>MCJB01030134.1:28340-129245 GCA_002018475.1 Nicotiana obtusifolia | reverse complement strand
AAGAAAAACCAAGGAAAATTACCTACTATCTAACAAATAGAAGAAAATCTTTTTGTTATTTTCAATCCAATTTTTATCCCTCAAGAAAAACCATCCGTCGTCGGGAAAAAACTGGTTACATATTTTTTCGGTTTTTCTATATATATTTTCTTTCTTTTTTTTTTTGGAGGTTTATAATACTACTAAATACGAAAAAAAATAACTACTATGAATCACAAAAGCTATTAATCATTCTAATCTTAACAACAATCCAATTAACAACAATTATACTAAGACACAGTCAAAACTAAAGAAAAGAAAAATCATAAACATCACCTCAAAAGTCACTGAACAGACACTTTCATTAAGAATTCACGGCACGAGACGACAATTATTTTTCCCCCACCCCACACTTATAACATGCATAGTCCCTGATGCATAATAAAATGAAGAGTAAAGTAGGGTGAAAAGGAACACTCCCCTCAATCTGTGCCGGTCTCGTCGGAGTCCATGCCAAAGGGAACCACTGCCAACGGTCCGGTGGCGTCATCCTCATCATCTCCCTCATGATCCGAGCCCTGTATGGTGTTAGCATCCTCCTCGGAGTGAACTGGGCTGCCAGGAGCAATGCCCAGCATTTCTTTAGCTGAGCCAGTAAGATCATCACGCATAGGGAAGCGCTCGTCATCAGAAATGCCTACTCGGGGTCATGACCAGATTCATAGCATTAAACATGAATCGGGTAATACTCTCGTCTCACTCAAACCGAGCCGCCGGGGTGAGCTTGGATGCAGGTTCCATAACGGACGTAATATCCATAAGCCTTGGTGGAACCTCCACGACCTCATCATGCCCCGGATACTCCTAGAAACCTCATGTATTGGGTTAAGAGGTTGCCAAAATATAGCCTCCGTATCTGGCGCCCAAATCGTGTATGGGCCATCTCCGTGAGCATAATGTCAGCGACATTGATTGGTCAGCCCGTCATGAGGGAGAAGATTAAGCAAACTGTGGCCCTTGTACAGTCATTGCTGTGGTCGGCAGGCATCAGCCTAGCCTGCACGAAGTTCTGCCAAACCATGGCAGCTTTGTTAAAGTCAGCACGGACCATGGAGAGGTGAATGTTGCCTTGCTTCCTGTTCCATTTGGCGTTGGAATCAACGCCACATAGCATATGCCGGATGAGCTGATAGGGCGGGCTGCGGATCAATTGTTGCAATCGCTGAGGGTCAGCATTAGCAACTCCCAAGTACTGGCATAAATCGTCCGTTCCTAATGGCACCTTCATACCTCGGACATAAGATCTGGATCGATGGAAGTCCCAGTTAGCATATAATTCTTGAACTGCACTTGGGTTCGCCGGTCCTGGGCATTCAAGAAACCTCTCCATTCTCGATAGGCGGAGTCGAGCAAGGATATCTGGATCGGAGATGGGCATCAACACTACTTTATTGGAAGGGAGATTTCCAGATATCCTTGCTCGACTCCGCCTATCGAGAATGGAGAGGTTTCTTGAATGCCCAGGACTGGCGAACCTAAGTGCAGTTCAAGAATTATATGCTAACTGGGACTTCCATCGATCCAGATCTTATGTCCGAGGTATGAAGGTGCCACTAGAAACGGACGATTTATGCCGGTACTTGGGAGTTGCTAATGCTGACCCTCAGCGATTGCAACAATTGATCCGCAGCCCGCCCTATCAGCTCATCCGGCATATGCTATGTGGCGTTGATTCCAACGCCAAATGGAACAGGAAGCAAGGCAACATTCACCTCTCCATGGTCCGTGCTGACTTTAAAAAAGCTGCCAAGGTTTGGCAGAACTTCGTGCAGGCTAGGCTGATGCCTGCCGACCACAGCAGTGACTATACAAGGGCCAGAGTTTGCTCAATCTTCTCCCTCATGACGCGCCGACCAATCAATGTCGCTGACATTATGCTCACGGAGATGGCTCGTACACGATTTGGGCGCCAGATACGGAGGCTATATTTTGGCAACCTCTTAACCCAATACATGAGGTTTCTAGGAGTATCCAGGGCATGATGATGTCGTGGAGGTTCCACCAGGGCTTATGGATATTACGTCCGTTATGGAGCCTGCATCCAAGCTCACCCCGGCGGCTCGGTTTGAGCGAGACGAAAGTATTACCCGATTCATGTTTAATGCTATGAATCTGGTCATGACCCGAGTAGGCATTTCTGATGACGAGCACTTCCGTATGCATGATGATCTTACTGGCTCAGCTAAAGAACTGCTGGGCATTGCTCCTGGCAGCCCAGTTCACTCCGAGGAGGATGCTAACACCATACAGGGCTCGAATCATGAGAGAGATGATGAGGATGACGCCACCGGACCGTTGGCAGTGGTTCCCTTTGGCATGGACTCCGACGAGACCGGCACAGATTGAGGGGAGTTTTCCTTTACACCCTACTTTGCTCTTCATTTTTTTTATGCATCGGGGACTATGCATGCTTTAAGTGTGGGGTGGGGGAAAATATTTGTCGTGTCGTGCCGTGAATTCTTAGTGACAGTGTCTGTTTAGCGACTTTTGAGGTGATGTTTATGAATTTTTTTTTCTTTTTCTTTAAGTTGAATAGGTTATTAGTTGTAATTGTTGTTAAGTGTTTTTTTTTTCATGTTAAGTTAGGAAGATTAATAGTTTTGTGAATTCATAATAGTTATCTGTTTTCTGTTTTTAGTTGTTAGCTTCTGTTTTTAGTAGTTAGTAGTATTATAAACTTCGGAAAAAAAAAATATATATATATATGTATAGATAAATTGAAAAAATAGATATATAGTCCAGTTTTTTCCCGACGACGGATTGTTTTTCTCGAGGGATAAAATTGGAGTGAAAAGAACAAAAAGATTTTCTTCTATTGTTTTTAGATAGTAGGTAATATTCCTTGGTTTTTCTTAGGGCACCGGTTCTTTTCCAAGGATGTAATCCGAACCGGACAACTTTAATTTTTTCTTTTAGGATTAGTCTTAGGAAGAACTGAGTAATAATGAACTGCTTCTTCACATGGTTGATGCTAGTGCAATAAGTTATGACACATGATCTAAATTCCCATAAGTTAAGTGTTGAAATGAGTCGAAGGAAAACAACCCAATTTATGACGCCCCATCTCAATAGTTGACTTGCTTAAACATCTAGTGTATTAATGCTTAATTATTTCAATTGTATATGCTTGCTCAACTCAACATGTGAACAAAACCGTTGTAAGTGAATCATGTGCATTGTGCGAGTAAGATTTTGATTCTCTATGTTATCTTATATAGTCTAGAACTTGCCCCGTGTGTTAACTAAAGCGAAATTGTAAGTTGGGATAATCTAAGAAATGATATAGGCACTTCTTTGTTTGATTTTGTATGTGCTTGTCGCATCAAGTATAAATTTGTCCATTGTTAGCCCTTTTGAGCCTATGAACCTTTTTCTTTTTGTACCTACATTACAAGCCATTCCCTTTATTTTGTTCTTGAATTGAGCCTTAATTGAACCTTCATCTCCGAAAGCACTTAGTCGCTAGAAGTAAGGGCAGTGTTAGAGGGTTTTCTTGTTTATGAATGGAACTGTGAAAGGACTCATTGGTTATTTGAAGTTAAATTGAAAAAATCACTAGCGAATGAAAAAATGTGTATGGAAGGTGAGAAATAAGAAAGAAAAAATTTGATGATGAAAAAGAAAAAAATTGATATTGGAAAGGATATGAAAATATTCACCTCCTATTGTAGTATGCTAAGTGAGTTGAAAAGAAAAGGGCTATGTATGTGAGACAAGTTTAGCGATTGAAAGAAAAAAAGAAGTGTTTGAATATTGAGTGTAGTGTATTAAGTGCTTAGGAGGACTAGTCACTACTACCAAATATATCCTACTCGTCCCCTAGCTTACATTACAACCCGACAAAGTCCTTCTCGATCTTAGATTTGACTAACTCAATTAGTGAAAGTCTACACTACGGGCAAGCTTATGGTACTCTATGGAATGCATATGAGTTCTTTCTGAGAGTGAGAGTTTGTTGTACAAATTTTGTGTGATTCCATTCATAAATATATATTCGCTCTTCATATATTGGTGAGGGCACATGATTTCATGAACAATTGGTAATGTATGAATTGTTTTGTTGGGTAAGTATATGAATTGAAGTAGCTTAATGTGGCAAGTCGGCTTTTGAGGTTGGGTGATGACAATTGGGGTGTTACATGTTATTGAATTAATGGGCTTAATTGAACTTTACGGGAATGATATGGATAATTTACGTGTTCATACTTGTTCAACTAGTATTGATTGTGTTCAAGAGTATGAATTGTTTTAATGTTGAATGTTCCGTGCTAATCGTAAGAGTTAGTAGTTGGGAAAGGTTGGTTAAAGTCCCATTGCTCGAGGGCGAGCAAGAGTCTTAAGTGTGGGGTGTTGATAATTGGTAGAAAAGATATTAAATGATGTATAAATTATCCCATATTTAGCTCTTGTTTGTTTGGATTTGGATGATAATCACATTGATTCATGTTAATATAATGTGTTTTTATGTGTAGGAATGAGTTGAGAGCAATCAGGAGCGAAAACGGGGAAGAAACGAGCTAAAACAAGAAGAACCGGACAAAGGAAGATGGGGAGCCACAGGCCAGCGCCCAGCACTGCCTGTGGCGCCGGAGGCAGAAAAGAAATAAGGCTGGAAAAAACTTACTGCCTGCAGTCCCCTGGAGGGCGCTGGGCGCCACCCAGGGGACCAACTGCGGGAAAAGTGTCCTACTTCGTCTAAAAGACCCCAGCGCCACCCAGGGGACCAACTGCGGGAAAAGTGTCCTACTTCGTCTAAAAGACCCCAAACCGACCCAAAACCTTCCCAACTCCTATATAAACATCCCTAAACCTATCTAAGGGGGGAAAAACGTGATTTTGGAGTAAAAGGAGGCCTAGGAACATCAACAACACCACAATTTCTCAGTTCATCAATTCAATCTAGTATCTTTGTTTTAGTTTTTCAAACTTAGTAATTTGATTTTGTGGAACATGAGTGGCTAATCATCCTTTGTTCTGGGGTTGTGATTAGCCATGAATATTGTGTTTCTAACTTGATATTTCGTTTTAATAGTTAATGTGGATAAGATTGTTTCTTCAATTCTACGCTAAATTGCTTAATTGTTTTGGCCATCAATTAAGTTCTATAAATTATCTATACTATGTTTGAGAAAACCATGTTTAGATTAGAATAAGAATTGAAGAAAGCATGTTCTTAACTTTGTTAAATGAGCGGATTCGTGGTTAGAATAGGAATATACTTAATCACCGTGCTTAATTGGATAATCGTGTTCTTAATATATTCTTGCTAGATTAATTCCATAGGAATATAGGCATTAATCTTGTTAGGGATAAGCGAATAGTACTTCGGAAGAAGACTATGAGTACCATTATCGATCAATTAGCAATCTTACATTAACTACATAAACGATAAGTCAATTAGAACACAATAGGATTGGAAACATAATCACAACCCTGGAATCTTTATTTTATTGCTTACAAAATACATATTTGTTCTTTGCAATTCCTAGATTTAAATTAGAATTACAATTTAGAATAAACTATATACTAAACTTGATCTTTGCTTGATTAAATAACGATATTAGTTGTTATAAAGTCGTAACTTAAGTCCCTTGGGTACGATAATCCGGATTCATTATCCTATATTACTTGTCGATCACGTATACTTGCGTGTGCGTAAGGGAGCAACAGTTAGTCCATAGCTTATTTGAATTACTCATCATTTAGGATGAATTCCTTCATGCACAGAATACGCAGAATCAATTGAAGCAGAAGAGCAAGAAGTATGACTTCTTGTTTAGGTCAATCACAAAATGCGCCAAAAAACCAATAGAAACAAGGACTCTCAGAAAACAAATTAGCACAGAATCAATCTCAAAGATTAGTGGGTATTCATAAAGCAACCAACAACTGCAAAATTTGCATAATTTGTAAAATGAGCTTACTCCCTTGTGACCTTTTTTTGCTTTTGGGTTGAATTCTGACAACACGGAGTGCAGAGATAGCTCCTGCATGAGTTGATCCAGTAGTATTATATTAATTTCAAAGTTGAGATATCAATAACAGTTCAAAATACAGTTCCCAACAAGGATAACTCCAACGAAATATCTCAGCAACAAAGTAACTTTAAAATAGACGTCAGTATTCACATGCCTAAATTTCTAGACAAAAGGAAACACATTTAGGCCACCAATATCAAGGAAGCAGAATTGTGACTCTTTATACCAAGTTCAACGACAGAAAATAAGGGCTAAAGTATCAGAAAGTACACTTTTAGCAATGATGCCTACGATTCTAAACAAAGAAAAATACATCAAGGCACACCCATCTCAGAGAAAAAGCATTCCCATCCATTACTGAGTTCAAAAGAGAGTGGAAAATAGGATTAAGTATCAAAAGAGCATATTTATCAACAAGGAAACTCAAAAATACATGTTAGCTCTCACATTCCTAAAATTCAAGTAAAAAAGCGAACACTTTTAGCACACCCATATCAAAGAGGCAGCATTGTCATTCATTACAGAGACTTAAAAGAACAGAGAAAAATAGCCTAAGGTATCAAGAAGTACATCTTTAGCAATAAAGTAACTCAAAAATAGACCTTAGCATTTACATCCCCAGAATAAAAAACAGAATTTTTTATTTGGTTGTGGTTGGTGGCAGTTTATTAAAGATGTAAACCTTCTGATATCACTAAATTCCATAATGCAGAGTCGCAAACAGTTCCACATTAAAGAGAAAAAGGAACACACAGGGTTTTATTCACATGTTCGATGTCTAGAATTACAAAGAAAAAGTAGATGGAAGTTTTTACATATAATTATTGCAAGCGCAGTAGCTCATTTGGAACCCAGAACGTCCCGGGGAAATCCCAAGTAAGAACTGGATCTCCATTTATCCTGCTAGAGACTACATTTGTGGTTCTTGGATACTTAAAAGGGTCTCATCACACTTGATTTTAGCCAAAAGCTCTAGAAAGACATTAATTAGAAGGATCTCCTTTCATCTCTGCACTAACAAAAAATCTTCAATTGGCAGCTTTGATGATTACTTAAAGGTCTACACACACCTCACCCTCCCCAGACCCCAACTTTGGATCGCACTGGGTATGTTGTTGTTGTGGTCATTACTTAAAGGAGCTAATGGAGAATATCTGGATCAACTTATCCTACTTATCAGAAATATCTAAGGTATGGAGCAGATGCTATTGACTCGTATCAACAAAGTGCATAGCTCTTTGGTAATTCTCTGACCAAACAAATTAATTAAAACATAATTTGTTAAATTTCACAAACATTAAAATATGTTCTTTTACAAACATTAAATCATCCCAATCAAACATTACTGACAACGGCAGAGTTTTCATCAACATAAATGTAAGTTTCTTTACAATACTTCTTACACATCAGAATCTAGCTCCATGCTTCAAACTAGCACTTCATCTTAATGAGAACAAAATCCCATTACCTGCAAGTTCTTGTCTGCAAAAATGCAAGAGTAACTTCCAGCAAGGGATCTTGGCATTACTTGTAACCATCACGACTTCTTTTTAGTAATGCCACGTCGGATAACACTCGACTCAGATTGTTCCAATCCGCTCAAATAAAAATACAGTGTTGTTAAGGTTGAGTTACCAAAGAGTACTAGTCAAGAGATCAATTCAAAATAAATAGAAGGCCTGTGGTAGTTTTGCATTCTTATTTGATCTTTGGCCATCAATAATTTTTGCTATCATCGCCGTTTCTCATTTCATTACTAAAATTCAGATATAAATTTTGGAGACATTATTCCACTAACATTTTGGAATAATCAAACCAGTTTAAGAATTATTCCCACAAAGCTTCTTCGAGTTAGTCTCAAAAGTGGAACAAAAAGTTAAATTGAGGTATGAGCTTAGATTTTCGCCTATGTAATAAGGACCAGAAGGAAAACCAAAAACAAAAATCAAAGTAATGGGGTAGGCTCAGATTCGCCTTTTCTCAGACAAAAACCAAAAAGCTATGAAAAAACCCATGGCTGCAAGAATCAGTTAGCCTTATGAGAAAGAAAAAAATACACCCAAAAATGGATATTTTCTCCAATATCTCTACAGACCCATCTGAACTGCCACGCCAAGTTACAGTTTTTTCGAGCTCAATAGCAATGTCTGTTTCATCTTCCGCAGAAGACAAAATAATCTTCATAGCCTCATTAAACAAAAGTAAAAGTGAACGGAGAGAGTAACATGTATTTTCACCGAAAGGGTGGTTTTGCAATCGGAACCCTTTGTTTTCTTGGCATTTGAGTGATCATCGGCGGCGAAGAAAGACAAAGAGGGGCAAAACCACCATAGAATCTCCCACAGCTCTCTGCTTTCACCGCAGCCTCATACTTAAACTAATGAGATTTTGCTATTTTTGCTGTTTTCGCCGCCTTTTATATTGTTGCCCTACTCAATTGATCCTCGCTTGAAAGCCCATAAAAATTAACTCAATATAACCTTAAAATTAAACTACATGGGTGACTTTTATCTTCACCTACGACCGTTAGGTCCTGGATTCGAGTCACGTTGGAGGGTAAATATAAAAACACTATAAATTCTTCTAATTTGGGAGTAATTTTAAAATAATAATAAAATAAAATAAAACTACATTTAACCATATAATAGTGTAGCCAAATTAATTAAGTCCTCCGATAAAATTCCTGTTATTTTCTTTATTGCTCGTTCATTCACTTCAAAGTCGCTCAAACTTAGTGGTTTGTTTATTTTCTCGCTTATTTAAATTAGTTCTTATTTATCGTTTATTATTTAATTGTATCATGTCAAGTCACATATCCTTAATACCACATACAAATTCAATTGTTACTCGTATTCATTATCAGTAATTCAATTATCATTTTTCGCTATCTTCTTCATAAACCATTTATTTTCTTTATCGTTCATTCATTCGTAGAAAAGTCGCTCAAACTTAGTGGTATGTCTATTCTCTCGCTTATTTAAATCAGTCTTTATTTATCGCTTATTATTTAATTGTATCAGGCCAAGTCACATATCCTTAATACCACATACAAATTCAATTGTTGCCCGTATTTTAGGGTAAACACATGTAATCAACTAATTTCAAGAGCAGTTTTGACTTGAAGTCCTAAGAACTCTTGCCAATGTCACATAGCTTTTATCTCTTCGTGGCTAGTGATTTAATCTTTTCAATCAATTACATTTTGTCCAATTCTTTCTAGTATACTTCTTCCACCACCCAAAAAGCCTCATTCAAAATAAATTCTTCTAGGTTTTTCGTCATTACTATTGAAGCCAAAACGCAAAATTTTTTGGTTCCTCAAAAATCACTGTCATTGGTGAAATGAGTAGAATGCCTTGGTGGTGAAATGGTAGACACGCGAAACTCAAAATCTCGTGCTAAATAGCGTGGAGGTTCTCAAGGCATAATATTGAGAATGCTCATTGATTAATAAGAGAGCTCGGATCGAATCGATATATGACTAAAAAAAATACCAAAAAGGAAATTCAAAAGAAACAATGAGATTTAGAGGGTCTCTCATACTACAACATCTATTATATCTGAATCTATTATACAAATGCTTATACACTTAATATGCAGTGTATAATTGATGCATAATATGTATAAATGCCTATTTTGAATTAATTAGTCTAATCATTTTAATTCAATTTAATATTTATCTATTTATGTGTAGGTTTAAACTTCCTCGTAGTTTAATGAAATTATTGTTTTCATACCAAGGCAATTATTATAATCATATTCAAAACAAGTTATGCATATGGTAATTAAATTGCAAGTTAAAGAGGATCCTAATAGAGATGTTATAAACATAGGAATATATACCTGAATCATAAAAGAAATTGATTACCTCTTTTAGGAAGAAGATAAAATTCGGATGAAGCAGACAACCTCAATTGTTTAGAACTTCGTGTTGATAACGTATTAAGAAATGAGTGCAAAATAGAACATTATAATAATGAAGACAAGATAGTGGCAGATCCAGAATTTTAAGGTCGTGGGTGCTCACTCTCTGACCATATAAAAAAATTAATTCATGCAAGAATCGATCCCTAACTACTTCATATTTGTGCACTCTATTCTCACCTTGCTATTTCTTTTTACCAGTATTCCCTGTATTTTCTATATAATTATACAGAATTTGCGTCGGGGTTAATGGGTGCTTCAGCACCCCGCACGGTCAACGTAAATCCGCCCCTAAGACAATATATATAAGAAGAGAATGTAGAAGTTATCTCATTCAAGCGTATTTCTTATGTGTTTTTTCATGAATAAAGAATATCCTATTTAAAGTATACAAAAATACACTTAAAATTCACTAGACATCCTAGGAATTAATAGATACATCTACCCAAGTAGTACATTGAATAAAATGTATGGATTAATTAAACGAACATCCATATACATTCACTTTATTTTATAAGGTTAATTTTAAAATCCTTCCTAATATTTAGTAAAGCTAATAATAGCTATGTAAAATATAAGACAGAAAAAAGAGCGCCTAAACCTAAAAAGAAAGGAAAACTGCTCGATCAATAAGAATTGTTTATAGAAATAATGGTGATTTCCTGTATCATTAATATCGGAGTACGTTTTTTTGTTATATTACATAGTTGAAACAAGGAAAGATCTGCAAGATTTAATTGATTTCGAAATTCTAAAATTCCAAATATTTAAAAAATAATAAAAAATTAAATAACTATTTTCTCTAATGTAAAATCAAAAATTTCAAGATAAAAACATTTCGTTAAATGTTTGCATGCTTTTAATATAATAGATATATAATAGTTAAGATTTAAGAATTTGAAATCTTAATGATAAAAACACTTTCTTTGATAATTTGCGCACCGTTCCATCAATCAACATGCAGGCTGGTTCTCATTCTGTCATGTATGCTTAGAAGATTATTTGCCGATAGATTTTTCATTCAAGAATAAATCTGAAACATTAGATTTTATCCACCATATTTTTCAATTAAACATATGGACTCATAGTTCGTCTTCTTGGCCAAGGGTCTTTTAGAAACCACCTCTTTGCTCCTCAAAGTAAGGGTAAGGTCTACCTACACACCCTCTCACGACCCCACTAGTAAAATTTCACTGGGTCGTCGTCGTTATATATGGTTTCATAGTTCTAAATATTTTAAAATATTATAATTATTAATCAAAACAGTTAAGAGCAATTTCTTTCCTTTTTGTTTTTATTTCTTTCCAAATAGAAAGTGGCTGAAAAGTTCCAACAGAAACAACATTCCAAGAGACAGCAAGAACCAACAAAGCAGATAAACATTGTTAATAGAGTAATCAATAGAAATGGATCAATGCAAAAACCATAAAATAACAGGACAGTCCACACAAGTAGAGCAGGCTTATAAAGTTTGTATCTGTTAAAATATATGCACAACGCTAGAGGGGGGTGAATAGCGTTTTAAGGAACTTTACCAAATTTTCGGAATTAAGATATATAATTAAAAGTATAGGTGCGAAAATAAGATTGCGAGAAATAAAGTGCGGAAATATAAATGAGAACGTATACAACAATGTATAGTGGTTCACTACAACGTGTAGCTAGTCCACTCCTCAAGAAGCACTCTTGAGTATTTCACTATCTCCGTTAAGCTTGCGGGTGCTTAACAAACCGTTACAACCACAAAAACTTGATCACACAAGCTTTGCAAATGTTAGACTTGCGGGTGCCTAACCAACCGTTACAATCACGAACACTCGAATCACACAAGTTCCGTGAACAACAAGGAAGACTCTCTTCCTAAATACAACAAGGGACAACTTCCCTTAGGTGTATGACAACACAAATATCACTCAAAAATGAATCTCTCAAAAGAGTAAGTAGAGTGAAGAAGTTATAGCTCAAGAACACAACTTTAGACTTCAAGAAAATGGCTCAATATAGCTCAATTGATTATGAAAACTTGAAGCAATATAATCTTATGATTTGGAAGAAGTGTTGTGTTCAAATGAGGTTTAAGAGGGTCTATTTATAACCCCAAAACCTCATATGTCCGTTGGGAATAGTTGGCTAGGCTCCCATTTGAATAAACAAGAGTTTAGGGACAAGAAGTCTTCTGCCCGTTGCCAAACAATCGATTGTTAATTTCATTACAATCGATTGTTAACAAAAACTAGCCGTTGTAGCCCAACGGTGACATGAACAATCGATTGTTTCACCTAAACAATCGATTGTTTTAAGCTGTTAGAACTCAGACAATCGATTGTTGAAGCTCACTGGAATTGCAACAATCGATTGTCAAGCACTGACAATCGATTGTTGAACCAGTGCTATGTAACAATCGATTGTCTACACAAGACAATCGATTGTTGGCCTGGTTCCAACATCGATTTGATTATTAAATGTAAAAATACATGTTTTAAAAATGTTTCAAAGGTTATTTTGAAAACGTTTTTAGACTTTGAGCCAAGTTCTTAAAAACGAGAGTTGATTCAAGATAACAACATTAAAACTCAAAATAATATTACGACTAAAGACGACGTCTTTGGTCTTCAATCTTTTTGCTTCACCAACAACTTGTTCCATTTATTGATTTGCATTTCTAGCATCTTGAGAGCTTGACTTGTAATCACAAAAAGGTCCATAGCAATCTCGTCATCTCATCAATAATGGTTTGTTGATTATCAAAACCTACAACAAGACGCAAAGTCATTAGTTAAGGCTTCATCAATATGAATGCGTTTCCAACAATTTCCCCCTTTTTGATAATGACAAACCAAGATGGGATATGCATTCATGTTGCAAAAAGATTTTATTCTTGATATCAATTTACAGATAAAAATCTTGATATCAATTTTAAAAGGAAACTTGATACCATATGTTAAAAATTCTTTTTAAGAAAACTTGATTCTTAATAAATAATTCCCCCTTAATTTATGCTCCCCCCTTAATATATGCATCATGTTAATTTCTCATATCTTTCTCATAGTAATGTCTAATATCTTCCCCTTTTGGCATTAGCAAAAAGATATCTCAATTAAAAACAAGAAAGATAATTTCATTAAGGAAATTTTAAAATATTACAATGCATAAAAGGAAACATAAAAGGAATTTTAAATAATACATAAAAAATTTTAAGAGTCATCCTCTTCATCATTTTCTTCTTCGCTTGAGTTTTCGCACACAGTATCTTTATTTGTGATAGATACTTTAGCGCGTCTAAGAAAAGTACGAAAGTCGGCATCGAAAGAATTGACCTTATGTTCAATGCGTTCAAGCCTTTGGTCAAGTGACTCAAGAGTCAAAGAAGAAGAAGAACCTTGATGAGCAATTTGTGGATGTTCTTGTGGAGGAACTTGGACTCTTGGTGGGCGTCGTTCCGTGCCCCTTTTGAAAGATGAGTCCTTCACTGACCAATGTTTTGCGGCTTTGGTCAGAGGCCCCGCGCTTACATCAATGTCATGATATTTGAGAATTTTCATGATAATGAAGGCATAAGGAAGAGGTTCCTCGTCACGAATGGAGTCGTATAATTGAAGCATCACGAATCGAGTCGAATTTATTTGAGCTTCGTGACTTATGGCATGCATGAGTTTTACATCTTCCGCCGTGAGAGTAGTGTGATTATACTTTTTTGGCTTGAGAATCCTTGTGACGATGTAAAAGAGTAGACGATACTCTTCATGCATATTTGTGATTGTTGGTCGGCGATTTGCGCGGACCAATTGTCCACCAACCCCAATTTCGTCTAAGAAGGTCGCCTCATTAAATTGAGAGCCCTCTTCGCCGGCGTAGCGGTAGATATCGCCACCTTGTGTTGGGAGATTTGAAATTTCGGCAAAAATTTCTTCGGATAAGAAAATCTCCGTTCCATTGATGGAGGAAATAAGGTTTCCATCAACTTGTCGAAACCTTATTTACTCAATCCGTTCCCCCTTGCTTAAAGACTCATCAAAATGATGGGGAAACTTGCAAAAAGAATTTACTCAATCTCTCATACCAGTACGCTCAAACAATCGATTGTCATCATCAAACAATCGATTGTTCAACAGTAGGGGCCAAACAATCGATTGTCTGGCCTAAACAATCGATTGTTTCACCAGGCTGGTTTGAAAAACTAGCCGTTTATAGCCGTTTTCTACCCGTTAGAAGCTTGGGAAAAGTCCAAAATGACCCCCAACGGCTCTTTCACTTCCCCACTCTATAAATAGAGGTTCAATACACATTTCACACCATCTTACAACCTCTTAAACACTCTATTCAATCCTCTCTCAAGCAAAATCAATCAAAAGCTATTATTTCCAGATTTTCTCTCAATTCTCCTTCAATCTTCATTCAAAAATGGCATCTTCCTTGCCAAAAAATGCCGCTAAATATAAGGATGGGTCATATCTATGGTTCTCTTCTCGGATTGAACTTCAAAAATTCCGAGAACATTTTGAAAGAAGAGAAATTCTTCCTTCTCGCTTCATAAAATCCTCTTATTTTGAATCAAAGGGATTTCTTGCTCTATATCATGCCATTACTTCGGGCAATCTTCTTGGCCTCATCAACAATCGGCAAGAATTCATAAATGAGGATCTTATTCGGGCCTTTTATTCTAATCTTCGACAAGTTGATGGAAACCTTATTTCCTCCATCAATGGAACGGAGATTTTCTTATCCGAAGAAATTTTTGCCGAAATTTCAAATCTCCCAACACAAGGTGGCGATATCTACCGCTACGCCGGCGAAGAGGGCTCTTAATTTAATGAGGCGACCTTCTTAGACGAAATTGGGGTTGGTGGACAATTGGTCCGCGCAAATCGCCGACCAACAATCACAAATATGCATGAAGAGTATCGTCTACTCTTTTACATCGTCACAAGGATTCTCAAGCCAAGAAAGTATAATCACACTACTCTCACGGCGGAAGATGTAAAACTCATGCATGCCATAAGTCACGAAGCTCAAATAAATTTGACTCGATTCGTGATGCTTCACTTATACGACTCCATTCGTGACAAGGAACCACTTCCTTATGCCTTCATTATCATGAAAATTCTCAAATATCATGACATTGATGTAAGCGCGGGGCCTCTGACCAAAGCCGCAAAACATTGGTCAGTGAAGGACTCATCTTTCAAAAGGGGCACGGAACGACGCCCACCAAGAGTCCAAGTTCCTCCACAAGAACATCCACAAATTGCTCATCAAGGTTTTTCTTCTTTGACTCTTGAGTCACTTGACCAAAGGCTTGAACGCATTGAACATAAGGTCAATTCTTTCGATGCCGACTTTCGTACTTTTCTTAGACGCGCTAAAGTATCTATCACAAATAAAGATACTGTGTGCGAAAACTCAAGCGAAGAAGAAAATGATGAAGAGGATGACTCTTAAAATTTTTTATGTATTATTTAAAATTCCTTTTATGTTTCCTTTTATGCATTGTAATATTTTAAAATTTCCTTAATGAAATTATCTTTCTTGTTTTTAATTGAGATATCTTTTTGCTAATGCCAAAAGGGGAAGATATTAGACATTACTATGAGAAAGATATGTTGGAACCAGGCCAACAATCGATTGTCTTGTGTAGACAATCGATTGTTACATAGCACTGGTTCAACAATCGATTGTCAGTGCTTGACAATCGATTGTTGCAATTCCAGTGAGCTTCAACAATCGATTGTCTGAGTTCTAACAGCTTAAACAATCGATTGTTTAGGTGAAACAATCGATTGTTCATGTCACCATTGGGCTACAACGGCTAGTTTTTGTTAACAATCGATTGTAATGAAATTAACAATCGATTGTTTGGCAACGGGCAGAAGACTTCTTGTCCCTAAACTCTTGTTTATTCAAATGGGAGCCTAGCCAACTATTCCCAACGGACATATGAGGTTTTGGGGTTATAAATAGACCCTCTTAAACCTCATTTGAACACAACACTTCTTCCAAATCATAAGATTACATTGCTTCAAGTTTTCATAATCAATTGAGCTATATTGAGCCATTTTCTTGAAGTCTAAAGTTGTGTTCTTGAGCTATAACTTCTTCACTCTACTTACTCTTTTGAGAGATTCATTTTTGAGTGATATTTGTGTTGTCATACACCTAAGGGAAGTTGTCCCTTGTTGTATTTAGGAAGAGAGTCTTCCTTGTTGTTCACGGAACTTGTGTGATTCAAGTGTTCGTGATTGTAACGGTTGGTTAGGCACCCGCAAGTCTAACATTTGCAAAGCTTGTGTGATCAAGTCTTTGTGGTTGTAACGGTTTGTTAAGCACCCGCAAGCTTAACGGAGATAGTGAAATACTCAAGAGTGCTTCTTGAGGAGTGGACTAGCTACACGTTGTAGTGAACCACTATACATTGTTGTGTACGTTCTCATTTATATTTCCGCACTTTATTTCTCGCAATTTTATTTTCGCACCTATACTTTCAATTATATATCTTAATTGCGAAAATTTGGTAAAGTTCCTTAAAACGCTATTCACCCCCCCTCTAGCGTTGTGCATATATTCTAACAGTATCAGATAGGTTTCTGCAGTGAAAATCAAGCAGAAAGAAAAGAGCACCGTCTAATCATACTGTCACACCGGCAAGGACTTTCACTTTCTAAATAGAAAGGAAGAGGTCAGTCACCAACAGGAGGAGGATATGAAAGTGAGTACCAACAACCATTCCACTCGAGCAGAACTTTTAACTGAAGTTGCTCACGTTTTTAAGCAGGGTCTGAGCTACGAGGTACTTTTTCTATCTTATGCGTTAGGGGACGGTGCCTCACGGATGCTATCTATTCTAATTCGAACTTATTGGACGCCAACTCGGCCCTTCGACTTAGTGCGTCGACAAATTGGTCCTCCCCCAAGACCATGCCGAACCCTGCATCAAAGTCTTGTCACCCTGCCCGCTTGGGGTCTGAGTAAGGAAAGAGCTCGTAGCCACGTTTTGTATGGGATTATCTCCATAGTTTTTTGTAAGGGTCAAAGCTTCAGAAAAGCAAGTGTTCTCTAATACTATGAAATTGAAAAATATAGGCATGAAACAACAAAAATCTGGCATTCATTGGCAGAAGAGTGATGCATAATCGCTGTATTTCCACACCTCTTGCCTCTTTTAGAACCGAATTTGTGTTTTAAGGAAAACGAGCACTACTTACAAAGACGCGGAAAATATGTCAAAAGAAAATTGCAACTCTCTTAGCAAAAGGGAAACAATAACCAAAAAAGGAATTGGAAACTACTAGTAATGCTTAANATCGTCTTTAATAACTTGGCTTAAAGTTTTAAAACGATTTCAAACACAAGTTAAAATTTTTTTTAAAACAATTGGTTTTCACAAAATACCAAAATAATTGATTAAAATTTGCGCTGGAAATTTTCAGGAAAGAGCCATACATTGATGTTACTGTAGCAATGTCACTGTAGCAAATTCTAGTGAGCTTCAACAATCGATTATCTGTGGTAAATAATCGATTATTAAGTTGAAATAATCGATTGTTTATGTTACCATTGGGTTACAATGGCTAGTTTTTGTTAACAATCGATTATATGATTCTAACAATCGATTGTTTGGCAACGGGCAGAAGACTTCTTGCCCTTAAACTATTGTTTATTCAAATGGGAGCCTAGCCAACTATTACCAACGGTTATATGAGGTTTTGGGGTTATAAATAGACCCTCTTAAACCTCATTTGAACACAATACTTCTTCCAAATCATAAGATTACATTGCTTCAAGTTTTCATAATCAATTGAGCTATATTGAGCCATTTCTTGAAGTCATAAGTTGTGTTATTGAGCTTATATTTCTTTCACTTCATCTACTCTTGAGAGAGTTGTAATTCGAGTGAAACTTGTGTTGTCAAACACTTAAGGGAAGTTGTCTCTTGTTGTTAGGAAGAGTGTCTTCCTTGTTGTTCACGGAACTTGTGTGAGTCAAGTGTTCGTGATTGTAACGGTTGGTTAGGCACCCGCAAGTCTAACATTGCAAAGCTTGTGTGATCAAGTCTTTGTAGAACAGTTGGTTAGGCACCCGCAAGTCTAACATTTGCAAAGCTTGTGTGATCAAGTCTTTGTGGTTGTAACGGTTTGTTAAGCACCCGCAAGCTTAACGGAGATAGTGAAATACTCAAGAGTGCTTCTTGAGGAGTGGACTAGCTACACGTTGTAGTGAACCACTATACATTGTTGTGTACGTTCTCATTTATATTTCCGCACTTTATTTCTCGCAATTTTATTTTCGCACCTATACTTTCAATTATATATCTTAATTGCGAAAATTTGGTAAAGTTCCTTAAAACGCTATTCACCCCCCCTCTAGCGTTGTGCATATATTCTAACAGTATCAGATAGGTTTCTGCAGTGAAAATCAAGCAGAAAGAAAAGAGCACCGTCTAATCATACTGTCACACCGGCAAGGACTTTCACTTTCTAAATAGAAAGGAAGAGGTCAGTCACCAACAGGAGGAGGATATGAAAGTGAGTACCAACAACCATTCCACTCGAGCAGAACTTTTAACTGAAGTTGCTCACGTTTTTAAGCAGGGTCTGAGCTACGAGGTACTTTTTCTATCTTATGCGTTAGGGGACGGTGCCTCACGGATGCTATCTATTCTAATTCGAACTTATTGGACGCCAACTCGGCCCTTCGACTTAGTGCGTCGACAAATTGGTCCTCCCCCAAGACCATGCCGAACCCTGCATCAAAGTCTTGTCACCCTGCCCGCTTGGGGTCTGAGTAAGGAAAGAGCTCGTAGCCACGTTTTGTATGGGATTATCTCCATAGTTTTTTGTAAGGGTCAAAGCTTCAGAAAAGCAAGTGTTCTCTAATACTATGAAATTGAAAAATATAGGCATGAAACAACAAAAATCTGGCATTCATTGGCAGAAGAGTGATGCATAATCGCTGTATTTCCACACCTCTTGCCTCTTTTAGAACCGAATTTGTGTTTTAAGGAAAACGAGCACTACTTACAAAGACGCGGAAAATATGTCAAAAGAAAATTGCAACTCTCTTAGCAAAAGGGAAACAATAACCAAAAAAGGAATTGGAAACTACTAGTAATGCTTAATACCAGGTTCAGATCTCTCTATTATTAGCTGCAACCTTCTCCAGATTGCCTGCCAAGATACTGAGCATCATCTCAATGCAAATTAATAATGCTATTTGCAAACCATATCAGTGGTGCCTCAAGTTCTCACCTTTTTCTTTATTTCTAGTATGAGTCTCGCTGTTAAGGTGTTAATGCAGCCACGCCGCAGCTAGACAAGAGAATCAGTAGCAGCAGCAGCAAAATATCAATAATTTGCATCTACTGAAGCTAGAGTTGCAGAAAAGAGCAAACGAACTGTTAATCTCTTCCAGCAAGAAATCTTGGCCTTACCAGCAAAACTAAACAAACGAAGAAATCAATCAATAAATAAATAATCCCCATGTCTCATTGATGCCTCATTTCTGAGTAGGCTTTGAAAATAAAATAAAAAAGGTTATCCATCAATTAATGTCCGGGAGGACGAACTGAAATTTTGAGGCTCAGAGTTGGATTACTAATTGGGCAAAGAGAAGACCACACTGTGGCAGCAAAACAACCAGTTGCATTTGATAGAGAAGCCTCAAATCACATACCATTCAGGTTTTGCCAAGCCAGATACGGATCTGCTTGTCTCAATGCAGGAATAATTTTTTTGCCCAGATAAGCAAATGCCATCACTGCCTCTTTAAAAAAATAGTAGCATAGGTTTCGAGGAATTTAGGGTGTTTTGAACTAAGCTCATAAATCAGAACAAGGTCCAAGTACTACTGTTGCTGCTGCTGTTAAGAGGACTAGAAGAGGGCAGTTGGTTTTGCTTACAGAGAAATCACAGGCCAGGAGCAAGAGGGGGCAACCACCCTCAAATAAGTCCCTTTCTCCCCTGTTGGCCTCATTGATAATGGGGAATGATGCTAAGGCTTCTGTTAAACTGGAGGCTCAGATTATGTGGGGCATTGAGTTCTCTGCACCTGCCATGGCTGCAAACCCCAGAAATTCAAGTTGCCCGGCCAAGATACAGGCAGTAAAGCTCCAATGCCCGAATTCAATTAGCTCAATAAGCATTATCATCATAGCCCTATTGTTTCCCCTTTTCGATTATATGGACGTGTTACTTTGCTGGCATTGCATCGCAACATAGTGAGGACGAAATTAAGACAAACGAAACATAGCACAATACCTACATATACACAAGAAACATGCATACGCACAAAGGGTTGTCATGTCAGAGATCATCCACTCTAAGAATCATCTCTCTGAGCCTCATTCTTTGAGCTGAAATGGTATGGTGGTCTAGTTGGTCATCACATCAGTCTAACACATCCAATTTTCACTTTAATGCCTCGTTCTTTAGCTGGTACGGATAAAAAAAATGGTGAAACATAACAAGTGAAAGCATTATAACTTCTAATAAAAAAGATGAGGGTTTGATATCTCCTGCATCGATAGATGGAAAAGGTATATTTCTTTAGCAAATTGAGGCTCAGATATGTGCTATGATAAAGTAAAAGCAAACCCAACTACGCCATGGCTGCAAAACACCGGTTGCATGTGAGAGAGAGGATCTCAATCACATGCCATGCCGGGGTTGCCACGCCAAGATACAGGTCGGGTAATTTCCATGCCCGAATCAGTTAGCACAGATAAAGGGAAAATCATCATCACTGCCTCTTTAAGAGTTTTCAAAGCCATGAAGGAGACAGACGGAAGATCTGAAGGTTGCATAGTTGTTACAGACTTACAGGTGTAGTTGGGTACAAGGGTTCGAGAATACGTTAAGGTTGCAAAGAAAGCAAAGAAACCCAGAAACGGAAGTAAGTTCCCTTTTTCTCTATCTTTTTAAAGGGCTGTTGGTTTTTTGAAAAGTGGAGTATCATAGACAAAGCAGAGAGGGGCAACCACCCTTGAAAGAAATCCCATACTCTCTGTTGCCTCATTATTGCCATTTCTGGGCTAATCTAATAGTGGGAATTTGCTTAGATAAGAGCTTTTAACCGAAGAGACCTCACAAGTCTGCATTTAAAAGAACTTTGCAACTTCAACTCAAAATATTGTCCAAATGTCTACCTATGACCTTCAGCAAATTGAGGCTCAGATGCGTACTATGATAAGGCAAAAGAGAAGCCAGCCATACCATGGCTGCAAAACACCGATTGCATGAGAGAGAGAGAGAGAGAGAGAGAGAGGGGAGTTTAATCACATGCCATACTGGGTTGCCACACCAAGATACAGGTTGGGTCATCTCAATGCTCCGTGATCAGCCCAGAAATGGAAAGACTTAAAGCATCATCACAGCCCCTTTCGATAGTAGAGTGCATCATAATGTAACACTTTCCAGTTCCCATAAACAATGAGAGTAAACTGGAAGAACCGGCAAAGGGCCATGAAGACAGACTAAAGGTCTGAAGGCCCGTAGTTGTTGTGGTATACTTGTATATTGGGGAATTTTCCCAAATGATCATCCAGAAAACCAGAAACTGAAAGAGGGGCAACCACCCTCGAAAAAAATCCCATACTCTCTGTAGCCTCATTCTTGCAATTTCTCGGCTAATTCAAAAAGAGAACTTTTAAAGGCTTGTAATTCTGCCTTTAAGTATCTAACCTTCCTTTTTCATGACAAGGGAAAGTAATTTTCACTTTTTTCACCATTGTCTTCTCTTTCTCAAGGAAAATCTAAAAGCCATTTCCATCTATTTTCAGATATCTATCTATGAAGTGACACTCATGAGTACATAAGTAGGCTTAGATCTGTCATAAGATCAGGTAAAGGAAAGGGATGCCGCCATGGCTGCAAACAAGAATGCTTGCTAGAAAAATAAGATTCTGCTTAAGTCATCCTGGTTTGCACTGCCAAGATACGGATCCAGTTACCCAAATAAAATCGAGAAGCTTTATCATCACAACCTACAGATAAGCAACAGCAATGATACTCATACAGAATTAGATTTGTGAAAAGGAAAAGATTAATGACCAAGAAAGAAGAAGCAAATAGTGTGAGAGATAGAGCAGATCGCGAATAACCAACCATTAGAGCGCCAGCTAAGAATGAAAGTAAGGGCTGTTGCTTTGACAGTAGCAGAATACAGATATATCATGGGGCATGCAGATTTCTTGAGTTGAGAATCCAGTTTCTATTTATGGTGTAGAAATAATGCAAAAGCACCTGTCAATTAATACAAAAAAACCAAGAAAGGGGATCAGACACATACAACGGGAAAATCTCAAATGTCATGAGGCAACTAATTTAGAATTACCTTTTCTAGAATTGATTATTTCTTATCATATACTTTTGTTATAAGGCAATTTCTTATAGTACTTTTCATGATATAATTTGATTATTTCATATTATTTCATACTACATATATTTGTCTTAACAGACATTATAAACTAATTGAATGAAATGTACCAAATATATCAAAATGGATACAGAGGATTCACATATCCCGTCCCAACTGACTTGAGAATGACGCAAAACTGGTTGATATTGATATTGAGGCTCGGGTCTATGTTATCATAAGGTAAAGAGAAGCCAGACGCCCCATGGCTGCAAGCAATGGTTGCATGCAAGAGAGAAGATTCTCAATTGCAGGCCATACTGAGATGCCGAGCCAAGATACAGCTCGAAAGTTTTCATGCTCATTGATTAAGCACTGAAAAGAAAAAGAAAAAACTAGAAGTATCATTGCAACCCTTTTTCCCTTGTCAATTACATATTTTTATTTTAAGCATCAGCCGCATTCCCCAATAGCTCTTAAGAAGAATCTCGAAGCGAGACAGCAAGAATAAGAACACAGCAGAAACAAGGAACCAATAGATCAGCAGACATAAACAAAGTCACAGACAAAACCCCCAGAAACTGATTTAGTTTTCTTTCTTTCTCTTTAACTGCTAATGCTCTTTGAAACCTCGAGAAACATTGGTAATGCAGAGCGAGGCAACCACTTTTTATAGAATTCCCTTCTCTTTGTTACCTCATTCTCTGCTTTTTGGCATATTCTAAACCTTAAGTAAACATTGACCTTGCATTACAAGACTCAAGCTAAGTTTTTCTTTTTTGGTAATTAATCAGTTAAATTTCCAGAAAGTTGATATACTGTTTAACACAATCAAGTATACCATCACAACATCCAGCTATTATCACATGGGAAGCATTATATCCTTCAACACATATTCATAATTTTTGGAAAATATGCATTCTGGCATAGTGATCAATCATTTGCCCAAGCCTTGGTGGGCATAGTTACCCGGTACATGTGGAGGTATAAATATTCGAGGTGCGCCCAAGCTAGCCCAGATAACACCATTTAAAAAAGAATATGAGAAATACGAATAGGGTAAGTGGCATAAAAGCAAAATTTATAAAATAAAAAATCACGGGCTTACCAGAGAAGGAGGCAACCACCGTTACAAAAAATCCCACATTTCACCCTATTGCCTCATTCTTGAGCTGCTAATGATAGAAAACAATGGCTATACTTCACAGCTCAAAAAAGCATTAGAAATTAAGAGGGCGTGGGTTCGATATATCCCACATCAATAAAAGCTAAAAGATTGATATTTTCTTCACCAAATTGAGGCTCAGATATGTGTTTCTGACAAAGGCAAAAGAGAAGCCAACCACGCCATGGCTGCAAAAAACCAGTTGCATGTGAGTGAGAAGAGTCTCAATCACAGACCATATCGGTTGCCACGCCAAACTATGGTCGGATAATCTCCATGCCTGAATTAGTTACCCCAGATGGAGAAAAAATCATCATCACTGCCTCATTAAGATCTGAAGGTCCCGTAGTTGTTGTAGAATAATTTTGTGTGTATTGGGCCTTTGAACAATATGCAAACTGCAAACAAATCCAGAAACTGAGGTGTTATCATCTATCTTTCTCTCTTTCCTTTTTTAAGGGCTGTTGGTTTGTTACAAAAAGGGAGAATCTTAGACGAAATTATAACGGCTTGTTTTAAGATTGGGTAGTGAATATTCTCTGCATTTTTAGGAGGTTTCTAAAAATATGTTCTTTATAAATAGAAAATGACACAATGACAGCAGACATGAGATATTCATTTGTAAAAAGTACATTGATTTTACAAGGAGAATCTGATCTTATTACAAGCATACAAAAATAACCTTTTTATTAAGATTATTGTCTAGCAATATCTCACCCCTTTTCGAATGACTCGCACATTTGTATTTACTTAAATGTTATTTATTGCTACTTATTATTAATACCATATTCTATCTTTATGAATCATTGAACACTATCATTATTGCATACATTCATTGTCATCCGGACAAACATACAAGTTATTTGTTATAAAATCAATAGCTTTGTCTTTAGGATATTATTATTAGCTAAGATTGACTATTCTTTATTTAAATCTAACTAGTTGAACCAAGATCTATGTTTTTTGTCAAACAGTATTTGGTAGTGTTAATTGTCTATTTAAATGATGGAGGCCTTTTAGAAAAAATTGTGCGGGCTTAGTCCAAAGTATACAATATCACACCATTTTAAAAGTATCTTTAGGCCGTTTTAGTCTAACATAACATTCCCACCAATTTAAAAAGTTGTTATATGCTAGTAAAGATTATTTTAATTCTCCTACTGATTTTCTTAACCTAAGAATTAGTAGAGCCAGCGAACTTTATCTAGTATTAATTGTTAAATTTTGTGAAGTAATCATTACATAATCCTTATTTATCAATATCTTGCGGGGACTTTATCTGAAAAAGGATCAAAGTCAAGGTCTTCTGGCTGCAAGTTGTATGATTATTTTCTAAGATTAATGTGACATAAAGAATTCAAGATTGCATCTCATCCTTCTAATATTTTTGTTCCATTTTTCTTTAAATGCCATTCTTTCTTCTGCTGAATAATTTTCTCTATATCATTGCTTCTTTAATATTATTTTTTGGTCTAACACATAATATTCTTAAATAATTTCTATTAGTTTCAAACTCTTCATCTGATGTTATCATCATCAAAGAATCATATGTTTCTCCTGTTTTTGATTGGAGCATTTCACTAAGAATTGGACTGTCAGAGCTAACTATTTTTACAGGTTCATATTTAACTTTGGGAATTGTTCAGTTGAATTCTTTCTATTAATAAAAATTTGCTATATAAGAAGTTTAGTTTTTTATCTGAGAAATTAATAAAGAATATGGCTATGATTAGTAGAGTAAGAACTTAATAACTTTTTATTCTATTAAATTACTTAATCATGCAAGTTGATATGCTTTAAAATACCCCATTATAATAATTTTTTACCATTCTTAGGACGACATCTAATCTTAATAAACAAGAAAATAATCAACATGGTCCATAATATATCGAAATTGCAGTTACTTTGGCCCTTAGTATATCCCCTTGATAGATATTATCCTTAATGTATGTAAAAGGGTGAATATTTTGGTCTAAAGCCCTAAACATAATAGATTTCCATTAGGGGCTGTTAAGTTTAACCCGTCAGCCTATGAGCAAGCCATGTGACTATGGGTGTTCGTGGTTCAATTTGCGTCTTTTTTTTCCTAAAAAATATTAAATTGAATAAGTCGACTTCAAATATTGGAATCAAACCAAACAATTGAGTCGGTTTTTTATCGATTCCGTTTTTGCCGATTTTTGTCGTTTTTTCGTTTTTTTATCGATTTTTTCTTAAATATGAGACATACACTACCAAACGCATATTCCGGCGACTACATTTTCAACATATCACTATCAAATCAATTGCTCTTTGAGCGATCTATCATTTTCAAGATATATTGATGATAATTGAATCTAATTGATGAATAATCTAAGTACTCAAGTCAAATTGATTATTTTTAACATGAAATAAATTCTTGTACTTAGTAAAAGAAAACTACCAATCAAAACTAGAATGTAAAGGCAAAGAATTAGATAATTATAATAGCAAGAACGAGACTAAAAATACAAATGACTAATATGTATTATAAAATTTTAGAAACTTTATATAAAAATACACACACACACACACACACACACACACATATATATATATATATATATATTTATATAGGTATAATAATAAATTTAAATAGCTACTTTTATAATCGGTTTGGTCTGGTTTGTTTTTTTCGTTTATTTTTTGATTAAAACCAAACCCAAACCAAATGTGATCGGTTTTTAAAATTTAAAATCAAAACCAAACCTTACCTTAAAAGTATCGTGTTTTTTGGTCGGTTTGGTTCGGTTTTTGATTTTTCGAGTTGTTATGAACACCCCTACATGTGACAATCACAACACATTAAGGACCGTATGGTTATCATTATTAAAGTAAAAATTTGATGGCATCCTGTACAACAACAACAAACTCAGTATAATCCTACAAGTATGGTTTGAAGAGTGTAGTGTGTACATAGACCTTGCCCCTTCTTTGTGAAGGTAGAAAGATTGTTTTCGATAGACCCTCAGCTCGAGAAACAATAACAAACAAGCAACCAACCATAACAACAACAAGAAAAAGAAAAAGAAAAAGAAAAAGAAAAAGAAAAAGAATAAGAATAAAAATAATGACTCAAGTGTACTAACAAATATCTAAAGATAAGAAATACAAGAATAATACTAATTACTATAAGTAAGAAAGACACAACATATAACAAAAAAGGTCTAGGAACATGAAATAAGAATATTACTAATACTACCATTAATACTAGGAAATACCCTGGACTAACTATCAATCTTCGATCATAATCTTGAACCTCAACACCTTCCTATCTAGGGTCATGCCTAATCAACTCTCTCCCTGGTGTTAGGGGTGGGCATCGGTCAGTTAGATCAGTTTTGTAAAATTCCGGTTTGGTTTATTCGGTTTTCGGTTTTTGATTTTAATAACCAAACCAAACCAAAGTTTTTACAGTTCGGTGTGATTTTTTCAAGGTTCGGTTCGGTTATTTCCGGTTTAGTTTTTCGGTTATTAGCGGTTCAAGATTTTTATATCCGATGTAGACTCAATATATTGTTATGGATATTACTTTATTCAATTTTGTGCTTCGCACTTGAAAATCCTTGGGAGTTGGAAATGTTTTTAGCATCTTTTCAGTGGATTTGGATCATTATCTAAGCATCTATTATCATTATAATTGCAACTTCCATAAATCTTCAATACTTCACCTTGAGAAATATTCTTTCCCCTTTTACACTGACCTTCCAAGAACCAAAAACAGGAACTAAATACAGTGCAAATTGTTGAAAACACAAAGCAGATGAACAATCTCATCCAAAAACCAGAAAACTACTACAACGTACGCTTGCTCTCAAATCTGAAACACTTTCTGCTATTCATGAGATAGAGATCGCGTATTTAGATCAATGTCTTCCAAAGTTTTTTCGATAATTTCTTTATTCAACCGTATCTCTACACAAAGTTTAAAGAAAATTGATTTCTTGAATAAAGAAGGAGCTAGGAGCCGGAGGTAAGAGGTAACAACTAACCTGACACCTGAGGAAGAAGGATGAGCGAGTTCAATCGGAAGTCGGAACCCTAATTTCGGAGGTACTGGTGAGGGCGTCGGCACTCGGCAGTGGTAGGTGGGTACTGGGTCGTGACTCGTGAGTGGTGAGGAACTGAGGAGTGATGATCGACGATTGAGCCTTGAGGAGTTGAGGTCTGAGAAGTGAGAACTGTCGAACTGACTACTGAGGAGTGAGATGAGAAGTTGAGAACTGAGGATTGAGGAAGGTCGAAACTCGAAAATAAGAGGATTAGAATCGGGTTGTTGTTCTTACTTCTTAGGAATTAACGTTAGGGACTTAGGGTACTTGGGCAGTGGGCTGGGCTTGCAGAATCAATTTTAGGTGTGTGGCTTTATATTAGTAATTGACTTTGGGCTTCATATAGTTAAGAAACTAATAGTACAAAAGAGTAAAAAGTTCGGTTACGAGAACTCGGCTCGATTTCTATATTTTTATGTGTTATTGCCCACGCTTTTCGCTTGGGACCGAGATCCCGGAACCGGACCCCATAAAATTCATCCAAACAATAGTAAACGACCTAAGGAACATTGCCAACTGAACCGGCATGATCATTCCTCATTTTATTTCATTTTAGGGCCATAAAACGAGAACTTGGCTCGATTTCGATATTTTCGTGTGCTATTGCCCACGCTTTTCGCCTGGGCCCGGGATCCCGAAACCGGACCCCAAAAAATTCATCCGCACAATAGTAAACGACCTAAGGAACATCGCCAACCGACCCGGCATGACCGTTCCTCATTTTATTTTATTTTATGGCCATAAAACCGAAAAACTGAATCATTAAAATCGAAAATCGAACTTTTAAAAAATTTAAACCATAAACCGAAAAACCGAGACTGAAAAAACTGAAAATTTCGGTTCAACCGGTTTTCGGTTCGATCGGTATTATGCCCACCCCTACCCGGTGTTTACAATAAATTAGTATATACCATCACAAACAAAACTAATACATCTAAGTAGCTTCTAATGTCGGGGCCTTTCTTACATCTCTCAAGCATATCTAGTTATCTACTCACTCTTTAATCCCTATTTGTGTATGTGGCACTACAAAATTGCTATTTACATTTTTGCCCTAAAATTTTTCTTGTTTCTTGTCTTCCAAATCTGATAAACAACAGCTCAAAATAAATACTATTAAATTAGATTTAGTATATATTTACATATAATTTTTTCATTTTATTAAATTACTTAATAAATATGCTTTAGACAAGAGAGGCTTGCTCAGTTGGTAAAAGCACCTCCACCCACGATCGTTAGGTCCTGGGTTCGAGTCATGCTAAAGTTCATCCACGATCTTAGGTCCTGTATTCGAGTCATGCTGGACGGGAAGTATGAAACACTGTAAATTCTCCTAATTTGGGAGGAGTTTAAAAAAAAAAAAAATAGGAATGCTAAACACCCCAAATATGGCAAATGTTTACCACTATAAGGGCGACCAAAACTTCTGATCTTAATAAACTACCAAAAATGTATTTTAGTTGATTTATTTACTAAATTGCCATCACGTCGATTCTCTGACCCGCCGTCGGCCGCCACCCACCTCTCCGTCATGTCAGTTCAGAGATTCTCCCTATCAAAACTCCGTCGTTGCTCTCGTAACTTACCGAAAATCTCCTTTCTCCACACTGTCACTTCTTCAGACTATCACACTAAATCCTTAAACCCTTCCAATTCCTATCACCGCCACAACCATGGCCACCGCCGGCACCTCCACTTTCTCAACTCGTTATTACCGTCGCAGTCGCTACTTGCTGGACCGCATTGTGTTTCCTTCTGCCGTTCGTTCTCCACTAGCGACTGGCAAGTTGGTGATATCGGTGACTCGGTGATGACTCAGTATGGGAACACGGAGTTGTCATTGATCGGAGAAAATGTTAGTGGAAGTGTTGAGGATACGATTCTCCCAGTGCGTGCCTTGATTTCGTTGCTGGATGGTTATCATGACCTCACTGGCTTCCCTTGGTAAAATTATTTTTGAGCACCTTTAGATTTGTTTATTTGAATTTCAGAAATTCTAAGCTTTATAGTTCGAAAATTTGTAGTTTAAATAGGCGTTGATCATTGATACAGTAAGGTGAAAAGAGCTATTATGTACATTGTAAAATGCATATACAGAAGTTAAGCAAACAATGTAAAAAATGCTTTTATTTATACATTAAAGCGCTGATAGAAGCGAATTGTATCTTGTAAATTAAGATATATGGTGCAAAATGTGTCATATTGCTATAAGTTTGTCCATGATAAGGGACTGTATGATTTGGAAAGGAAAATATAAGGGCCTGCATTAGGCTTTCGTTGGTAGTTGAGATAGGTGCACGTCAAGAGTAAATTGTGGCACTAAACATTTCTTTTTGCTTGTGCTCTGCTTACAACCATTTAATGTGTAACTTGTTGTCATGTTATTGGAATTTTTTGTCATTAAGAGCCAGGATTAGGCTTTTGATACTAGTACAAGTAGTTGCATGCTGTTGTTCACTTGTAATACTTATGTCATACTATCCTCTATCTAGCCAAATGCTTTAGTGTCTACTTCTGGGTGGGAGGAACTGGTTTGTTCAATATTTAATCACTGGATACTTCGGGGACCATGCATATTTTCTTTGTGAACTTTATGCCTTTGGTTTTACCAGGTTTTTGCTGGAGGTATATGCTGTTAGCAGTAATTCAATGTGAACTTTGTGCCTTAGGACTTACCAGGTTTGTGCAAAAGGTTCTATGCTGTCGGCAGTAATTATCAAGTCGTTGTGTTTAAAAAATTGGTTTAAGCAGCTTACTCTGTACTTCACTGGTTTAGACCCACTCCATTTTGCTAGATGGCCCACAAGGCCTGCGTTGTTCCTCAACCAAGAAAGAGAGTTATTGATAAAATTCCGTCCAAAAGCACATGGAACAGTTGATAATCTCTTAATTTTGTAGTTGTTTGTAATTTGTATCCAATGATAGTATATGACCCTTGAATTTAAAATAATGGTGTATGTACTTGGTTTCAGGTGGATCATAATAGCTTCTTCAACAGTGGCTATGAGGCTGACATTGTTCCCGTTTGTAATATTGCAACTCCACAAGTTGATGAGGATTGGAGAGTTATTTCCTCAATGTGAGGCTTGGTTCTCAATACCGTTCGTTTTCTTTTTGCTGATGCTAACTTTGGAACTCAAAAAGTAGGGTGGAGTGAATGAATAGGTGGACTTTTCCTTTTGATTGGAATTTCGGATAAAAAAATATTTCATTATTTCAACTTCAACTTGAAATATAATTTGTAAATCTATGATTGCTTTACCATTTGATCCATTATTTTAGCTTCAAGTTGAAATGGAGAATTTGAAGTTGAAAAACTGGTTTGAGGAGTATTTCAAGTGAATATGGTTTTTAATCACAAAACTTTCATTTTTTTTCCAAGTGAAATTTAAGTCAGACACAACTTCAACTTCAAATACACTCTTTTTTTTCAACTTCAACTTCGAATACACTTTTTTTTCAACTTCAACCAAATATTGTCGAGATGCCTACTAGTATTAAAATCTTCAAAGAAGATGCTCATAGATTTGGATTAACTTGGTAAGATGCTGAGTGATTTTGCAGCTAGAAGATGACAAGTTAATTTGCAAAATTAACTTGGTAAGATGCTCAGTGATTTTGCCTCTAGAAGATGACAAATAAGATTCTTTTTTTTTTTTTTTTGACAATTCAGTTCCTTATCATTTCTGCTCAAGATTCACAAAACAATAGAAATCTTAAATTTAATGTGTTTATAGTTCTACTTCTTTCCTTCCAAGTGCTTCAGTATCTATTCACCCTAGAGTAGAGTCGTATCCTTGCATTTTGTCATTTCATGTTTCTTGAGGTGCACTTGTTCAAAAAGAAAGTTATGTAGGGTTCCCAAGGGGATGGCCTGATGGTTGAAGCATGGGATTAACTACCCGGACATTTTAGGTTCCAACACCAGCTATATCACTTGGTTTGAGCCCATCTGCTTTAGCCTTGATGGATGTATCTTGGGAAACCTATGCTTATGGACTGGACAAGTTGCCCTGTAGATTAGTTGAGGTGCTCTCAAGCTAGCCCGCGCAACGCTAATTTTAAAAAGAAAAAACAGAACAAGCATGATAATTTTGATGTTGCTGCTATTTTCTTTGTTGCCTCAAGAATCCATCTCATAATGACATGTCCAGCCTCCACAAAACAGATGAAAAATAAAGAGTTAAAGAGGCTAACCTAGTGATTTGTTTGAGAAAATGGACATAGTATTTACCTCTTTATAGAGATGAATGCCCCACAAAAGCTATTATTTTTCAACTGATCTTTCTTATGTATTTTTAAGTGCCGCCTCCATTCCCTCCGCCTATGTCAGGAAGGAGTTTAAGAGACCAACTTAAAATCTTTTTCAAGAAGAAACGAGAAGCAGGATGTCCTTCATTTGTTTGGTACTTCGCCTCTCTGGCAGTTCAGGTGATAATCCTTTCTATTTTATTATATCAAGTTAATTTGCTTTAGAAGACCTTTTATAAAATTCTGGATAACTATTTTTGATTGTACATTAAAATACAGTGAGGAAATTGTGACCTTTATTAGGGAGCCTAGCGTGCAGCAAAACCAAACTTACGACAATTCAGTACTATCTGAGTGAATCCGAGATTGACTATTCCGATTTCTGATGCTATATTCTAATCATTATACTTTATGTGATTTATAAGAGTTTTGTCTTTAAATCCAAATTAATTTTAGTGATTCCATAGATATTTCTAGTAGTCTTACTATGTTAGGCCTCAAGCTCTTCCCAACATAAGATGCTCTTATTTGTTTATCAAGTTAAAGTATTTTACTTATGATCTATATGACCTTCCCCTAGAGAAATGTCTTTTAGGTTAGGTAGCGAATTATGACCTTGTTCTTGCTCTGCAAAATGAAACGATCTGCATATTAGGTGGTAGTGAGCCAATAAAACAAAAATTGACTGGAATCTCGAATCGTGGTTATCTCATTTGAGTGGTTGATATATGTAAACCAAAAAAAAAAGAAAAAAAAAGAATAGCTGTATTTGGGATTGTGAAGATATTGTTCTTTAGTTAGTCATCTGAAAAGGGTCTTGTTTATAGGATTAACTTCTAGAATGACTTCATTTGATTTATACTGATGTTAAGTGGACATTATGTTTGTGTTAGTGTTTGTACAACCTTATTCCCCTCTTGGTTCCTAAAAGCGCTTGAGTCTTTTGGTCTTGTCAGAAGTTTGTATGAATTTTTAAATATTAGATTAATGTAGGTCTAAATGGAACCACATGGTTGTGAAAATTCATATAGTTGATCCTGACTAGCTTGAGATTGAGGCATAGACTAGTAATTGTTGCTATGTAGGTGCTATTACAGGCTGTTGGGAGTACCCCTGGTTATAGAAGTTGGTGAAAAACGATTTAAGGGAGTGGAATGAGAGCATTTATGGTGATTTAAAGAAGGTAGGAAAAAGAAACAGCTGTCAAGTGTCAAAAAAATTTACAAAGGCTGGAAGCAGGCAGGAAGAAAAGTTATGGTATCAGGTGAGGACTTCAGGAAATTGCAAATGCTGAGGGACATATTCTGGAGACAAAAGTACCAGTGTTTATGGCTTCAGCAAGGAGGCAAGAATACAGTTTTTTTTCTTTTTTCTTTTTACAAAACGACAAATACTTACGGGAGATATAATTGGATGGAAAAGTTGAAGGTTGATGACACTATGGTATGGGATCCAGCAGAAGTTAACAACATGCTAGTTGGATAGCATACAGCCCGCTTCAGGAAGAGGAAACTTGGAGAACTTCTTTTGGGGGTATCATGCCCACCATTACAACAAGTGAAAGTTAGTGGCTGCAAAGACCATTCATAGTGGAAGAGATTGGGAAGCACTGAAACATAATATGGAAACTAACCTCGGGACCTGAAACATAAATGTTTTCCGGTGATAAAAAATGGGATAATGGATACTGTAAATTATTTCTACCAATATGAAGTCTTTCAAAAAAGCCTCTATGCAACGCACATTGCTCTTGTTCCGAAAAGGAATTATGCAGAAGAATTCAACGACTACAAACGAATTAGTTTGGTGGGAGGAAAATGTAATATTATTGCAAAAACATTAATAGTAAGATTGAAAAAGGTGATTGGGGAATTGATATCTGGTCTTTGGAATGCTTATATTCTTTGGCCTTTTGGTTTAAGATGACAGATGCATATGATATCAACTCTTTACTTGAATTCCTTTTTGGAAAAATAAAAAAACTCTACTTGAATTCCTCAACTCGCTAGATGTTTGAAACAGAGAAGGCTGAGTTTTTTAATTTTTGTATAGCTGAACCTACTTGGTGCTATTCCTATGGAATAAAGATACTTTTACTTATCAAAAGTAATTGCTGTTGTTACTGCTTAGGACATTTAGTTCTCGGTCTTCAACGCAGTCCAGTAAGTTAATATTCTTGAAATCATGGTCTGCAGATTCTTTTTTTCAAAATAAAATAAAATATATGTTTAGAATGAGGTTTGTAGGATTCATTATTCGCTTATTTAGTATGAGTAGGAGTTAACACTACAAGAAGTTATATTTCGTTTTCCTGGCTTGTTACATTCAATCTGGATTCCGGGTTTGCTTTATTTTTAGTTTTTGATGAAGAATTCACCCGAAAAAAGTAGATGCACCAATGGAGATTTATATTCACATGAAGAGTATGAAGAATGATAGAATGACATTTGTCTGGTTGAAGCCATTGAAATCTATGCATGAAATTTGGTTGTTTTTGATGAAAGTAAGATGTGGTTGAATAATCTTGTCATCTTGATTATATTCTTATTCATTTCTAGGTGCCTTGCTTCCTTCTTTGGATTACAACTATTAGAAGAATGTCACTGGATCATCACGAAGGCTTTGATTGTGTAAGGGCACTCTTGTGTTATGCAATTCCTGTGTAGGTTATTGTTCTTTTGGTATTATGATTCTTTCTTGTACTTGTTTAATTGTTTAGACTTTTTTTTTTTTAAGTATCATTCTATTACAAGGCTCATTAATACACCTAGTACATAAGCTCAAAATGTTAGAATTTTGTTGTTTCTCCATCTCAAAAACGATTAAAAACGAATCGTTTTTGTTTCTGCAGATAATATGCAATCCAACAACATAGCATTTATACTAACATAGTAACTCTAAAAAAAGCGAGGCACATAATATACATAACAGTCTTTCGTAATAAGTATACAAACATAAATGTTATCCCTTAAATCTAGGTGTATGCAACATGAAATCTACTAGTGTGCTTATTCAAATGGACGGATGCTCGTTTTACCTTAATAATTGCTTCCTCCCATCTCCTCCTCCAAACAAGATGGGATTTACACACATTCGATGAGGTTTTCTGTTCTTTTAGTGGTAATCCTAAATGGTTTTCAATATTTTGAAAGCCTCTTTTTTTTTTTTTTTTTTTGTATTTTAACATGAAACATATTTTTATCATTTGGACAGCCCTCTTTGTCCCCTATGGACATTCAATTAACCAACTATGCCCTAATTCTCTATTAGATGTCTATGAATTCTCATATTTATTCCAATTTATTTGGATAATTCAATATCCCGAGTATTCCTCATAACTAGATTATTATTTATTATTATGTTGGTTTTTAACCAACCACGACCATCCTCTTTTATCCGGATTTGAGATCCGCTATGCTTCACAATGGGGATCTTTTAAAATTACTTGAGATAGCTTTTTCCAGTGAAGTTAAACTATATTGATGTAAGGGGGGAAAACCTCATACAAGCTCTATATTGAAGACGCAGAATCTTGCACAAAAACATGATTTCTGCAAAGAGCATCCAGAATGACTGGATTATCATTTATGCTCTAGAAGTGCACTTACAACAAAAATGTTCCACTAATCTGGACTAAGGGATCATCAGTTCCGCATAAGCGCCAAAGGGATTATGTTCCATGCTGTCCTTCACCACCTCTGACAACTCCTTGCATTACCCATTTAACTCCAAACATATTCAGCACAAATTGCTGTAGTTTATTAGAAATAGGGCAATGAAATTGCAACTGGTTAACATTCTGCCCCATCTTTGTGCAAATATTGTACACGTTGGTGTGGATTGTTTTTTCACTCAAGTTTTCCACGATCATTATACCTCCCCATGCTACGGTCAAAATAAAAAAAGAACAGGAAAAATCCTTGTTCTCCCCTTTTAGTAGCCTGCTACAGAAAGTTCAGTGTAAACATGTTATCGCACTATCCTTCCCATCTCTCTCTCTCCATGTAGGAAATTTTGGTTGCTTGAATCTAACAAACTATTGAGCATCTGATCTTTTGCGGATATCCCTTGAATCTCCGGACCCATAAAATTTCTTCTCTTTTCTCTTCGCGTATCTGCGAAATTACATGCTGTTTGTTGCTAGAGATACTAAAAATATTCGTCAAAGCTTCACATAAAGGGGATTCCACAAACATTCCTACTTCCAGAAACTGATTCTATTATCATTTCATGCTTTATGTTATACGGCGCCTTCTTGAGATTCCTTGGAAGGGTGACGTAAGGCTAAGTAACCGATGTCTGTGCAGTTACTATCCGCCAACTGGGGTCCCCTCCGTACGCTAGACGAGATTGTTAGTGCCATACGGGAAAACCAATGTCAAGAGCAATTGAGAGAACAGAAAAGAGAATTGAGAATGAAAGAAAGCTTGATTGCATTAATAAAAGCTATTACAGAAAAGCATCATGGTGTCGAGAGGGAGAGACACCAGTATCGAAAATTGTTTGCTTGCTAGAAAGTTTGATTGCTTGATCCCCCTAATGGTACTTATAAAAAATAAACCAAAGTTACAGGACTTGACATAACTAAGCTCGAGAGACATAATGGAAATACATGAAGTAAAACTACTCTATATTTAAAAAAGAAATGACTTAGATTCCTACAAAGCAGGAGCAGGTCCTTTGGCAGCAACCTTGTCTTTAGCATCAGAGTCTGCGCGCGGCGTTGTTGGCATCTACCTGCGGCTGGGCGCTGGCAAGGGCTATCTGTGGGGCAACATAGGCACAGGCGCGCCTGGCACTTGGCGCGGCCAAGACCACGGGGCTGTCCATGGCTGTAGGCGTTGGGAGGCTTGCCAGGATGCCATGGGGCGCATCCAAGGGGTCATAGGGCATGGCTGGAAAGCCTACCATGACATTCTCCCCCACCTGAGTTAGCGACATCCTCGGCGTCTTACTTGCAAGATAATCTTCGATCAGGCTCTTGTAGTCTTTCCCCTCTCCCAAGTATTCTCCTTTGCATCACAGTCCTACTATTTCACCAGTAACTTTTGGTGATCTTTCCTTGAAGCATGAATCACTCGATCATCGATAGTAGCTTTTACCCGCCTTTTCCCTGTTGAATTAGGGCCTTAAATACTGGGTAGTGTGAGTTGGCTCCGCAAAGGATCCTCCATGTCTTCTCGAAAAGGTTTCGGAAGGCTGACATGGAAGACTTGATGAATCTTCCACCAGGCTGGGGTATCCACCCGGTATGCAACTTTCCCAATGCGCTTCTCAATGGACAAGGGTCTGATGTACTTTTGCAATAGGTGAGGGTCATGGACCCCTGCAAACAAGTACCGGTTTGGGATTTTCACCATCACTTTGTGTCCTACTTGATATTCAACAAAGCGAAGGGAGTAGCGGTTGCTGTCCGGTAACAATTTCAAAAGCGCTTTTGTTTGTACTAGGGATCTTTTGTGAATTGAAACACAGTTGAGCAGCATCCAGAAGCTTCACCCAATTCATCTGCGTTCCGTTCCGGTAACAAAATGGCGGAGATATTCCTCCAACATGCCATTGAACCGCTCCGTCTGGCCATCCGATTGCTGAAACTTGAACTGTGGCTCAATTTGGACCCGAGGCACTTAAAGAGCTGACTTCCAAAAGTTGCTAGTGAAGCGAGAGTCGCGATCACTAATGATGTCTTTAGGCAGACCTCAATATTTGACAACATGAGAGAAGAAGAGTTAGAGCTGTATCTTCTGCTGATATATGTTGTGGGGCAGCTATAAATGTAGCATACTTGGAAAATCGATCTACCACAACCAAGATAGTTGTAAGATCTCCGACCTTGGGCAATCCGGTGATGATCCAGTGAAATGCTTTCCCAAGGTCTCTTTTGAACAGGCAATGGCTCCAAAAGTGTCGCGTGTGTCAAACTATCTGACTTGTCTTTCTGGCATACTAGGCAAGTCTTCACATACTGAGCATTATCATCAGCCATTTAAGGCCAATAATAAGCACGACGTAACAATGCCATGGTGCGTTCTTCACATGGATGGCGGCCCACAAAGTATCATGGCATTCCATGAAAAGAGTCCTTTGCAGATCTCCTCCTTTAGGAACATAATGTCAGTTCCCTTTCACCTTCAAGAACCCATCTTCCATGTAGAACTGGCGAGTCTTGCCCTGTCCCACCAAATCGACCAAATACTATGTAGCAGGATCCTTTAGGAGTAGATCTTGTATCTGGTCTCTTATAGTCGTGGCCACTTCGCTCCCCCTTAGTGTGGCGAGTAGGCATACAGATGCTAAGTCAGCCCTTCGACTGAGCGCATCAACAACTAGGTTGGTCTTCCCACTTCGGTACTCCGGGTTGAAGTGAAATTTTGTTAGGATTTTCTGCCACTTGGCTTGTTGGCCATTCAACTTTGGTTGGGTCATGAAATTAACTGCTATGTCTATCTTGACCACGAACGGGGCTCCCAGCAGATAGTGCCTCTAAAGGCGCAAGCAATGGACGACAACCAATAATTCTTTTTCATGGGCGGCATTGCACCGTTCTGCATCCTTCAACTTCCTGCTCTCGTACGCCATTGGGTGCCCCTTTTGTAGCAAGACTCAGCCCAGAGCATAGTCAAAGGCATCCGTTTGTACTTCGAATGGCTTGACCAGATCTCGTACGCCACTAGGTGCCCCTCTTGTGAAGGCCTCCGCTAGCTTGGGACCCCAATCCCAAGGAGTGACTTTCTTTAGGAGTTTTGTCAATGGCAATGCAATGAGAGTGTAATTCTTCACAAATCGTCGATAAAAGTTGCATAGGCCAAGGAACGCCCTCAAGGCATGGATATCCTTAGGCGGCGGCCAATATGTGACAGCCTGAATCTTCTGTTGGTCCATCTTTATCCGCCCTTCCTCGATGGCATATCCGTGGAAGTCAATATGCTTTTGGGCGAATGCGCACTTGGATAGCTTCACTTATAATTCGTGCTCTTGCAGTCAGGCTAGGACCTTCCGCAGGTGCTCCAGGTGTTCCTCTAATGTTTTGCTATATATCACAATGTCGTCCAAGTAGACCACTACGAACTCGTCAATGTACTCTCGGAAGACTTGGTTCATCAATGTGCAAAATGTGGCTGGAGCATTAGTCAAGCCTAATGGCATGACCAGGAAGTCGTACGACCCATATCTTGTCACACATGTCGTCTTGTGTTCATCTTCCTCAGCGATTTGGACTTGCAGTAACCTGTCTTCAAGTCTATTTTGGTGAGCACGGTAGCACTACCCAATCTATCGAACAAATCTGCCATTAGCGGGATAGGGTAAATGTTCCTCACGGTGATTTTGCTTAGGGCCCGATAATCCCTACAGAGTCGTAGGGTGCCATGCTGTTTCTTTTGGAATAGCATAGGGGACCCATAAGGGGACTTGGAGGGCACAATGATCCCCGTATCTAGCATTTTCGTCAATTGTCTCCAAAGCTCGGTGAGTTTGGGTTGTGACATTTAGTAAGGCGCCTGGACAGGTGGCTTCGCACTCGGCACCAACTCAATCTCATGGTCCACAGTGCGCTTAGGCGGGAGTTGCCTTGGCATGTCTTGTGGCATGACCTCTTCAAACTCCTTTAACAGCTCTTTCACGGTGTAGGAATAGGACCCGAATAATGTTTTATATCTTCAATATAGAGGGTTGCCAGGAATGTAGGTTCATGTCTTTTGACTCCCTTCTTCGATTGCAGGTCCGAGATGTTCTCAACAGCCATCTTTGTGGTTGGGCATGGGATGATACAGGGTTGGCCCCATTTGCTCCTATCATGAGTAGCATATCGGCATAAGGAACAAGTATGGTGTTGGTTTGCCGCATAAATTCCTTCCCAACTATCAGCTCGAAGTCATCTATGATCACCACGTGCAAGTTGAATTTTCCTTCATAAGGACCAACATTCACTAGCACTCCTTTGGCTATTCCACCTACTGGCTGGGGCGGTGAGTTGATAGCGTTGACTCGACCTCTGCCCTTTCCCACAACTAGACTAAGGCACTCTACTTGAGTTGAGGCTAAATAGTTGTGAGTAGCGCCCGTGTCTATCATCGCCGAATGGGCTTGCCATTAATTTTCATCTCGACAAGCATTAAGGTCTTCTCTTGGTTAAGAGAAGGCTCCTGGTGGTAGGGCAGAGGTCTTTTTTCTTACGGATACAGCACTTGTTCCTGCTAAGGCCTCAGAAATAGAACAAACAAGTGCATTGAAGGCCCCTATTGGTTCTGTCTGGTCAGCATCATCCGTGTCGTTATCCGTCCCATCATCAAAAGTTTGATGGGCGCTCGTTTGTGCATGTGGGCATTCATTGTTCAAATGTGGCCCGCCGCAATGACGACATCCTGAATGTGGCTTCCTCCCTCGATCGTTGTTGTTAGATGCAACACTATTGCTGCCTAAAGAGGGAATCTTAGATTTGGTCGCACTCCTATCTCCTCCACTTCTGCTAGGGCCACCATTGCTAGGCTGACCTCTTTTGTATCCCCCTTGGAGAGGCGGCTGAGGCCTATCCTTCCGAGCTTCCACTTGATAGTCCCCAAAGCATTTCGCCGCTTGGATCGCCTTGGATAAAGTGTCTACCCTTTGTCTTTGCAGCTCCATACGGGCGGTTTCAAACTTTCCAGGAATTTGCAGATTTTGTTTTTGTCCCTCATATCCCGTATGTTCAGCATGAGTGCGGAGAATTCCCGCACGTAATCACGCATTGACTTGGTCTGGCAGAGTTCCCGTAGCTTTCTCCATGCACTGTACTCAACATTTTCGGGGAAGAACTATAGGCGTATGGCTGTCTTCAGTTTTTCCCATGTCTTAAGAGTATCTTCACCTACCCTGATGGCTTCGTATTTCACCTGCCACTAAAGTTTAGCATCACCCTGAAGATACATCGCAGCAGTTGCTACCTTTTTTGCTTCTTCCGACTCCCCCACAACATCGAAGTACTGTTCGATGTTGAAGATGAAGTTCTCCACTTTGGCATTCTGAGCCCCATTGTATGGTTTTGGCTTAGGAATCTTCAGCTTTTGTGGCACAGGGACAAGGTTCACAGCACTGCCGATCTGGTTTCCGCCTCCTCGAAGTAGGCCTTATAGTGCAGCATTAACAACATTGAGCTGGCCTGTCAAGTTGTCAATGGTTTTGATGCATGACTGTCTGCCTCTTGTGCCCTATAGGCTAAATCCTCGGTACGCTCCTGTTAGAGGCCCTCTAGTTTTCCAAAAAGTTTGGTTGTCTCTGTGGCTGTCGTTTGCCGGTCTCCTTCAAAGTCGCGACTGATGTTCGCAATGTCACCTTCAGCTTGCCGCATCCTGCGGTCCAGGTCTTCCAACCTTGTATTCACGATGGGTCGTAATACGTCAACCGTCTCTTTAAGGGCCGGGATGTGGTCCCAATGATTCACCATGGTCAGAAATGGTTGTAATGGCAATGTGTTCCCTCGTCCGATGTCGAGCCTAGGCTCTGATACTAACTGTTACGCGACACCTTCCTAAGAGTCCTTGGAAGGGTGACGTAAGGCTAAACAACTGATGTGCGCATAGTTACTATCAGCCAACTGGGGCCCCCTCCATACGCTAAACGAGATTGTCAGCGCCATAAGGGAAAACAAATGTCAAGAGCAATTGAGAGAATTGAGAATGAAAGAAAACTTAATTGCATTAATGAAAGCTATTACAAAAAAATAACACGGTGTCGAGGGAGAGACATAGAGAATTGTTTGCTTGCTAGAAAGGTTGATTGCTTGATCCCTCTAATAGTACTTAAAAAAAACAAAACCAAAGATACAGGCCTTAACATAACTAAGCTCGAAAGACATAATGAAAATACATAAAGTAAAACTACTCTATATTTACAAAAAGAAATAACTTAGCTTCTTACAAAGCAAAAGTAGGTCCATTGACAACAACCTTGTCTTTAGCATCAGAGTCTGCGCGCGCAGCTCTATTTGCACGCGACGCTGTTGGTATCTGTCTGCAGCTGGGCGCTGGCGAGGGATATAGGTGGGGCGACATAGGCACAAACACGCTTGTCACTTGGCGCGGCCAAGACCACGGGGCCGTCCATGGCGCATGGCGCTAGGTGTTGGGAGGCTTGCCAGGACGCCATGGGGCGCGTCTAAAGGGTCATTGGGGCATGGCTGGAAAGCCGCCCGTTACATTTAGCATGACATTCTTGTAAAACTCCTTCCACCTTTTCATAATAATTATTGACAATGTTACTCTATATGGCACTGGTTTCTGGGTTGCCCGTCACGCCTTCTGCATGACATATTTGTCAAACTGACCATCTTCCACAAAGCTTGGTCCTCTCGACCAAGCCTCCAATCTTGCATTCCCAAATCTTCCAGCCTTAGAGATATAATTGTTTCAAATTGTGTGGTACTTTTCATCTCTCTGCGCACATCAAATACAATATTGTTCAGCAGCTTATAAACTTTTGTGCCACAATCACAGGAGTGGACATTAAGGATATATAACAAGTCAGAATATGGGATAAGGGACTACTGATTTGTGTTTGTTTTCTTCATTTGATTGGTATTTCTTTTGATACCTACTAGCTTCTTTTCAAATCTCTCACATTGGTTTCAGACTGTACAATCCTTGTGAGTCCCGGATAAACCATGGAAGGAAGCAACCTTACAATTTAAGATCTGGCCAACTAATCAATGTTTTCACATTTTTTCAGATTATTATGCTCGACACTCCTTGAAACCTCATAGTAGTGAACACTTGAGGTTTCTGATTCTTCTCGCCAGTATATACACTGCGTATCATCTGTGAGTAGAGCTGATCCTCCTCGGTCTTACACTGCGTATCATCTGCGAGTAGAGCAATCTTACATAATACAAGTGCATCATCCACAAATAGAAATTAAAAGCCTGTAAGCTTTCTTGATTCTTGTGTTAGTTGTGAAGCCATTCAAATTACCTTCCATAGCAATTCTATCCATCTCTTGGTAAGCACCTCTTTGACAAGTATAAACAGCTGAAGGGACAAGGGGTACCCTTATTCGGCTTCTGAAGAAGCTGGTAGGATTTCCATTGACACGAATTGAGAATCTGATGAGAGACATGTAAAATTATATTTATTGTCTTCTCCTTTTAGTGAATCTTATCCGTAATTACGAAATTCGGAAAGTCCCGGTTGATGTGGTCATGTTTTTCCAAATCCAATTTTGCAAGCAATCCTGCCTTTTCCATATGGAGACTAGTAACTCGTCTGCCTTTTCCAAATCTAAAATTTGTCTTCTTTCAATGAAATGTCTTGGAGATTGATATCGTGACATCTAAACCTTATTGTGTCTAAAGGAAAGCTTATTTGCAAAGTTTTTTTTTGTTGGGGTGGATCAAGAGCGTATTTGCAAAAAATGTTTTAGAGGTCTCCCACTTGAAATCCAAATATCTTTAGAAACTTCAATTTCTAGGTGAGATAGAAAGACAGAGCGCTTTAGACCTAATAACTCCTACACCCATATTTCAAATTTGAAAGGCGTCAGACACTTTGGTATTCCATTAAAAGTGCGTGTAAAATAAAAGGTCGCTTGAGATGGTTTGGTCATGTTTTACGTCGTCCTAGAGATACACCAGTCAATTGTTGTGAAACTGTGGTGAATGAAGGTGTTAAAAAGGAACGAGGAAGGCCTACAATCACATGGATAGAAGTTGTCTCGAAAGACCTACAACTCCTTGCAGACTTAGCTAAGATAGGGCACAATGGAGGAAAAAGATCCATATAGGTGATACTTACTATTTAGGAATAAGCTTTAAATATTTACTATCTTTTAACTATTATTACTATTATTTATATATTTATATATATGTGTATATATATTTAACTTATTTCATTACTGCTCTTATTTTATTTTGGCATGATGATGATATGAGTTGAGCTTGACGAAAGAAGTGAGGATTCATATCGTCGACCCCAATTTTGTTTGGGACTGAGGCATACTGTTTGTTGTTGTTGGTGGTTTTATGCTAGTTGGAAAAGATGGAACTTGGATTAACCCTGTCAAGATAAGAACTCTCAAGTGTTGATTGGTCTCGACTCCTCAGCTTTGGACCTTGTAAATTTATTACCTGTCTGAGGGAAGTCAGCTAATTGGTGATATTTTATAAAATTTAAGATTTCCCTAGAATATGTCTCACATTCCACGCTCTCCTCAGACAACCTTGTCTTATTGAAATCCCTCCTGTAACCCTTGTTACCTCACATCTCGAGACTAACTTAATTTTGTCCAAACTCTCTAAATTGGACTCTTCTCCTTCGAGCCCATGAACTCCCACAAAACTCCACTCAGTTATCCCCTTGATATTCTCCATAATCCTCTAGAAGAACCATTTTGCTTCTTGTCCAACTCCTAACCAATGCCTTCATTTTTTCTTCTGTGAATAGTAGATTATAGAGCATGTTGGATTTTTTATGAAGGACTTAATAGCATAACTATTTAGTGTACTTTTTGTTACAAAATTATTTCTGGTTAGTAGTTTGATTCTTGCATTTATATACTATGTAAAGCTTCGGAATTCTTTTAGGTTTTTTTCCACTTGATGATACTGATTTCCATTTCATTTCATTGTAGGGGGGCATTCTTTGGTTCCAGAACTTGACTGAGTTCCCTAGTGGTGTTTTAGGGCCAGTCATTCCTTTACTGATTGCTGGTTTGCATTATGTCAATGTTCAGGTATCTTGCTTTATCAACTTGAGAGTTACAGCTCATCTGTTTTGTTGTTTTCTCTCTTTGTGTTACCGGAGTTTCATTATGGGATTAAGAGACCTGTACATTGTTCTTGTCCTTGATACTAGATACACTTTCACATAGAATTTCTTTTCTGTTTGGCGGGTTGGCTGCCATCCAATATAATCATGCTTAGGCATTTGATCATCAACATGAACCATCACTTTATGTATAAGACGTGTTCATTTGAGGCCCACCCTTCAAGGGGTGATGGGTCTTGGATACTGTTTCAAGCTTGGGGCATGCCTGAAGCAAGTAGGTAAAAGGAAAAAAATCTTCCACAGTTCTATAGGTATGAGACACCTATATACCAGCATCAATTTTGTTTTTAAATATCTTTTCCCATTGTCCAGTGCCTGTTGATTTTCAATACTTACTAGATTTACCTTTACTTTATTGCCCTTCACATTTTTGATATACTGCTGCAAGGAAAAATAATCCATTCTTGCACGGTTTTGAATGCTAGGATCCCAAACAATATAGGAACTGTAAATCCGTAAACATTGAGTTCTGAGATCTCAGATCCCCTCCGGTGCTCAAAACTCTCGAGGATCTAAGATTTAACCGTAATCTCAGATCCCTTCCGGTGCTCAAAACTCTCGAGGATCTAAGATTTAACCGACAGGTGGATTTTCATGTTACCTCTATTCAGTTAACTTATAAGACCTGCTTGATAAAGTTCAGTCTTCCCAAAATGGTGGCGTAGAATCTTAGAGAAGAGAGGATTTCATCTTCGTTTGGATGATCAATGAGCAAAGGCTTGAACATCATGGAGGACTTGAGTTCAGCAGTTAGCAGATTGGTTAGGAAGCAAAGAATACTTACGAAATTGCCTCTTCTTGTTATTTTGTGCTTACTGCTTTCTGTTATAAAATCTCCCTTGTTTCTCCATTTTTCCCAAAAAGCATCTTAAAAAATGGGTTCCTGGAAGTTTTACCCGCAAAAAGGTAAAAAAGAAGAAAAGAAAGGAGCCACCTTAGGTATCGCTGTAACGTTATGTTTTGTTCATGAGAGTTGGGAGGGTGTGAATTGTATCTTTGTGGTGCTGGATAGGTATGGATCTGATGCTGAAAACCTGCAGTTTACCAACCAAATAGGCAAATACACACTGATTTAATAATCCTTCCGGTCTTTTGTGAACTCGGGGTTTTAGTTTCAGTGCTATCTTCAGGATATTACTAACTACTTTTAGCTTATAACTTGAAAATGAGAAGTTGGAGCAGAGAAAATTAGATCTTTGGGCACAGGGCTTTGGTTTAGTGGTAAGAATGCGGCTTGTGATGTGTGGGTTAGGCGCTCAACACAAGCTTGAACCTTGCAACAAAATCCTGGTATTTAAGCGTAGAAGGATAGAGGGGTGGGCCATTATCCATGGAGTTTCGAACCATGTGCCATTAGCGGTCAGGGATTTCTCAGTTGTCAAAATTTTAGATCGTTGGAAGTGGTAGGCGCATGTTCTAGAAGGACTTATTACAAGTCTGTTTTACACCCCAACAATATTATCTTGAACTAGCTTTTGCAACTGTTACCGAAAAAGGTGGCTTCTTGAACCAATTGTAGAGGCTGTTTGTGGTCACTCCATTCAATTGCCTATAAGCTTTCACCCAAAAAACGATGCAGTAGGCATGAAACGCTGGATTCAAGATGGGTTGCACTTTGACTGTCACTGAACAATAACAACAACATACCCCGTGTAAGTGTGTGTGGGGAGGTAATGTGTACGCATACCTTACTCTTGCCTTGTGACGGTAGAGATGCTGTATCCGATAGATCCTCGGCTCAAGAAAATCATTTCTAAGCAGGTTTGAACAAGAAAAATAGTGATCAAGAAGCCATTCTGAAAATACTAAAGACAAGAACTGTAACAATATCAAAATAACAAAGCAGTAAGAAAACCGAAGCAAGGGGAACAACGGGTAATAATAGAAATCGAAGATTGAGAAAATACGAGAATAATAATAATAATACTGATATGGGAAATACCGCCCGCCGTCACACCTATTAATTTTCCGCAATTCCAGCGACGGCGAGGCTTACACGAGCTCAAGTCTTGGACAGCCATCAATGGGAAAACACTTGGGCCCTCACAAAAGTCATTGGATGCCCTCAAAAGGCACCTTTGATCGAAAGTTAGCCGACCAAGGGACCACCAGCCGAAAGTGGAAGAGCATCTTTGACATTCTGGGCAATGGATGACAGCAGGACTCCTCTAGGCAGCCTTGCCAGCTTTGCCAGGCTGGAATGCACCAGGAAGCTTGCCGGCCTTGCCAACCACTCCCATTGTATAACCCTTTAGATTTCTATAAATAACCCTTGGGCTCATTCTTTGGAAGCAACTTATAATTGATAAATACAACAGAAAAGGGCATTTGCCTCCCACATCTTGGTCTCTTTCTTTCATTGCTTTCTTGCTCGTTTCGTGTGCTTGCCATCGCTTCAGCACGGTTGTGTTGTTTCTTGTGTTTAGAACTATAGCCTTTAAAGAGCGATTTTGCTCATAGGGTTGTCCCACGCCGCCTTTAAAAATAGCCCCGTGACAAGTGGTATCAGAGCTTAGGTTTTTGCATGCTTAAAAACTCACATCGCAACGAAGAAGAAACCCCCGTTGAAGAGAACCTAGAAGTACAGAGAGGTATGGCGAGGAAGCGCAACAAAAGTAGGGCTAGAGACATCTCAACCGCCTGTTAGCGAGATGCTACCCTACGTGGAACCCAAAACTTTCGAAACCAGCACTCTCGATGAGAGGATGGTTATGGTAGAAACTGGTCTATCGGCCTTGCACCGTCGTATTGCTTCTGCCGAAAACAATTTCTGTTCCCTTGAGTCAGTTGCCCTTAAGGACTTGGCGAAGTCAAATGGAACACTCTGGAGCAAGATGAAGAGCACAAGGAAGAGATGACCATCCTTGAACTCAAGCTCACTGAGGCTTTGTCTGCCTTGCAGGCAGAAGTTGAGGCTTTAAAACTGCGTCTAGAGGAGACCGCAGGAGCCAGCGGGCGGGGTCTCGTCACTGTCCGAGAGACTCGTATTGAGGCTCCTAAACCCAAAGAATTTCGGGTTGAAAGGAGTGCTCCAGACGTGGAAAACTTCTTGTGGCAATTAGATGCTAATTTTGAACATGCAAGCATAGTCAGCAAGGCTGCCAAGATCCGTAGGATAGCCATGTATCTGACCGACAACGCCATGCTGTGGTGGCGGAGGAAAAAGGCAGATATGGAGAAAGAAACATGCTTCATTGACACATGGGAGCAGTTCAAAGGGAGCTAAAACGACAGTTTTATCCTCAAAATGTGGTGCACGAGGCTCGCCGAAAGTTGAGGGAGCTCAAGCAAACATCCTACATCTGTGAGTAAAGGGGGAAGATGATTATTAAGTAGTTGGCTGAGTTGTAGGTGACGGGATTTGAACAGGAGACCGGACTTAATTAGAAAGTAGCTCCCATGTTTTTGAATTTTGAAAAGCATGATATGGTCTTATCTACACCAAATAATGTTATCTACTCCTAATAAAAAATATAAATAAATAAAAAGGAAAAACACCATTTGGTGTTTGTAGTGGTTACATTTAAAAAGAGGGTTTTCCCAGATTTCTCCTGCTCTTATGCACCAAACAACTTTTACAAACTTTTGTCTTGAAAATGAAAAGGGAATAAAAGGGAGAAAATGAGTTTTGCAAAAACGCTTACCCAAATTTTATATTTATTTAAAGGCAGCACATTGTATTTTATTATGCAGTGAGCTTGGTCTAGTTTCTTATGGAAGTGATAATCCAGCAGGTATTCTGTCTCCATGCTTTTTGATAGCTGATATCTTCTTTTCCTATTACTCTTCAGATATCCTTTCAGAAATCTTCAGTTGGAGATATGAGTGGAATCCTGGCATTATTAGCCAAGGTCAGTAATCTGTCTAGAAATTTATGTGACATCTGCTTTAGTTAAAAGGTTCTTATTGTTAGAAAGAGAAATTTACGAGGTAGTTTTCTTCATTATGCTGTATAATTACAGAACATAACTAATCTCTAGTCAAACTCCATTGTAGAAGTATATTTTTAATATTCGGTTATCTTATTGCAAGAGTCCTATCCTATGAATTGGAGACAAGCTAAAGAATTTCTCCCTCCATTCCAAAAGAAATACCCAGTTTCGGAGTATGAGGGTCGAAGCTTATAATTTTTGAAGTGCATTACTGATTTCCGAATTCGTTTGAAATATAATTTAAATATCTATACATAATATTAAAGTATTACAAATTACATTTTTCCTATAAAATGTTCTTTTAAAAGTTTGAATTTGATTCTTCAAACAGCAGCATCATCATCCTTTTTGGGATGAAAGGAGTTCATGATATTTTGTTTGAATATCTATTTATCCTTGCTGTGATATAGCTTGATTTTCTTTAAAAAAAGAAGAAGAAGAAAGAAGTCTAAATGGTATGGTGATTTAGTAATTTAGTGTTTTGTAGTTTTAGTTCTCACATTATTATGCTTGTACTATAATCACTTTCCACCATTGTATAGATGCCAATTTAGTCGCTTTATTGTCCATCTTGGTGCAATATTTTTGTTAATCTTAAAAGTATTTGGTATAAGGTCATCTTTGGGGTATCAAACTCAAGAGCTGATCTTCTGGGTACTACAAGTCTGTTTTATACCGGAAGTATAGCCCTATAAACTCTGTCTTGTCTGGTGGGAAGAGGTGTTTGTATGCATTGAAGACATATGGGGGGACTGATTGGAGTAGATGATACAACGAAAATATGAGCTTTGTTAGGTGAAGCTTGACTTGCAATGAAACTGACGACACAAGCAGTGCCAGAAAAGATTGATCTGGTTGTGGGCGGAAAAAATTTACCATCTTAATAAGAAAACAACCTCGCTGAATACTTTAGAATACTTGCAAAGGTGACAGGCGGTCTAAATGAGGTTGGTCTGAAGATGCATTAAACTTAAGCACAAACGGAAGTTGTGAGAATGCCGGGAGAAAAATCTATTGTTGATATTCTGTTTTATTATATTACAGTGAGCCGCATTTATACAATACATATCATACTCCTATTCTATGTGGGACTAGGACTAAATCATATTATGTACATAACTATCTAACACTCCCCCTTAAGCCGGTGCATACAAATCATATGTATCGAGCTTGTATATAATGTAACTAATATGAGGACCAATAAGGGACTTGGTGAAAATATCTGCAAGCTGATCATTCGACTTTACAAACTTTGTAGCAGTATCTCCTGAGAGTATCTTTTCTCTAACGAAGTGACAGTCAATCTCAATGTGTTTAGTTCTCTCATGGAACACCGGATTTGATGCAATAAAAAGGGCAGCTTTGGTTATCACACACAGGTTCCATCTTGCTGACCTCACCAAATTTCAACTCATTAAGCAAATATTTGATCCAAACTAGCTCACATGTTGCCACAACCATTGCTTGATATTCTACTTTTGCACTAGTCCGACCAACCACATTCTGTTTCTTGCTCTTCCAAGACACCATATCTAAACCTAGAACGTCTTTCAGAAGGTGATCCTGCCCAGTCAGCGTCCGAGTACCCAACAATTTGATCATGGCCTCGATCTTCAAACAATAATCCTTTGCCTTGAGCTGATTTTATATATCGAAAAATAGGACAACTGCATCACAATGACTATCACAGGGAGAAGCCGGGAACTGACTTACCACACTCACTGGAAAGGAATGTCAGGTCAAACCAGCCGCCTATATCTTGCAGGATCGTTAAGTGGCTCCCCCTATCCTGGTGGAAGTTTAGGAGTGTCAATAGGTCTACAGCCTATCATTCATATTTCCTCAAGAATGTCCAAGGCATACTTCTTTTGTGAGATAACAACACCTGAGCTAGAGTTAGCGACCTCAATACCTAAAAAAATACTTTAATCTGCACAGACCCTTAGTTTGAAAGTGCTGAAAGAGATATTGCTTCAACTTAGTAATACCATCCTTGTCGTTGCCGGTAATAACAATATCATCAACATAAACCATCGGATAAATACTGAGATTTGAAGCAGAATGCCGATAAAATACAGAGTGATCAGTTTCACTACGAGTCATGCCAAACTTTTGAATAACTGTGCTGAACTTATTAAACCAGGCTCGAGGAGACTGCTTTAGACCATAGAGGGACCGACGCAATCGACATACAAGGCCACTAGATTCCCCCTGAGCGACAAAACCGGGTGGTTGCTCCATATAAACCTCATCCTCAAGGTCACCGTAAAGAAAAACATTCTTAATGTCCAACTGATAGAGAGGCCAATGGCGAACAACAGCCACGGATAGCAAAAGGCGGACTGATGCTATTTTAGTAAGTATCACTGTAATCTAGCCCAAATATCTGAGTATACCCTTTGGCAACAAGACGAGCCTTAAGTCGATCAACCTGGCCATCTGGACCAACTTTGACTGCATACACCTAACGACAACTAACAGTCGATTTACCCGAAGAAAAAGGAACAAGCTCCCAAGTACCACTTGTATGTAAAGCAGATATCTCGTCAATCATAGCCTGTCGCCATCCTGGATGAGGCAGTGCTTCACTTGTAGACTTAGGGATGGAAACAGAGGGCAAAGATGATATAAATGCACAATGGGGTGATGACAGACGATGGTAACTTAAACCGACATAATGAGGATTAGGATTAAGTGTGGACCGTATATCTTTCTGGAGCGCAATCAGTTGACTAAGAGGAGATAAGTCCGCAGTATTAGCAGGGTTAGGTGCAGGACCTGAATCAGCTGGGCCTGATGCTGGGCGCGGACGATGATGATATGTTAGGAGTGGTGGAGCTGTAGAAGGTTGAATTGGACTAGGCGGTGGAACTAGAGCTGGAGCTGTAGGTGGTGAAGTTGGAGCTATAGATGGTGGAGCTGGAGCTGTAGGTGAAGATGAATGGGAGACAGTGACTGAATCTCAAAAAGATGGAACTAGTAGCACCTCAGAAATATCTAAGTGATTACCTGGACCTGTGAAGTATGATTGAGTTTCAAAGAAGGTAACATCAACATACATAAGGTACCGCTTGAGGTCAGGAGAATAGCACCGATATCCCTTTTGTGTTCTCGAGTAACCCAAAAATACGCACTTAAGAGCACGAGGAGTTAACTTATCTTTTCCTGGAGTAAGGTTATGAACAAAACACGTGTTCGTAAAGATACGGGGTGAAGAGAGAACAAAAGTAGGTGGGGAAACAAGACAGAGAATGGAACTTGATTCTGGATAGCTAAAGATGGCATACGATTAATATGATAGCAAGATGTAAGAATCGCATCCCTGAAAATGCAACGGAACATGAGATCGTATGAGTACGGTATGAGCTGTTTCAATAAAATGTCTATTTTTTTTCCAGCTACCCCATTTTGTTAGGATCTGTACGGACAAGATGTTTGATGAATAATCCCATGAGAGTTCATAAACTGCTAAAATGGGGAAGACAAATACTCTAGGGCATTATCACTATGAAATGTGCGGATAGAAACCCCAAATTGATTTTGAATTTCAAGGTGGAAGGTCTGGAAAATAGAAAACAACTCAGATTGATTTTTCATCAAAAATATTCAAGTGCACTTGGAATAATCATCAATAAAACTGACAAAGTAGCAGAATCCCAAGGTAGAACTGACCTAACTAGGACCCCAAACATCTTAATGGACTAAAGTAAAAGGTGATGCTGCTCGATTATCAAGACGCAGACGCCGAGGGAAATGGGAGCCGGTATGCTTACCGAGCTGACATGACTCACACTCTAGAGTGGACAAGTGAGATAAACCAGGTACCATTTTATGAAGTTTTGACAAACTGGGACGTCCCAACCGTTTATATAATAAATCTGGTGAATCAGTGACAGGACAAGTTGTTGAAGGAAGACAAGATGTGAGTCGATGTGATTTTGCAAGGATAAGGTAATAAAGTCCATCTGATTCACACCCGGTACCAATGATCCGTCCTGTACTGCGTTCCTGTATAAAAACAAGGTCATCAAATAAAACAGAGCATTTAAGTGATTTGGCTAAGCGACTAACGGATATGAGATTAAAAGGACTACCAGGAACATAAAGAACTGAATCTAAAGGTAAGGAAGGAAGTGGACTTGCTTGACCTATTCCAGTTGCCATGGTTTGAGACCCGTTGGCCATTGTGACTGTCGGGAGAGATTGAGAACATAAAATAGTAGTGAAAAGAGATTTGTTACCAGAAATGTGAGCAGATGCACCTGAATCAATGACCCAAGACTCAGAGGTTGAAGATTGGGAGATAGAAGTCATGCTACTATCTGTTTGAACAATGGAAGCTATCCCTGAAGATGTCTGTTTAAATGCTTTGTACCGAAGGAACTCAATATAATCCGGTAAAGAAACCATCTGCATTGGATTCAAAGCATTGGATCTAACGGATTGTGAGTCAAAAGCTTCTAATACAAATTTCATTATAATATTTACGCCAAAAGAATATGAAAGTGGTCGAAATTTAATTTAAATTGGATGGATAGGCTCGGAATTGCAAGGGGAACAATTTGTCTTGATCCAAAAAATGGCTCGAAGGTGGCCCACGCACAGGCGTAACTTCGGAACTTCACCGTAAAATTTTCTTCCGGTGGCAACGTGTCCAGGGTCTTCTGACGGAAATTTTTTTATGGGTTGGTCGCCGGAGGCCGATCTACTTCTTGGTGGTGTTGGTTTTTGCACAACACTAACAAAAAGTGGCTTTTTACTTGCGACAGACCTTTGTTTGCCGGAAAAAGACTTCTGGTTGACTGTTTTTTCTTCCCGGAGTTGCTGGAATTTATGCACAGCGATAAATCTCTCACGATTGCTCTGATACCATGTAAGAATGCACTGGAGAAAAATCTATTATTGATATTCTGTTTTATTATAATACAATGAGCCCTGTTTATACAATACATATCATACTCTTATTCTATGTGGGACTAGAACTAATTCATATTATGTACATAACTATCTAACACAAGTCAAGGGTCAAATCAGAGAACTCGACACTTGGCACATGGTTACTATGAGACATTTGAAATCTTGGGGATCCAATTTGAATTTTTGATGATTGGAAATCAGAGGGAGCCCAGCTATAGTCTATCTAGCCCCCATGGTTCAACACTTTGTGACCATTCATTTTATAAAGAAGGCTCATCAAGGGTCTATCTCTAATATTGGACTCTCTTTGCAGTCCAGATTCCTCCTTTCGGTAACCACTTTAGATATTGGACTCTCTTTGCAGTCTGAAGGAGATACGGAGGAGAACTACTCATTGCAGGCAGGGGACGGCAAATTACTTCTCCTTTGGTATGACCATGCAAACGACATGCAGAACCAGAGACTCATCCCTACAGTGGTTGAAACATCACGGTGAGTAAATAAAGTATGCTCAGATTCGGCATGCAGTTAGATGTCAAATCTAGGGGCTTTGAAACAGAGTTAGTGGAGCTCTTCTTGAATATAAAAGCAAAGGAAATCACTTTCAAATCAGCCGGTCTCAGTCCAAAAGGAGAAGGCTGAAGCATAAAAGGGTAAGAATGAACTTAAAAAGCTAGAATTTAAGGTAAATTATGGAGAATCTTTGGAAGGGGGGAAGTGGAGAAAGAAAAATTCTCTGTAAATGATGATCAAAATTCTTAGCTAGAATGTGAGGGATTAGGGGATCCAGGCAAATGCAAAACATCAAAAATGCTAGCAAAACAATGGGGGCTGATGTTACGTGCTTCCAAGAAACAAAAGTAGAAGAGTGGACTGTACAAAAGGCAATGCATGTTCGGGGAACAAATGGGCTGATTGGGCAGATAAAGAGTCTGGCAAAGTAAGGATAAGTTTGGCAGGGAGCTATAAATTTCATGTGTGCTTGAAAGCATATGAAAAGAGAGTTCACTGGAACATTTACAGGAATCTATGGAGCTGACGAAAGAGAAAGTATGTGGCTGAAGCTTGCTGCAATTAGACTAATTTGGGAAATGCCTTGAGTTATTGGGAGGGATTTTAACACTACCAGATTCACCAAAGAAAAGGTTGGTACAAACAGAACAAGCAGGGCTATGAGGATATTTTTTAATTATATCAACGACATGGCTCTGGTTATTTACCCACTTCATGGAGGGAGTTTGACATGGTCAAGATACAATCCCAACTTTGCAGTTTCTCAAATAGACTGATCCTTAGTCCCAATTGATTGGAATGAAGCTTTTCTTCCTAAGGCCTTCTCTGATCGTAATCCTTTTCTCTTGGGAAGTGGTGAATGGACTCCTAACCGAAGCTACTTTAAATTTGAGAATATGTGGCTCAAGAGCGGTAGATATTTGGATAAGGTTAAATATTGGTGGAACAAGTATTCAATTCAGGAAACCCTTGGTATCATATGGATGCAGAGAACTTAAAATGCTGAAAACAAATCCAAAAAAATGAAACAAGGAAGAATTTCGTAGTCCGGTAGACGATAAAACTTTAATTTGGGAAGAGTTACAAACCCTTGATCAGCTGGCAGGAAAAAGAACCCTTTCATAAGATGAAACTAAAAGCATGGAGCTAACGGAGGAGCTAGTTAATCAGGCAAAAGCAGAGGGAATCTCTTGGAGGTAAAAATCAAGATGTTCGTGGTTAAAAGATGGAGACAGAAACACAAATTTTCCATAAAATGGCAACATCACATAACATATGCACTTGGATAGAAAAAGAATGGCTGGAGTGAGAGTTCGTAGACGAACAGATTGCTGCCACAATAAATAACTGTGCCCCAAATAAAGCGGGGCCATCATGGGTGTACGATGGCGTTTTATTATTTTTGGATAAAATAAAGATCTGAAAAGAGCTAGGGTACAACAAAGTTGTTTGGAGTGGGGATCGAAACTGCAACCTCACAGTTCACAAGCTATAGCAATCCCAGCAACTGGAATGTTGTGTCCAACAGTTCTCTTATTCTATCTAGTCATGTAGGTCCTATGGCTATATAGGTCACCATAAAATCTTAGAGGTCCTATAGCTATATGATTCACCATTAAATCTTATTAAATTTTAAGGTTATTGATTTTTCTAAAAGTTCTGCTAGGCAGACAAACTTTCACGGTTTAGCATCTTTTTTGCTGTAAAAGTATTGCTGCAGGCTTTTGATAGATTTAAGCTTATTTTGTGGTAGCTGCAGCGTCTTGCAGCTGCAGTAAAAATAGAAGCAAAGCTAAAACTTCTGAAAATACTTTAGCTCAAGGTTTGTGATGTTTTTTCTGTTTTATTGATTATAGCTTTGAGAAGTAAGTCTAACAACTGCATTTCTTGTTGCAGTACTACAAGAAGTACTTGGAAGTCCTGACATTGCCCTTACTGTTTATTACATTCAATATTCCCCTGGTAATCAACCGTTTGATTATAAAATTTGATGTGCCATAAGATTTGTCCACTTTCATTTCATTCATTTGCATTAAAATATGAACCTGGCATCTGATGTTTTCCTTTATTACGTTAGCTTTATGGCCCAATTTTAAGTGGAGAGAAGAAGGAAACTTATTTTGATTTTGAACTGTTTGGTTTGGTTTCCCCTAGAATCTTTTTTTTGGGTCCAGTTGATTTATTGATCTTTGCAGTAGCTGAAATCATTGTTTTCTTAAGAGGTTGTTAATGGAGGTACAGTTTGACTTTTGCCTCCGTTCTTCGTGACCCCCTCTGGTCATAGAAATATTTCCTCCATATAGGGCAAAAGGGGCTTATCATATTGTAAATATACTGATATTTCTGCTTTGAATCTGAACATCTCTACCTGTGTTTTAACTACTAATTGATGGTAAGGAGTAACTCATCGTGTCAGAGCTTTGAGTTGGAATTGCCGGGATGTTCTTGCTTTTCTTGGTAGTCTGCATCATGTCTAGTTTGGAGAAGTCTCCTAAGGCTTTCTTTGTTGGGAAGACACTAAGAGATTTTTGTCATTGTAAATGCAGCTTTTTGGGCCAAACTGTTGCGTTTGTTAAAAGTTAACATACTGAACCATATCATAGTTGGGTAGATTGAGCATAGTATTTTATGAATTAATGTTCTTGTTGATAGGTTTAGTTTCTCTTGCAAATCATTGTTCTTTGGTTAATACCTTCAGAGAATGGACTGTACTAGTAATAGAGATGCGATTAATGCAATTGATATTGTGGTGAACAAGTGGCACATCTAATGGTCATTTGGAATTGGTGAAAGCTGATGCTGTGGGAGGTGATGAGCTGCCAAATGAGTAATGACCCGACGACTCCTCAACAGTAAAATATAATATCTTACAGAAGGGGAAGCCCGTATGGAGTTTTGGGTGATGGAGAGAGCAACTTGATTTAGTTTCTCTATGTGATACTGGAGACTTATGCGAAAGAATGGCAGCTGTGGGTGGACTGATCACTTAAAAAATAGATGTTAGTGTTGACGAGTCCCTTACGTTTACTATTCCAATTTTTCTAATTGTGGTGTTGAGTTGGAGAGGGTGTTGCAAGGGGGAAACAAGTTTCGTTACCTTTCTGACTCATTCATTTGCCCTTCTATCTTGATATGCCTGATAAAGGATCATGTGCATGAAATGAAGTTTCTTTCATTTGTCTATTTTTCAGGGGAGTTCAGTCTATTGGCTTACCAATAGTTCAATGACTGTTGTTCAGGTATCTCTTCTGAAGTATCCTTCCCTGAATGTTCCTTGTCTCAATTTTATTTCCATGGTGACTGGGCATGCAGATAAATGCAAATGTTCTCAGTTATCTTTAAGGTTTTGTAACTTCTTATGCCTGGACTCCAAGAGCTTTTCTTGAAAAGGCATTAAGTTTCGAACTTGCATGATCCATGTGGAGTGCTGAGACTTATTCTTTAAATTTCCTGGATACGTGGAAAAAAAGCATGATAGATAAACTGCTAGATAATGAAGATGGTAACTTTCTTCAAACTTCCATTGGAAAATGTCTATGAGCTCCTCATTTTCTCGCTTTTGCTCCCTTAACAGTGCTGTCTAGCAGATCGTACATAACAGTTTGCCTTTTAAGTTTTTATTCTTTTCCTGGTCCACTTGTTTCCATTGAAAATGCGCTTCTTAAGATTGCACTTTCTACTTCTTCATGAAAATCAATGAATGTTGAGAACTCATTACCTTTTTATGGGCAGCAACTATTGCTAAAGCATCCAGATGTTCGCAAGAAACTGGGGCTACCTCTTAAGGATCCTCAGTCAGTGACTGCACATCAGAAAGAGTTAGGTAATCCTGAAGAAATCAAAATAGATCCATCAAAAAAGCAGCGGAAAGTATCTGTCCAGAACCTATCACCTCATGAATTGGTTAATGTTAGTAACTATTTTCTTTTCCCGTTATTGACATGAAATGTTGAATAGTTCTTGCTGTCTAAATTTTTGTTGTTGAAACTTCATCAGCTTTCAATCAAATTCTTAGCAGGAGGACGTAAAGATGAAGCTATGTCCTTTCTTCGGTAGGTCTCTCACTTAATAAAAACAATCCTCACCTGCTCATTTATTTTCTTTCTTTACTGTAGTATCTCCCATTTTAATGTATGTCTTACAGACTTGCTCTTGCAAAGGATCCCGAATATGTTCGAGCTTTGCTTGTTATTGGTCAGTCACTTTTGCAAGATGGTTCCTTACCAGAAGCTACTGAGTACTTGGAACGTGCTGTTGGCAAGGTTCGAGTCTGACGTTCTGCATTTCAATTTGAGTGTACTGATCTTTTTGAGTGAAGAAACTTCAGTGTGCTTTTGTGGACTAAGAATTTTCCATGAAATGGTGACTAAATTCTGTTAAAAGTCATAATCTGTTTTTCTATATCTGGTAACCTTCTAAAGTTTATGTAGTATGCAGTATACTCTAAAGCAGACCTTGATCTGGCTGCTAGAATCCAGCAAACTTGATTTGTTGCTAACCATAGTCTATTTCTGCAAGTTCAGCTTCTGCTAAAGGAGAATCCGGTGGACATTGAGGATGTTGATCTCCTGATTCTATCATCTCAATGGGCAGGTGTTGCCTGTATACGGCAGGTAATGGTTTTTTAAGAAATTGGCTTGATGGTTGACCTAATAGGCTTGACATGACAATAAGAATTCTTTTTTATTATAAGTAGTTTAATTAAAAGAATTCTAGTACAGATAATTGAGTACCTTGCACTATTTACGTGATTCCCTGTAACATGGCAGTGGTAGCGATAGAGAAACCATGCATGTAGGGGATGTTTTCCTTTTTTCTGCTTTTAGTGGGTTGAGTTATTGGAACTCTATTGTGGGATAATTTTCAAATATGTTTTCAGCCTAGAGAAGGCTCCTCCTAGTACAAGATTTCCCTTTTCTTTTCTTTTTTCCTGGCCTGTATATGCCAGAATTTTTATCTTTAGTTCTCTTTCCTATTCAAATGTTTTGTTAAGTTCCTGTCTGTTTCATCTGCAGTATGTTCGGAGAATATTTAGCATGTTTTTGTCAATTATCTTTCTTTGAATTTAATGTTCATATAAATATAAATAACACTAATGATTCAATCATTCAGCTTTCTTACAATATGTTTAATTTTTGAAGACTCTAACCTGCCCCTATGGCCTGCTGATTGCTGCTCTCCTATATAACAGTGAAGAATCAACCCGACTTACCCCAATTCCTAGCTGCTCTCCCCCCTCCCTTCAGTGATCTGAACAAACTGATTACCCCTCTCTGAACCTCTTCCTTGTCCTTCATTGAAAGAAACCTTAGGCATTGCATATTCTCTTGCTTTACTGTTTTTTGCCATCAAAACTAGCTATAACCTCACTCTTTCTTTTTCTCATTCCACTCTTTGGACTCGAATTGAGATTAAATGAAACAAATAATATAAAGGCGGATAGGTTGTCGGCTGATTGCTCAGTGCCTGGAGTTAGTGTGGATGGTAGGTGAGTTGGCTATAAGAATGCTGATACCTCCAGAATGGTGCTCAATGTAGTCTTCAATCTTTAGTCTTTTCGTCTCTCTTTTTTCGGGATCTTTACATAAGGATTGTAGAAAGATTTTTGTTTCCTCTTCATTTGATGACTGTATTGCTCTCTCACCACTATGTAAGCCCAGCTTCTATTTTATTCTGTTGTTTTGAGCTTGACTTGCCATATTTTGGGGCTTATAGTCAAAGTCAGATCTGTTTCAAGGCTTCTCTTTCTTGAGCCAAGCCCGAGCCCTTGGATAATGTGACCAGCACAGCTTGTTTATGAAGACGTCATGGGAGTAGGTTTCTCAGTGTGATATTGCACCTTACAGGGTAAGATGGGAGAGGGACTTGTACACCTGGAACGAATAGCTAGTATAAAAGAGCCAGAGGACCCAAAGAGCAAGGCTCACTACTATGACGGATTAGTACTGCTCTCAAGGTAAAGGTTTTCCTTTAATTCTTGACCCGTGGTTTATCATCTCCAATTAGTTCCACCTAGGAAAGCAAGTTCTAAAAGACCTTGTGTTTATTCCAATTCTACAATTGATTAAACTGGTACATGATGTTCTTACAGTGCGTTGGTCAATGTTGGTCGCAAGAACGATGCAATCAAGCATCTGCAATTGGCTACTGCTTATAACGAGTCTTACAGGGAACTGCTGCAACAATGCGAAAATGAAGAGGATGATATCACTGGTGACCTTGTCAATAGTAGAAGAGCAGATTACTGAGTTTTGTGAGCGCATTCTGTGCATTTTTCCCCTTTCTGTTTCTCATTGGATTGTCTTGTTGTTATTTAGTTGTATCATAGTGAATAATTGCCGCTGTAAACTTTGTAGGAACCATTCTTTTTGCAGAATTGTTTTTGATAGGTCCATGATGCAATAATGTTTTCGTAGAATCTGGATCTTAAATTGATCGAGGCGTCAACAGAATCTGTACAAAATGATTTTGATAGAGATCAGATTTTTTCCTCCTTGAGATACCATGAGGATTGTTGTTTTACAGATCTCCTAAAAGGAGTATTCGTTTATTTACAATCAAATTCTGGGATTGGAGAAGTTTGGTGAATCAATGTTTTTAGCATAACTCTGTAACTATTCAACTCTTATTGCCAATATCTCCTAAACTGGCGCCTCCCTATTAACTATATTCTTTCTGTTTGTAACTTATTTAGAAGTTAAATTGACCTAAGGAACATTTGTCACCGACCCGCAGTGACAGCTCCTCATTTTTTGGCACTTTAGGGCCATAAAACGAGAACTCGGCTCGATTTCTATATTTTCGTATGCTATAGCCCATGCCTTTCGCGTGGGCACGGGATCTCGGACTCGGACCGCTTAAAATTTATTCGGACAATAGGAAACGACCTAAGGAACATTTGTCACCGACCCGCAATGATCGTTCCTCATTTTATTTCATTTTAGGGCCATAAAACGAGAACTCGGCTCGATTTTTATATTTTCGTGTGCTATACCCGGACCTCCTAAAATTTATCTGGACAATAGAAAACGCCCTAAGGAACATTGGTCACCGACCCGTCATGATCGTTCCTCATTTTATTTCATTTTAGGGTCATAAAACGAGAACTCGGCTCGATTTTTATATTTTCGTGTGATAAGTCCACGCCTTTCGCGTGGCTCCGGGATTTCGAACCCGGACCGCATAAAATTCATCCGGACAATAGTAAACGACTAAAGAATATTGGTTACCGATCCGACATGACTGTTCCTCATTTTATTTCATTATAGGGCCATAAAACGAGAACTCGGCTCGATTTCTATATTTTCGTGTGCTATATGCTTATTTACAACTTTACATTACTTGAACATAGAAAATGCATATGTAAGTCTTAAATAAATTTCAAATTGAGGTTTAGATGATTGATAAATTTACATAGAAATTTATTCTTTAATGAATAACTAATAGAAAAATTTGTGTAGTGTTTGGCTTTAGACTAGGGGTGTTCAAAATCATATCAAGTTCACGTAAAAAACTAGATATACTTTTGACTTGATTTGGTTTGGTTCTTTTAAAATTTTAAAATAAAAGCTATAATATTTGATTTGGTTTGATATTAAAGAAACTAGCAAAATATTTGTTTATTTAAAAAAATATGTGTTTACTCTTAGCCAGTAAAGTTGTCTAGACATACTACTGATGCTTAGTTGAGTTTTGTATTCTTTTTCATTGGAGTTATTTTGGAGTGATTTATTCATTATTTTAATCATTAATGTTAGTTAAGTTTAAAGCATAATAAGATATTACTTGATATATAAAGTGAAATAATTGTAATGTCTGGGTCGTTTGGTAGGCCGTATTAAGTAAAATAATCCCCGTATAAAAATTTAATCCGTCCAATATCATGTTTGGTTGCTCAATTCAATTTACTCCTACCTAATACATGGATAAGTTATACCTCATATGAGGGATTAACTAATACCAAGGAAAGGAAGGGATTACTAATCCCTGGATTAGCTATACATGGATAAGACTTAAAATTACTAAATCAAGGGTATAATTGTAAAGAATATTTTATATAGTTTTAAACCAAACACAAATTTAGATTATACATTGCATAATTAATTTTTAATACAATGAACCAAACACTTGATAAAAAATAATCCCAGTACTACAATCTCTGCATTACTTGTGTTCGTACCAAACGACCCCTAATGTCTTGCAGTGAAACTACTGCTTAGATATAGATAAATGCAAAGATAATAGGTTCAACTATTTGTTTAATTCTTGCTAAATATATAAATCAAAGGGTTAATTGTACTAAACACCAATTGTATTTTAAACTTAAACTCTTGCACCCCCTATACAATTGAAATCTTACACTTATACCCCCTATGAATATGAGGTGTAACCTATATTAAAATATAAATTTTATAAGACAAATTAAAACTATTAATACAATGTTAATGAAATTTAAAAGATCGTAGATATTATTGTTGAAAATGTTTATTCTCACTTTTGATTAAAACGAGGATAAATAATTCTGAAATATGTTCTTTTGAAACTCTTAAATAGGAACTGAACAACAAATTACTTAATGAGGTGACTTGAATTTTACGTAATTAGCACATTATTTTTAGGTGACTTGAATTTTACGTAATTAGCACATTATTTTTAGGTGACTTGAATTTTACGTAATTAGCACATTATTTTTATCTTTCGAAACTCTTAAATATAATATTGACATTTAAACTCTTATATAATGAAACAAATCAAAAGTGATTTAAGATAATTTTGAACCAGAAGAACAAATAAACAAAAATAAAATAAAATTGGAAAAAGTTTTTATTTATAATTTTATATCTTAATAATTATATTTTATTGTACTTAGTTATAAATATACCTTAGTGATGTACATAATATGTGGTTTCGGGGGGAGGGGGGGAGGAATGTTTTTAAAAAAATACAGGGAGTGTATTGAAACATGAGTTAGATAAATTTATTGTGTATTTTAAGTGATTTTTAAAAGAATCGACTAAAACCAACAAAACGAGTCGAGGGTCTTCCGGAAATAGGCTTTATGCTTTTTTTAAAAGTTGGGGTAAGGTTCTGCTCTATCCTCGTAGACCTCACTTGTGAGACTACACTGAATATGTATGTAGTTGACTAAAATCAACAAAACAAGAAAAAATTACTCTCTATCAGTTGGAATAAAAATGCTACTAATATTGGTCCATATTTTATTCTTACCTAGTTTTGTCTATTTTACATATAATTTGAATTTTTTCATTCCTTAGCCCAATATTTTTTTCTTAAAGAATTGATGAAAAATTTTGATACCTCATTTCTTGCCATCAATAGCTATAACACTTATATTCCCCTGTTTCCAACCTCACACTCAAAAGAATAAAAATTTGCCTAAAGAAATATTTTACTTAAGTTAAAATCATTACTATAACTTTTCTGTGATGTCTTGATTTTCTTTCTCTACCATGCTTCGTGGGTACCCTTAACAGTAAAGTCAGGCTAAGGCATTCGCACCTGGGCGCAACAGAGATGAAGGAACAGAGGGTGGATGCGAAGCATGCGATGCTGAGAGATTGAAGTTGAGGCGGACGCGAAGCATCCACCCCAGCATCAATCCCTGAAGCTGAGTCGGATTAGAAAAAGGAAAACTTTGGCCCACGACCTATGTAGGCAATGTACAAGCCAAAAACGCCTCTTTTAGGTCATCTAACACACGGGGAAGCGAAAAAAAAAGCCATCACAAAGTTGAAAACCATGGAATTCGTCTTGAGTTCTTACTTTTTCCTTCTTTTATTTATTTGTATGTATTCTTGGGAATTATTTGAAATTGCTACCATGACTATGCGTAGCTAAACTCGTTCATTCTGGGATTATAATTTGACATGAATGTTGATATTCGAATATTGATTTGACGAGTTAATTTATTATATTGGTTGTTTATTCATATCCCGAGTTTAATTATTATAATGCCTAGCTAACAGTGAAATATTATGTATGAATCTTGAGTTGAACTTGGAAGAGGTAATTCTTGATTGCAATAGGATTGAATAGAGCGCGATCTTGAGCTTAGTCATTGGGAAATTGATTTGCGAATACGGATAGAAATATACCTATTTGCCGTGCTTAGCCAATTGTGCAAGAGATTATTAATGCATTCTTTTTATCTCTAAATTAAATAGGCGAGTAGAAGTTGTTAAATTTCTACTAGTATTATTGTTCTTGCAGGTTAATAACCCAGATAAATTAATAAGTCGAGTTGATTGAAGAATTCAACAAGATTGTTACAGAACCATGACCTTGGAATATTATTTCTCATTGTATTAAAATCCTTTGTGTTAAGTATGCTAGTTCAGTAGTTTTTTCGTTTACTTGCAATTATAATTAGTAGAATTAATAAAGCAAAAACCACCTTGAAATTTATTTTTGACTCGATAAATTAGAAGTCTCTTGATTTAGTTGATAATTAATCACAAGTCCTCGTGGGATGCTACTCGACTCATTCTTTATTACTTGATTGACTGCGTATACTTGTGTGTGCGATTTTGGGCAACAAATTTTTTCACTGTTGCCGGGGACTTAGAAATTGATTATCTTACTACTCATCGAGTTTAGTGTTTCTTTAATCTTCTTCTTGGCTGGGTGTTTGATCTCAGGTACTTTGCTTGAATGCGACGGGTTAGAAGTCAGGATAGACTACAAGATTTTGGCCCAGAACCTGAGAGAGCATTTCGTAGAAGGTTGAGAGAACTTCGAGAAGCAAATAATCTACATGCACTCATCCAACTTCCTATGGAAATGGCAGAAGAACACCCATTGGCGGTACAAGAGGTGGCTATGCCCAGCATTGCTAATGTCACCTCAAGTATCGTTAAGCCTAGGATCACTGGGCATTTCGAGCTTAAGTAGAGCATGATCCAGCTACTTCATTCAAATGGACAGTTCATGGGACTGCCACACGAAGACCCCCAACAACATACTCTGAATTTTCTGGAGATTAGTGATACATATATCACTAACGGGGTCACATCTGATTATGTCAGGCTCACATTATTCTCTTTTTCTCTGTTGGGACGGCTGAAGTCTAAGCCAGCTAATTCTGTTACATCGTGGAATGATTTGGCTCGCAAATTCATGGCTAGGTTCTTTCTCTCTTGTAAAACCACAAATATAAGAAGTGAGATAGTTGCATTCAAACAGAGAGAAGGTGAATCACTTTATGAAGCCTGGGAGCGATTTAAAGGGCTAATAAGAGACTGTCCACATCATAACTAAACTAATAAAGTAATGGCTCACACCTTTATTGAAGGTCTGCACCCTGAAACAAAAATAGTGGTAGACACAGCAGCTAGTGGTCAATTATTGGGAAGAGCTTTGATGATATTTATGCGCTATTGAACAAGTTTTCCAAAAGCAACCCAGATTGGCAAGGGGAAGCAGGTAGACATATAGCCCATAAAGCTGTCAGGGTACTTGAATTGGATGTTGTATCAGCACTATATGCACAGGTAGCATCTTTAGCAAATCAAATCAGCAAGATGAATGTGACCCAGAACCAGCAACAGTTCCCACCAATGCAACAGGTTTAACCCAGTACAGCAGGTACAGGTATTTTGCGAAGTCTGCAGCGAGGGCCATACCAGAGATGCCTGTCCAGCGAATCCAGGGTCAGTTTACTTTGTGGGGAATCCGAATAAAGGCCAAGCTCATCAGAAACAGTATGGTAATACTTATAATCCAAATTGGAGGAACCACCCAAATTTCTCATGGAGTGAAAATCAGGGTATTCAGAATCAGTTCAAACCACAAGGTCAATACCAGCAGTTTCACCCACCACAAGCAGATCAATCCGCAAAAGCGATGGGTGATATTGAGGATATGCTCAAGAAGATTAAGGCTGATAATCAGAATCAAGCTACTGCTATTCAAAATCTAGAGCGACAGATGGGGCAACTTGCCAGTGCCCAGAACACCAGACCAGCGGGAGCATTATCTAACGACACTGAGGCTAATCTTAAGACCCCTATTAATGCTGTGTCATTGAGGAATGTGAGAGAATTAGAAGAAGTCCCGTCGAAGAAGAGAAAGCAAGTGACGTTTAGTAAAAGACAACCCACCACAGAAGTCGAATTGGAAACTGCAAAGGAGTTAGAGAAGCCAATTGAAGAGGCCATGGCAAAGTAACCACAATCAATAGTTGTGAAGCCACCACCTCTATACCCTCAGAGATTGCAGAAAGTGAAAGATAATATAGTGTACAAGAAATTCCTTGATATTTTGAAATAGGTCAAAATTAACATCCCATTGGTGGATATTCTGCAAGAAGTGCCAAGATATGCAAAGTACATCAAGGAAATTATGGCAAACAAACGCAAACTAACTGAGTTCGAGACTGTAGCACTCACTAAGGAGTGTAGTTCCAGAATTCAGAATAAATTGCCTCCTAAATTGAAGGACCTAGGAAGCTTCACAATTCAAATTTCAATTGGGAAACATGTGGTTGGGCGAGCCTTGTGCGATCTTGGGGCGAGCATAAACCTGATGTCGTTGTCTGTGTTTCTACAGCTAAGGTTGGGAGATCCTCGACCAACTACGGTGGTATTGCAATTGGCAGATAGAAACTCAATAAAGTTTTTCGTGGTTGTTTATTTGATGTTGGTTGAAAGTAATTTCTTAGCTATTATTGAATTATATATGCAATTCATTTATTTTCTTTTATTTATGTTATAAATATTTATGTCTGATGAAATTTTCTTTTTATCTAAGTCTTATAAATATATCTTAATTATGTAGTTAGCAACATGCCGAAAAGGCCAAAGGCATCCTCAAGCGATACAACTGTTTCAATTAATACTTCTGTTTGTGTTTGGTCAATTAATGGATGATGCCTTAATTGACGCATTCCATCATGAGCAAATACTTGAAAACAAGGGTTGTGAAACTTTTACTATACACACAATAGATAATACAGTGAAGGAGATACAGTCAAAATTTTCGGATAAAATTATTAATAAAGAGAATTCACAAACCAATGAGAAACATTAAAACAAAATTAAGCAAATATTATGACACCTTTCAAAATGGAATGGATTGCATGGAATCCCAGCACAAACAGTGCTAAACCTAAAGTATGGGATCAATTAATACATGTACATTTATTTTTAGTAGTTTTGTTCTTTTTTATGTCATAATATTTATCTCATTACTTTATTATTTTGTTGTACTTTTTTTGTGTGTACTTTATTATTTTGTTGTACTTTTTTTGTGTAAGATAAACCTCAAGGTGCTGAATGGAGGTCGATTAGAAATTATGATAAGCTAATTGAGTTATATGGAAGAGTTATATGAAATTATGATAAGTTAATTGAAAAATACGCTGAGACTGGACCCGGCATGTTAAGAAGAACATGAACAAGGTTGATTTTTATGCATAATTCTTGATAAATTTAATATGTAAATCAATTGAAGGTATTTTAGTAAACGTTTCAATTACAGTACAGTGATAAGAATGTGACATATAGATTTAAGGGCAAGTTCTACAGAGCGGTGGTTAGACCGACTTTGTTGTATGGGGCTGAGTGCTGGCCCGTCAAGAAGTTCCATGTCCAGAATATAGACGTTGCTGGAATGAGGATATTGAGATGGATATATGGACATACCAAGAAATACAAGATTAGGAAAGGAATGAAGTTATCAGGGACAAGGTGAGAGTGGCCTCTGTGGAGAACAAGTTGCTGAATTCGAGGCTGAGATGGTGCGGGCATGTGAAGAGGAGAGATATAAATGCTCCGATCAGGAGGTGTGATAGGTTGATCATGACGGGTCTGAGGAAGGGTTAGGGTAGGCCAAAGAAGTATTGGGGATAGGTAATTAGGCAGGACATGTCATTGCTTCAACTTACCGAGGATATGACCCATGATGGGAAGGTGTGGGGTCGAGGATTAAGGTTGAACGTCGACAGATAGCATTGTGTTTCTCCTAGGCTTTTCCAGTAGTATTAGGAATATTCTTGTATTTTCTTATTCATGGTTCTTTATTATTAAATTTCGTTCGCGTCTGTTAATATATTATAATGTTATTACTATTGTTTGTTATTTGGTTGCTTTATTTTTACTGTTCCTTAGAGCCGAAAGCTTATTGAAAACAATCTCTTTATATTTATAAGGTAAGAGTAAGATTTGCGTACATACTACCTTTCCAAACCCACTTATAGGATTACACTGAGTTTTTTTGTTATTATTATTATTATTATTATTTATTATGAGTTAGAGTATAGTAGGATTAAATTAAATAGCAAAAGTAATATTTAATAACAGTAAATAATATAATATATTCAAATGTAATATTTATAAAACCAAAAAATACAATACAAAAATGGGTAACGTAAGTTTCAAAAGAGGTCATATGACCAACCTGCCCGATAGATCACACTCAAATGCAAAAGATAAAAAAATATACAAAACAATTTGGCATCAGAAAAAATGGCGTCAAAGATCTCACATTCTCACTCTCCATTACTGAGCTTCCATAGATTCTCCATTTTCATATCCTAATTCAAGAAATAAAATCCTTTTCCCCTTTCTTATATTTCAACTCTTTTGATCTTTTCAACTAATTCCACTATTAATTTCCCAAATGTCAGCCCTTAATAAACCACCTTCCCGTGGTTTCTCATTCTTTAACATCACCGCTGGCATCGGCGGCGGCGGCGGCAGTGGCAGTGTCAGAAGATCCAATGCAACGACGGATTTACCACAACCACAGTTGAAGCTGGAACCGGATAGAGAAGTGTATAGACCGGGTGATCCGGTAACCATTACCGTTGAAATCAAGAACCTGACAACTTCGTGCTCTTTGCTTATTGAAAAACTTAGTTTTGATATTAAAGGGATCGAGAAATTGGATACTCAATGGTTTTCAACTCCTAAACCTTCTCCTGATTCTAAGCAACGCAGAGGTTTGATGTGCTTTCTGTATTTTATTTACTCAAATTCCATTTTTATTGTCTTAGTTTGACCAAACTTAGTACTGTAGTTTTTAAGAGGAGAGTTGAAAATGTTACTCATTCTCTGTCCCAATGTATGTGATGCAGTTTCCTCTTTGTCTAAAGGAGTGATACCTTTTTATATTTAAATATAATTTATGTCATATGGAAGGAAAGGAATGCCAGAATTTTTGAAGATAGGCCAAGCTCTTATCAGAAAATTAAGGTTAACTGTTTTTTCTTATTTCATTTTTGGTGCAAAGAGAGCTATAGGGAGGATGTACATTCATTACTAGACTTGCTAGAAGAAATGTAATCGAACAAAATAGGCTACGCGGTCAGTTCTTTTGGGTTCTGATTGTGGCTCACACAATCTCATGTAAATATTTTCATTTATAAAATTTGTTACCGTTATAAAAAAAAAGATTACTTAAAATTTCACATTTTAGTTAAGATGATTTATAGCTACACAAATACATCTGACTTGTTTTAGACCAATAATTTCATAAGTGATTCATTCTTCCTTAAACTCAATGTACGGTCAAACAGTGTCACATATATTGGGATGGAGGAAGTATATAAGTAGTAGTTAAGTAATTAGCTACTTCTTTTGTCACAATTTATGTGATGCACTTTCTAGTCTGTCTAAAAAGAATGATATATTTTTATATTTAAAAGCAATTTAACATTAAACTTCCCATTTAACATTTGATGAGATGATTTATAGCCATACAGATATCTACAACTTGTTTTAGACCACAAGTTTCAAAAGTCTTTCTTTCTTAAACTCCGTGCTCAATCAAACAACATCACATAAAATAGGATGTAATGAATAATTAATATCAAAAAGTCAGTTTGGTGCAAATCGTATTATTTAATTTGAATATGAACTGTTGATACTTTTTTTGATAAGGATGAACTGCTGATACTTGCTTGATATATAACACTTTCCCTCCGTCTCAACTTATGTGACACCATTTGACTGGGCACGGAGTTTAAGAAAGAAAGGAAGACGTTTGAAACTTGTGACTTAACATAAGCCATTGACATCTGTGCGGTCAAAAATCATCTCATTAAGGGTACACAGGAATTTCAAAGTTATAATTATTTCTAAATATAGAAATTTGACTTTCTTTTTGAGACATACTAAAAAGGAAGGTATACCACATTATTGTGATAGAGGGAGCATATAGTTATTGGAATGGATATTAATAAAATGGTTAGTTAGGGAGATAAAATTTCCATCTCTCTAGTGTTGTGTCAACCAAATCAAAATTTGCATAGTATTTCTGTTGATTTAAGAAACATTCCCGCAATCTGGGTTGATTCAATAATACAGAGTAACTAACATAAGCCTCGTGCTGGATCAAGAGAAAGATAGACTCAAGGTCATAATGAAAGCTAGATTGGTTGGCCATGGAACAGTGAGATTTTAGAGGAAGAAGCTTGGCCAGCTTTTGACTTGAGGATGAGTGTTACTGGAGCTATGAAGGAAATGAAGATTTGTCTTCACAGGGTCAAGAGATGAGAGGGCGTGTAGAACATAATTCTTGGGAACCTTCCTTGTCAGATGTTCCAGTTATAATTAGCAGATGGGAAGGGATCACAGGTGGGAGGTGCTATCGAATACTTCTGATGTATCTTTGGAACCAATTTCAATGTCTGATGTGCATCTTGCTGTTGTTAGAAATAACAACAACTCATGCTTGTCGGAATAGAATAAGATTATTTGGGCCAAAAAAATAAAAAAGATTAAAGCTTTAGAAAATGTTTTTGGAATCTCATTTGAAGGATTTTAGGAGAAGACTGGAAAATTTAACTGGAAGTAAGAAGGAACAGAAGTGGAATAAAACAAACAATGTGCAAACACCATCTAGAGGAGCAAGAATTTTGGCACCAAAAGGGAAACGGACTCCGAGTTCAGATACCTAAATGCTGTGAAGTTGATTGGAAAACAGAAGGAAAGGTTGGAAGGAGAAGGTAGAGGGGATACATCAGGCATTTTATACTCACTATCATCTCGCAATTCAAAATAATGTCGCAGAATACGCAGGGTCTAAATGATCCCCATAAAATGGTGTGAAGGCAGTGATTAAAAATTGGAGGCTGTATGTGTATTGCTTACCAGTTACAAGAAATCAAGATGGGTAGGCAATTGAACATGTGTCACGATTGTCTTTGAACTCAAGACTGGAGCTAAGGGTTTTTCAATTTTATGGGACAAAAGGAGATGTCCCTAAATGAGGAGATCCTTTCATCATGGAGTTGTCCTGCCTTGTCCTACCTGCTCAAATGCTTGGGGAAGATTTTTGGGTGGGTCTTGTCTGGAGTTCATAAGGAATGCACAACGATTATCTTATACACTTCAGAAGATGTCAAATTTTTGAGATTGCATGGGATTTTTTTATGCTGTTAGATTTGCGGAAGAGATGGTCATGTAACCGTGAGTTCTCAGAATTTAAGTCCAATTGTGATGTTATTGGTTTACCAATGGTATGATTAAATTAATGTGGAGAAAACAAAAGAGCTGCGTCTTGCATTAATAGGATAATATCTCTAGTAATTGGGAGGAGAACTCTCCTAGTTTGATTTAAGAAGTGAATATGTGGCTACAATAGGGGGGTTATTGGTGAATAAATGGTCGTACTATTTCTCGGTCCAAGCGGTGCAAGATTTTGATTACCTGCAAAGCTAAAAAAGTTTAAAGAAAAGCTTGAAACTGTAGAAGATGGAAGTGTTCTAGAAGGGACACTGACGTTGCAAATCTGATGCAAGAACTAAGTAAAGCTAAAGTTGTTTAAGAAAAACTAGAATCAAGATGGATATGTTGGATTGTATTCTTCTTCTTTGTTTTTGGTGTAAATCTGAATACATAGATGATCCTGAGGATAGTTTGGACGTACTAGGTTCCTTGTAAGAAGAACAAGCATGTAGGTTTTTTACTATTTTGGGGTTCTGATGTAACATCCTATTTTGGTTTCCAGCACAATCTTTCTGCTGATGTCTTGATAAATATACAGAGACATGTTACCTAAAAAAAAAAAAAAAAAACTAGAATCTAGGTAAAGACAGAATGGCTTCAAAGATGCTCTACCTTGGTCAGTACTGGACCTAGAAGGTAACTTCCAGAAATTGGATGCTGTCAAGGAACCAAGTTTTAGGCTTTCAAACGAGCACATCCAGAGGAGGAAGAAAGTTTCTGAACACTTGTTTGGTAGGGAGCTTTGTAAAGTGTGTTGGCTCAACGAAAGAAATCAGAAACTGGGCTGCAGAGATATGGGGGTTAAACACAGGTTGAAGGTGCTCCCTTTAGAAGACACAAGATTTCCATCTGGTATTTAGTGAAGAAAAAGCAACTCAAGTTCTAAACAATGGACAACAGTTGAAGAAGGGACGTTTTTGAAGCTGGAAAGGTAGTCCGAAGTGTCTGTCTGTATAGACCATGTTTGACCACAAAATCTGGTCGGTGTACCAGTTCATACATGGTGCTTTGATTTTTTCAAGGATAAATGTGAGCATTGTGGGTGCCATTATGTAAAGTTCTTCATCAGCTGATAAGGCACAATTCAAATTTATAAAGGACTACAAGCAATATGCTACATTAGAGAAATGCTTTATTCCTGATTATCATAAAATTTCTTATAGCTAGTAGGATGAAATCATAGATCTTATAGAAAAAAAAAATCTGTTTTTGCTCTTTTCCTTTTGATGAAGTAATAAAATTCATTAAGGGCATCAAGCAGATGCAAAGCATTACATGGATGAACAAAAGAAACAAAAAGTGAAGATTTGTCAGTTCTGGTAACTAAAACTAGGCTATGACTAGTGAACTGACAAAATTCAAAATCTATCCCTCTCCAACCAGATGCACTAATAATTAGCTCCAGGGACCATCTTCTGTTTTTGCTCTGTTGTTATTACTGAAGATAAATGTTCTTATATCTTGTTATGCTTTATGTGATACTTTTCATTGTTATGTTTTATACTCTTCCAGGTGAGTATGTTTTTCTGGATAATGTGACTCCTGCATTAATTTCAAATCAGATTGTCTCCGCTGGTAGCTCCAGACAATGTAAGTTTAACCTTTAGCTTGACGTTATCCTCCTGTTTCTTACTCATTCTAATCATATACTCCCACTGTTTCAATTTATATGACATAGTTTGGCTCGACATGGAGTTTAAGAAAGAAAGGAAGGCTTTTGGAATGTGTGATCTTAAACATGTCATAAGATTTGTGTGGCAATAAAAACTTCCCTTTTAAGGGTAAAATTGGAAGTTTAAAGTTAATTGTTTCCAGATATAGAAATGTTTCATTATTCCGGAATGGACTAATAAAAAAATAGTATCACATTAACTGGAATAGAGGGAGTATATTCATTTAGCTATCTGTTGTTTCTTTTAATGGAAACGCATGCAAAGAATTTTGTATAAACATGCGAGCAGTGGGTATAACCATGGTGCTATACTAGGTAATACAATAGAAATAAAATTTATGATGCTTTTGACATCAATACAAAAAAGAATGATATACTTTTTGTTTTCATAGTCGGTGTTTGCTTGCAAAACAGGGAAACTAAAAAAATATTCAGTAAAATCTCAAGCGATTGGTTGAAGATGATGACGACTTCATTAAGCTTTTTAGTTTGGTCTGAATGATGAAGCAGGGTGTAATAAGGACTATACTTCGAATCATGTTGAAACCCTACGAAGTTGAAGGGAAATCAAACAAAAAGCCTAGGACGGGGCTTATTTTAGCAAAACTAGAAATTCTTGAAAAGAACATGACAATGACATGGCAAAATACCATTAATCATTTGAATAACTCACATAGCTGAATTGCATGATGATAATGAGTATAAAATGTTACGGTCCAGAGTTACTGTATGTTGCATGATGAACATTATTTGTATAATATTTTACCTTTCCCATTGACCCTTAGGTTCCTTCATTACTGGGTTTTGGTTACCCAATTAAAATACCGCAGTACCATTGTGGACTTTATAGTTATTGCAAAAATTGGGTTTTACCAACACCATTATGGACTTATCAGTAATTCTCCATAGTTTGTATTAGTTATCTCCTTATTAATTTAATATTACAATTTGATTTTATTGTAAAATCCTTCTTTTGATATGTATGTTACTTTACATATTCTATCCTATCGGATACAGCATCTTGCCTATTATATAACTTTCAGTTCGTCTTAAAAATAAAGCAACGCTCCAGTTATCTTTATTAATCCAAATTTTTTTTGTGATAATTCAATTTGAACACACTCAACTGCGAACCATCAGTCTCTTTGACTTACTCCCTTTGGTGTAGTTACTTGATATGACTTATAAAAAATTGTAGTTGCACGATATTCATTCGATATTGGAACGTTTCACATCATTAATGCTATTTAATTAACAAGACTACTTTATAAAACCTTCACAAGTTTCAAGAGTTTAAACTCATTCGGCTATTTTAACTTAAAACTTTGATGAAATATTGTTTTATGAAGCTAACATAGCACCTTATCTTCTTCTGTTATTTCTTTGATGATATACAAGTCAATCGACATCTTGAACTCGTTGACAAATAAAATAATGTCACGTAAATTGGGAAGTAGGGAGTAGTTACTATTTTGAACTCAATGTTTTCAAATACACAGTTTTGATTTACCTTTAACTAATCTGGGTCTCAAATCTGGTAAAAGAATCTATTTACTAAGTTGAGTTGTAGCAACATTTGGCTTTTAACCTCTTCCCAAGAAATTATTACTTCCTCCTTCCCAATTTATGTGAAGGTATTTGACTGGGCACGATTTAAGAAATTAAAGAAGACTTAACCAAATACATGCGGAGTACCAATATCCTTTAAATGAGTTGCAGGTGAGAGTTCCTCATGTCTTTTCAGTTTAAATAAGGCGGTAAATCGGGGATGTTAAGATTATGTAGTTTCGAAAAACAAGAAATATGTCATTCTTTTTGGGAGTTATTAAAAGGGAAAGCGTGTCACATAAAATTGGAGAGAGGCAGTATAAGATATTCAGTAGTCTGCCCTTTATGATCTTAAAAAGAAGAAACCTCTGTCTGTTTGAGATTTCACCTTTCTGTTATTGGGTATGCCATGTATAATTGGAACTAGGGGTGGGCATAGTTTGGGCAAACCTGAAATCCAAACCAAAATCCGAATTTAATGGATTTTTGATTTAGATTTTCCGATTATGGATTGGATTTTGGATTTGATTTTTAAAATTTTTGGATTTTGTGGATTGGTTAATGGATTTGGTACTTCAGAATTTTAGATATCCGAAAATCCGAAATTTTTATACTTTATATTTAGTTCATTACTTGTGGGATTGCACTAGGTGGTTGTTGTTGGTGTTGTATATTTAGTCCATTTACCATAATGCCAATAGTAATAAATTCAACACCCTACCCATTAGATTTTATCTCATATATATATTCAATATTAATTAGTAAGTTATTGTCATAATATTTTATATTTGGATATGATTTTAATATAATTGCTTCTTATCAGCCGTATTAATGTCTTTGTTGCATTTTCTTGATAATAATTTCATTACTTGAATACTTTATTTGGATGATTGCGGTAAGAATGAGGAACTTTTCAGGCAATTTAACATGAGTAGTTCATGTGGATATTGAATATTTTTGTAAAAAGAAGAAACATCTCAACTTATAAGCTCAAAACTTAAAATCCAAAATATCCAAACCGATTAAACCAAAACCGAACTTAAAGAATCCGATCCAATCCGAGCTTATTTGGATTGGATTTGGATTGTCATTTCTTCAATCCGAAAACTGAAAATTCAAACCGAAATTTTCATATTTAGTCCGAACTGCCCCAACACCCACCCTTAATTGGAACATGTAAGTTCTCCACTAGTGTTGCTACATTTGTTTTTATGTCTTACAGGACTTACAATCTCTCAGAGTTCATGCGAATTTCGCGAAGAATACAAACACAATGGAGCAAAATATCCATATAGGTTCCAAGTCTGCAAGTACTTTTGTGATATATATATCGAAAATGTAGAGCACCTCTACAGTTGGAAAACCCTTAATTTATCTTAGAAGACAAAACAGTTCAGGTGTAACAAACGCTTTGTCGTTGTACTAATTTTAGTGGTTAAATCTTCTGTTTTCTGTGAAAGAAGGAAAAAAAGAACTTGATCATCGTGAGGACGGGGAAACACAAAGAACTTGATCATCTTGAGGACGGGGAAACACTTCCACATGAACTCTTTTTTCTTTTCTATTTGATAAGCAATACAAGGAGCTTAATGGTCAGAAACTGTATGATAATTATGAAAGCTAAAGTCTGAGTTTCAATGAGACGCGCCAAATAGACCTTGAAAAGACTGTAACTTTGAACAAATAAGTGTATAAATAAATCATACTAACTAGCCAAGGATGTGGTTAATAGTCAATCCATCAATGAAGGTGGAGTCGACCATGAGACCAAGGTTCAAAACAATAGCAGAGATTTAAAAAAATGCTAGGTGATTTCTTTCCATCCGCCTTAAGCCTTGTTGGACATAAAGGGTGTTTGGACTGGCTTAAAGCTGGTTTGAAACGCGTCAAATTGTCCTTGAAAAGACTATAACTTTGAACAAATAAATGCGTAAATAAGTCATACTAACTACCCAAGGATGTGATTGATGGTCAATCCGTTAATAAAGGTGGAGTAGACCATGAGACCAAGGTTCAAATCATAGCAGAGGTGAAAAAAATGCTAGGTGATTTCTTTCCATCCGTCTAAGCCTTATTGGACATAGAGGGTGTTTGGATTGGCTTAAAAGCTGGTCAAACCAGCTTTAAAGTGCTTTTGGACTTGTTTTGGTGTTTGACAAACTTAAAAATACTTGTAAGTCAAAGTACTTTTAAACTAAAATAACTCAAAACAAGCCAAAACTATAAGTTGGTCCATCCCAAGTTATTGCTTTTTAGCTTAAAAGTACTTGGGGTTTGACCAAATAAATTACAGTTTTATCCCTTATCTTTCTTCTTCTACACCTATCTCTTCGACCATAGATAATGATTATACTTGTCATTGCCGCAATTACTATCACATCGAGTGCTCCATTTTGTGAAGCTTTCTGCAACCTCTTGGAATGACTATCCGCAATATCTTTAGTAATTTACATCATCCTTCAATATATTTGAACACCACATCCTAGCTTCTGATTGAACTTTAATTGATTTTGGCTAGTCACCATTCCATTACATTTTTTTGAGTCATTTAATAAAAGTAATTATTTGATCATAAGGGAAAAGAAACATCTAATCAATAAAATTAATTTTATCTAATAAATTTTGTAACGTGAACCTAAATTGACTTGTACTAAAATTAAAATTAGTACAATATCTTTAGAATTAAAATTTTGCAGTAATCAATTCATTTTTGGTGTTGACAGCTTTAAGGGAATTTTGGTTATTTTAATAGAAATAAGTGCTTATCAGCACTTTTTCACCAAGCACATCAACTACTTATTTTCAACTTCAACACTTCTAACCAAACACGTAACTGCTTTTTAAATTCATCCCAGCACTTCAAAATGCTTTATAAGCCCAAGTGCTTAAAAGCCAATCCAAACGGGCTCACGGTTACCTTATACGTGAATCGGTAGGAGGTGTTAAAGATATAATCAAGTAAATAAATATGTACTTTCTTTGACAATTTAAATTTTCGATGAGGTGACCGCACAAATCAACATGGCATTAGAGCAATCAGAGGTCGTGGGTTTAAGTCTCACCACCCATTATCATAAAGAATTTTCACGTGTTTGACCATGAAAAATAATCATGTGCGCATGTGAGGGAGTGTGTTGATGATATGTGAATTCTCACGTGTTTGACCCATGAAAAATAATCAGGCATGCTAGTGAGGGAGTGTGTTGATGACTTAATTAAGTATGTGTTCTCTCTAAAAGTTTAAGCGTTTAGATGAGGTGGTCACACATTCAACCAGAAGTAGCAGGTACTTTGGTGAATTAGATGAAGTGCACGCAAGTTGGTCCAGAACATACCATCATTATAAAAAGAAAGTCATACTAACCAAAGACAAGACGGATATAAAGTGGAAGAATTAATTGAGGAAATACCAAAATTATCCCTAGAAGGTCCGTGCCATTTGTATAAATCTTTGTTGAATAACTTAGGGATTTACATGGCGTTTCATGAGATACATGTTTTTTCGTGCACTTTTCATATGCAAAATTACATTGTCTTGATGCCGGCTCCCTGGTGGTTAGGTTCTTCAATTTTTACTTAGATGTACAGGTTAAACCTGTATTGCAAAATAAAGTGGATTGGCAGAGAATAGCCCAGGCCTCATTTTCTGGGAATAACTTAGCTGTTATATAGGTAATAATTGATGTGATTGCATCTTGTATTTATGGCAACCGGTGTCTATTTTATGTTTAGTGATCCGAAGATTTTGTTCATTTGTGGGACGGACCCCTAACAAAGTGTTCAACTTAAAAAATGCTCCGAAACTGCTTTTAAGGCATTCTCCTTGTTTTGACATGAATAAAGAAAGGATGTGCTTTTATTTTTGCAGTTATGGTGCGAACAATTCTACCAAGCACCATACCACCATCATACAGGGGTGCAACCATTCGTTACCTTTACTATGTTAGAAGTGTTTTATCTGGACAATACTTGACGATGGAAAATGGTCACTTCCGTGAAGAATCTATACGAGATCTTGATGAGCTGGTTAGTTCTTTGCTGTTCTGTTCATCATTCATTTATACTTATCATCCTTGTTTGATTTGATTTTCATATTTTGTCAGCTTTCAGGAGCATTACCCTGCTCTTTTGTGGCATGCTCTTGTAATTGCATGTCTGACTTTTCTGTCCTTTCTCGTAGTCATCCCAGCTTTTCCAGAGCGCTATGTGTCATGTGCTTTACTGTTTAACCATTTTTCATGTTTCTGATAGCTCTACGACCTTTTGGTCAGCAGCTTGTCAATCTTGAATTAATTAAGAATGCAACTGTGTTACTGTTTACATTGATGGGCATTGTGCTTTGTTTTCAGTTTCTTTTACCTCTGGTAATAAATCAGAACAGAAGTAAGAGAAGGTGACCTTATCTTAAGCTTCTGTTTCATCTGTATGAAAATCAATGTCTAGAAAAATCATATTCAATTGTGGAAAAGAAAAGGAAAACCGCTGTCCGCCTGAAATACGAATAATACATTTAATACGAAAATTGTATTGCTTATAATGTATCCGTTAGCAAAACGATATAGAGAAAAGCGCTACAACTCCCAAATTTTTCTCTGATTCTTCTTTTTGAAGAAAAAAAGGATTTGATAAATCTATATTCCTATATATTCCACTCATAGAAGATGTGAAGGCTTGAGTTTTAGTATCAAAACAGATGTGCAATAAAGCCTGAGTGCTGATAATAATATATTCTTACCATTTGAACAAACAAAAAGTGCATAACTGTGCATAAGTTTTTTCCTGCTTTTGGATTCTACTATTTTCTGAATCTCAACACGTGCAGGAAACGAGAATACCGCTGCAAATATGGGTAACTCAGAAGAGTAATGGCCTGAAAAGTGAAGAAGGCCGCACTTGTGGTAATATTTTCTTGTTTTAAACTTTAAAACTTATATAATCTGTTCTCTGGTTCGTGATTTAGCTGTTGAATTTTGTGTAGAAAGCTTTAAGTCTAACATCCTGATGAGGTCATAGTTTCGTTGCAAGATATCTTCAGTAACACGGGAATACCGGGGGGTGGCTAAAACGATAGAGACAAGAAACAAAGTCGGAATATTTGGTTCCTTTGAGGAGCCATAATATATCCTTGTATTGTTGCATACATGGTCACTACATTATAATTGAAGTCGTAAAATACCTACGAGCCCCTTCAAGAAAAACACTGTTTTACTAGTATTATATAAGGACCTTTCTGAAATCTGCTTATCTGGCGGAACTTTCTTTTCCTCTGACCAATCTTAAATAATCCTACTGTGATGACAAGTCAAATGACGTATGACTATACTTATTTTGAATTACCTTACATGATAAGCTGAAATAATCATTTTTTAAAGGTTGTGTAAATGTTTTTTTGTTCTTTCTTTCTTGGTTTCTCAGTTCTGAAAATTCAACTTTAATTATGTATTTTGAGGAATACTTATTTTTACTTTGACCAGTGGCATGATCACATTATGCTTTTCGATTTAACAGGGATTGTTCCTGCTTCAACTCTGCCTTTGGATGTTTACTGGAAAGAGATGGATGCAGATTCTGATTGGGTAAACCATTCTGTTGCCAGTTATCTTTATTATTCAGTAGGCTTCTTGTGATTAAAGAAAGAAATATTGACTGTATAAGGATTCACTAGAATTTGGAAAGATACAAAATTAGAAAAGATGGTCCAATTTGTAAAAGATGATATTCCAGGGACTATTACTACAACAACAACTACGAACAGACCCAAATGTTTCCAGGGAATAGCTGACCGTATTTTCATCCTTTTTTCATTCTTCTCCTCCGTTCCAATACTACTACAACAACAACTACGCCTCTGTCCCAAACAAGTTGAGGTCAGCTATATGAATCTTCACCATGTTAGTCCATTTAAATCATCTCATACAACTAAACTTGAATAGCCTAATGTCCTTCCCCCAGACTATTGCTAGCCATCCTTAGGCATATATATTCACTTTCATGGTAACTTTTATTCGCTTTGTCTCTCTCTATGAAGGTATGTAGTGTGTTTAGTGCTCTCTCCTTTTCTTTTCTTTTCTTTTGGGGGTTGAGAATTGTGTGTTTTAGAAACTCCTATCTCCAAGTCATCTATAATGGCGAAGACAAACATATAGTGAGAACTTTGCTTCTACTCTCCTAAAGCTACGAGGCATGCAAGTGAAGAAGAAGACTTTTTGAATCTTCTCCATTTCTTCGTCTTTTTAAATAATAAGAAAGAATTTTTATTAAAATAGGTTAAGAATACAGAGAAGAGGACTGTCAGGCTAGGAAAAAAATAAATTACATATTTGGAGCTCTTCAGTCTTGTTATTTGATTGTGAGGTTTTATCGGATTTTGCTGCACTGTCTAAATATCAGGCAATTTGTCAGGACTAGAACCCCTTGACGCTATAGGCCCTCCTAGAAATGATTAGTTCAATTAAAACATTTTTTACCAATAGAGTTCAAATTAGGAGGATAACTGAAACAAAACTTGCTTTGTTCAGCATAAGTGTCCCAACATTATAGCAGTCAACAGATCTAGCATTAACACTCTAGAAGTAGATTTACTTAGATTTGGTTAGCCGTTATCATTTAGGAATAGAGCAAGGTCCAATATTGCATGAAATGTTAGAAGATGAAATGAAAGAATGGAAATGGTGGCCTTTTCTGTCACGCCCCGAACTAGGGGAGGCACGACTGGCACTCGATACTGTATTCTATCGAGTTAGCCACTAAACATACTAGCTAATTAAACAGGGGGCCAACAGATCGGGCAGCATAACATCTGAAATACTAAGCCTGGACCATTAAGGTCATGCCCTGAATAACAAATAGCCATATAAACAAAGGTAGAAGAGCCAAAGTAATAAAATACTAGCTAGCTGATGAGGCCACGATTGGTGACATACATGCCTACACACATATATATACATGCCAAGCCTATGGGCTGGAAACTGAAAGCTACAAAACAAAAACCCAGAATACAGTGTCCACAATAGCCTCTAAGAGTGCCATAAGCATTGTCGAGACAAGGCCCCGACTATACCAAACTTTATAACAAAGGTAACCATTTTATGAAAGCTCCTGGAAGAGGTGGAGCTTACCAACTCACAGCTGAAACCCGAAATCCTAGCGGAGGGGTCGATCAGAGTCCCTACGTGGACCTGCATGCACGAAACAAAATGCAGTGTCCCCAGGCAACGGGACATCAGTACAAATAAAATGTACTGGTATGTAAGGCAGACAATAGAATCATACATAGCTGATGAAACTAATAATAATAATCATATTAATAATAATAATAATAATAATAATAGAGATACCACCTGACACTGAAACTCTGATAGCCTCCATGGCCGACATCTGACTTCATAGTAATCAAAAATATGCATGGTATGTTCGTGTAATCGTATGTCGTGAATACATATATATTGATGCAAATGCATGACATACCCAACCAACTGCTAGCAATGGCGGTCTCTTCCGGTAGCTAACCGGTATCATATTGCCAACCTGTGGCCATCTGTACAATATATATAGTTTTTCGGGCAAATAGGCCCCTTACCTCCGATTATAGCTCGAAGTCCATGCATAATATGCCATGCATGATATGAACTTTGAATGCACATAATAGGCCATAACAAGAACTTAGCCAATCTTGGCTCATAGGTACTCTTATCCTCGAGATCTCATAGTCATATTCGTATCGCATACAATTGTCTCGTGGAACCTTATATGCTTTCTTTTCTTTTAAAAAAAATAAGCCTTTATTTATTTATTTTAAGTCACACAATCCAAAGATGAATAAGAATTCATATATATAGACATATAGTAAAGAAGGCCGATAAAATGACATATATAGATGTCGAGTACCCTATTTAACCGAATGGGTGGAACATCAACCTAATGGCATTATGAAAATACTTCAGCTACAATCCCAATGCCTTACACAGAAGGTCTTTCTAGCAATACAATAATAAATGTCACATTCGACATCTTAGGAATTTCTCAAAATTCGTGCTAAAAGGAAGGACGGAGCTTAGCCTTAACATACCTTTCCAACGAACGCCCGAATGCCTGTAGTTCCTTCACAAATGTTGTTCCTTACGTCCTAAGCTTCGAAAAGACTATATATATGCAGCTTTTACACACCTATAAACAGTTCATAACGGAGTTTAATTCGGCAGATTTTTCATATAGTCCTAACTTGACGAAACGTCCGTAGAACTTTGTAAAAACGATCATAAAAGAGTCCCACGATGTTTAACTTGTAAAAACAAGTATAAATACTGAAGAAACAGCAAGAACAACAATTTTCCATCTTCCAAAAATAGCTCCAAATACAGCTAATAGAAGGGGAAAACAATTGCAAAGCGTAGAGATTACGTTTCTAGGCACGGGGACAAATTTTAACGGAAGAAATCGTTAAAAACGTACCTTAATCACCCAAGAACACTCCTAAAGCTTCTCTTCTGCTCCCTTACTGTTTTTAGAACGAAATAAAATGATTTTAGGTCTTAAAACCCGAGTTTACCGATTTATACAAATTGTTTGACCCGACCCGGTTCGCGACCCGTTTTCAGCCTGGATAGTCCGCGGTAAAACGGTCATAACGTTTTAATCCGATGTCGGTTTGAGGTGAGGTTTCTTTTGTTGAAAACTAGACACGTAGACCTTCGATTTGATAGGTTGTGGGTTCCATAACTCTTTATATATTGGGAGATATGGGCTGATACATTTGACCCAAAGTTCAGAACATTTGTTAGAGAAATTTACGATAACTCGTGCCGACTTTTATTTCGCAACTTGCTTGACTCCAAAACTTAACATGTAACCAGTGTGATAATATAATACCTCATAGAAAATTATTCTTATCATATTAGACACTCTTGGTCTTATCCCACAGGTGTAAATTAACTCAAACCTTCCGAATGCGCAGGGTGCCACCCGAGCCATTTCTTTAACCACGAACCTTTGTTTAAGGGATTCTTTTGACCTACAGCTTTAGTTTAGTTCCTTGATATTACCACACATTTTCCTTCTTATTCTCCCAATGTGTTACAACCAATCATATATACCTAATATAACCATTCCACATTACGTATATTACGTAAGGAAAAATAAAATAAAACATGGGGTCTCACATTTTCATTTCCTGGAGACTTCAGAATGTAAATATCCGCTATGTCGTGGATGTACACCAGGAAGAATGGATGAGAGAGGACAATCTTTCTTCTTCAAAATTGTACTTGCCAGAAAACAGTGTTAGATTCTTGACAAGCAGGCCCCTCTTTAATTCCTTTTTTTCTTTTTTTCTTTTTGAGAAGGTAACATATACCAGTATATTAATAAATCTTCAGCCCAAAACTTATGCTGGAAGACAAAAAGATGTTTACAGGAAAATAAAAAAAGCACAAAAATTACAATCCTTGCTCTTTCTAAGGCTTTTAGATTGATTCTAAATCAACACTATATTCTGTTTTGCACCAAAAACAAAAAAGAAGAAGACAATTCATCTTAATCTTCTGAGCAGGGCTGATTGTATCCTCAAAGCATCTTGAATTCCTAATTTGTTCTGCTTCTTCTTGTTTCCTGTTTCTTTTTCCCTGGCGGGATTGGATTATGCCAATGCAGCACTTTTAGTTAGTAGTTTATTGTAGGATAATCAAAGAGATACGAGAACAAAGAGGTTAACTGGATAGAACTTGTTGAGTTGTTGACGAGATTTTGTGTGTTCTGCAGGCTAAAATAAATGAAACTTTTGATGGTGTGGAGGAAGGATATGAAAGTTCAAGGGATGAAGTCTCATCAGTTTCCTCCTATAATCCCATGAAAGATAATATAAACCGAACATTTGGAAGTTCATTATCCTTGCAGTCTTCCTTAGCAAGGTCTTCAAACAAAGATCTTATACATCTTGAAGGACGGTCGAGCATATCTTCACAGCTGGCACTTCCACAGATAGCTGTGGCTGATGTCTTGTATGATTCTAATGGGGGTAAGACAAACACACACATATCTACATGCATATGAAGCGTCAATTACCACTGAAGTAGTTTCAGATAATATCGTTAGTCTTAGAAAATTGATTCTCCCTCTGTCCCATTTTATGTGAAGGAGTTTGACTGCCATGGAGTTCAATAAAATTTTGACACATAAGCTAAATATATGCGAAGTACCAAAATTGCCCTTACTACCAACAATCCCCCTAGTGAAAGAATGAACTTTTATATCGACTGGGTCCAAACAATGTCATTAAGGGTAAAGTTTGGATGCTAATTTTAAATAGTTTACAAATAGGAAGGTGTCGTTCTTTTATGGACAGACTAAAATGGAAAGTGTCACATACAATGGGATAGAGGGAGTATGTTTTTATGGTCCGATAGGTATCTTCGAGGAAATTGGCTTTTTTATTTCTATGCCTTTTTTAGTAACAAAATGGAAATGTTACAATTCCTCTTAGTCAAGCTGACAGTTTTATCTTATATTAAGCAAAAAAGAACTGAGGGTTTTATTTTATTCTTCCAGCAGATGTTTTGTCCCCCAGCAAGTCTTCTTCTTTCATCTCTCCAAGTCAACAGCTGAAAAATACCAAATTCTTTTCCAAATATGATGATTCAACAGTACCTTCTGTCTCAGGCATGGGTGAATCTGGAGCATGTAAATCAAGCTTGCACTCAGATCTAAATATTTAGTATTTGTTACTTCCATATACTCTTCAAGTGATAAAAGATCCTTGATGATAATCGTTTACCAACATTTACTGCAGCAGAAGGGTTTATTCGAGGGAGGTCTTACAACATTAGACTGGATGACCAAGTGCTTCTAAGGTTTTCTCCAAAAAATTCTGAGTCGACGTATTACTTCAGTGATATGGTAATTGTATTATTCAGTGTATTGGTCCTTCCATATTAGTGCTATCACCAATGCCTATTTGCATCAGACTGGCTGGAACCTTACCTGTTTTTTATTGTGTTGCAACAGATAGGTGGAACCCTGACCTTTTTTCATGAAGAGGGTTCTAGAAGATGCCTTGAGGTAGTCTTATATATCAAAATAAATGCTTGGAATAAGCCTTAGACATGTGGATTATTATCAGTTTATTGTGCGCTCTGGAGTTTATTGGTCCTTTTTGTTGCCTTCTAGCTTTTAATAACACTGGAGATGACCGAAACTATAAGCCGACGGTTTGTACATCCTTCACGGAGACATGCTCCTTCTATTACTAAGGTATTCTTTAAGTGATACTAGTATTATACCTGTTGATCATTCTTTACTACTCTTTGCATTTGATAAATCAAAAGTGTTTTGACGGATTTTATCTGGAAAGAGATAAACAATTGAGCCCCCCTTCATTTGGTGATAGTAACCAAAGCAATTTGAATTATGCAGGTTCATAGTGATCATCACGAAGTGGTTGCTGATTTAATTCAGACAAGCTTTATATTTTCCATTCCGATGGATGGTCCTATGTCTTTTTCCACTCATTATGTCTCCATACAATGGGCTCTTCGATTTGAATTCTTTACCACTCCCAAGAATGTTGACTGGTCAAGGTATGACCATTTAATCATGTAACAGGAATGTTTTGCTGGATTGATAACATTGCATGAGTCATTGATTAAAGACTGGAGTTCTGTTTTGAGAGGGTGCAGATAAAGAGTAAAGCACATAGCAGAACAGTAATCATACAAAAGAGGCTTGTAGACTTACTAAAAAGCTGAAAAAAGATCATGAACAATCAAAAGGGGCTAGAAGTACATCTGCTCTTCAACTCCTTAAATGGCCTCTTATTTCCACCAAATATAAGGGATATGAGAAATTTGACAATGATTTTGTGCAAAAAGTTATTCTGATTCCACCTTTTATTTCTTTCATGCCTGAGAAATATTAGTTATGTACTACTAATCTCCATTTTAATCAAGTGGAAATCATGAAGAGGCTAAAGCCTCAATTGTCCATGGCTTAACCCTTCGGAATAAACAAATGCCAAATTCTCTAGGGAACTCACATGGAGAAGAATATTTTATCACTTCTTACTTCAAACGTAAGTAGCACTGGGTGTCCAATCTTGTACCTCTTTTCTTAATATCATTTGAGGTAATGGTTCATGAACCAGTGCCGAGCAAATGGAAAAATGATCATGGTGATGGTCTCCGTCTTTTGACAATTATCCTAGGATATTGAGTATTGCTAGGATGGGTCTTAAGTTGAGAACCTTAAACAGGAAATACTCTCTTGCTGTCAGTAAAAAGGGCTGCCCGGTGCACTAAGCTCCTGCTATGCGGGTCTGGGGAAGGGCCGGACCACAAGGATCTATTGTATGCAGCTTACCCTTACATGGCTCGAACCTGTGACCTCCTGGTCACATGGCAACAACTTTACTAGTCACGCCAAAGCTCCCTTTCACTCTCTTGCTATCAGTATCTAAATTGAAGTGGATATCAAAGACACCTTGAGATTCTACATGATTAAACCTCCAATCTTCTCTATGTCAAAGTGGGAACTCTCTTGACATAATTATTTCTAGTGAATCACTGAAGGTTGAAGCATGCTCTTAGTTTGTTTCCTTAAATAGTGATTCAATGTTAAAGAGAATATGGTAATGAAAGGAATTTATATGGTCTAATCAAATGCATCATAGTTGTAATCTTGACGTGCTCTTCTCCCCTCTTCATTTGCCATGTCCTGATTCATCCGTGCAATGTCTATCTGATATTGTTTGTAGATTTTCCTTCGTACTTTGGTATTGTTCCTTGATATCACTAAATCCTCAAATTTATCCCTCCGTGTTTCTGAAAGTGCTTCATGTATAACATATCAGATATGAGCATCCTCTTTTGGTAGAGGGTAGAGAGAAGTGTGAGTGGGTACTTCCAATAACTGTGCATGCACCTCCTGGAGGAGCCGCTGCAGCTCAGACACGAAATGACAAATCATTCTCTTTGGAACCCCTATGGGTCCACACATAAAGGTAAATGGAACTCTCATTTTCTAATCCAGCTGTTTTAACTTCTGATTGATATGTCCTTTGTGAGATGTTGTTTGTTCTTGGTTTCTCTTTTCCACTGTCTGATGTAGGCATTGACTCGTATTCACCTGGAAGATATGATCTAGTCATAGTTTTCTTGATCAACAAATGTACGTGTAGTTTCATATAGCCATTAAGCTGATTTTTGTATGCCATTTAGGGAAATATTGTGCTAATTGCTCTGAAATTTGAGAAATAGTAGCAGTTAGCTCCTCTATCTAGCTTGACACACGTAATGTCTTAACTTCTGAATGTTGTTATTTACATTGGATGTTTGTAAGCATTATGATTATATGCTAAGGAATATTTTGCTGGTCTCTTCAAAAGCCATTGATCTGAGTGTTACTTCTAAAGACTTATGGGCATTTTGTACCCTTTCGCTTGTTTTTGACAGGTGAGGTAATTACATATTCTGGCAAATCTTGAGAGCTAATCTTCCAAGAACAAGTATTAACGCGTGATTTGACACTCCTAATTTTAGCACCTTATATCCTTGAAGTCAACTTGATCTTGTTAGAAGTCAAGGTCTTTGGTGCCAACATAATAAATGTTCCGGCTGTGCAATAAGTGCACCATCATCGTTTATTTATTCATGCTTTCTGTGTTTATTTATTGTGTACACGAATAAGTTCTATCTCTTTTCTCCTTTCTCTCCTCCAACTTTTCACGTATTTCATCTTAGTCATTTTTTGGACGGGGTTAGATGTCGCAAATGCTAAACTACAGTTGAACTAAAGCGTCATTACAAGAATGCATTTGTTTTGCTAATCTCGTTAGAGATAGCAACTATGTTCTATAAGGGGCAGATCTACGTTCTACATACTTGGTGCTGAAGCACCCATTTATCCCGACGCAAACTCTGTATAATTATATAGAAAATACAGAGAATATTGATATAAAGAACTAGCAAGCACCCATTAAACAAAAAGTCTTCTGGGTGCTTTGGTTAAGAGGTGAGAATATAGTACACAAATATGTAGTTAGAGATCGATTCTTGCCTGAACCAATTTTTTTATATGGCCAGAGAGTGAGCACCTACGACCTTAAAATCCTGGATCCGCTACTGTGTTCTATTATGTCTGGAGATGTGGGATTCACTCGATTATGTTTAGCCATTTTTTGCAAATCGCTTCTGCAATTATCACTAAAACACTTCTCTTTGGATCTTATAGGTATACACATTGCTAGAAGTTAAAATGCATGGCTTCACAACTGTTGAGAGTTCTCACTGTACTGAGCTAGAAAGCAACCCCTGGAACTTTTGTGCCAGGTTCTGATGTCAGAAAGAATGAGTGGCGACTGAGATTCAGTATTATTGTATTTTATGCATCAGTAGATATTTCTCATTTCCAATCTTTGGCATGTCGTTCGTTCTCTTTAACATCATTTTTATGTGATTAGAAATATGCTTCACCTTTTTATTTTCTTTTGATGATATTCTTAGAGAAGATTCCATACCAAGGTTAGCACGGTTAATGATATCAGCCCAAGTATTAATTACACGACCTTGACTTATTCCGGGAATCATTACGTTGAATGTCATTGTTTACCCTTAAAACCGGATAACAATTGAATTTGTACGTGGTGCTAAGGATCCGTGAATCAATTTGATACAATATTAAAATATGACGTAGAAGATTAAAATATAATAAGCAAAAGAGAACAGTCAAACCACAAGTATCCAACAGCATAATGATTTATGAGAAATAGGGAAGTATTTGATGAACAATGGAGCCAGTTGTGAATTATATTGTTTTTCTCTCTGAGATATGTGTTTTTTTTTTTACAATCGGGGGTGAATGCCCTTCTTATAGGTAAATAAAAGAGTCCTAAATAAAGTAAAAGACTGATTACAAGGTAAATTTCATTAATTACGGGATTGAATATCCCAAGATGACGGCATAACGGCTATAACAGTTGAGGAAATTGCTCCTGACGAGATATCCGGGATTGGCGAGATATACGGTCCGAAGCCGATTCTTTGTTACGAAGTATCCCATGGCCGATCATATCGATTGTTCCATTTCGGCTGTCCCGGCCTATACGCCCGACTTGTTGATATCGAACCGGGGTGGCCCAGTTTCAAATTGCAACCGGTCCCAACCTTAATCGATTGCGTCCGACCCAATACAGATAGTCCCCTGTTTCGACCCGCTTAGTTAACTCTTCCAGCATTTTGATAATTCCGGAATTGATCCCCGAACCGCTTTCATCCGGTTGCACTGTGACCGGTTCATTTTGCTCAGTTGCTGCCTGAGGGGGAGCGTTTTCTGCTCTGTCTGGGTTCTGGGTGCGGCTTTGCAGTTGGGCTACAGCCGCTTGTTGAGCTTGTAGCATGTCAAATATTACCCTGAGACTGATTTCGCCCTCTCCACTTTGTTGAATTCCCGAGCGATTCTCCCCCTGGACGCTATGCGACAAGCCGAACGCCTGGTCGGCTTCGACCGCCACTTGAGAATTGACGTCGATGGGACCTCATGTCCGGGCAAATTGTTGTTTTCCACTTGGTTGTTGATCTCGTTGTTGATGGGGAGTGATTGTGCCATGATTAATCTGTATCCTGAAAAAACAGAGAATTCTACAAAGAGCAAGTGTAAAATTGTGTTTTCAAGAGAAAACGTATCAAAAGTTCGCTAATATCCTTGGCCCCACGGTGGGCGCCAAACTGTTTACCCTTAAAACTGGATAACAATTGAATTTGTACGTGGTGCTAAGGATCCGTGAATCAATTTGATACAATATAAAAATATGACGTAGAAGATTAAACTATAATAAGCAAAAGAGAACAGTCAAACCACAAGTATCCAACAGCTGATAATGATTTATGAGAAATAGGGAAGTATTTTGATGAACAATGGAGCTAGTTGTGAATTATATTGTTTTTCTCTCTGAGATATGTGTTTTTTTTTTTTACAATGGGGGGTCAATGCCCTTCTTATAGGCAAATGAAAGAGTCCTAAATAAAGTAAAAGACTGATTACAAGGTAAATCCCATTAATTACGGGATTGAATATCCCAAGATGACGGCATAACGGCTATAACAGTTGAGGGAATTGCTCCTGGCGAGATATCCGGGATTGGCGAGATATACGGTCTGAAGCCGATTCTTTGTTATGAAGTATCCCATGGCCGATCATATCGATTGTCCCATTTCGGCTGTCCCGGCCTATACGCCCGACTTGTTGATATCGAACCGGGGTGGCCCGGTTTCAAATTGCAACCGGTCCCAACCTTAATCGATTGCGTCCGACCCAATACAGTCATTATGTAAGAGTCCAGTGAGGTAGGATTTTATTGGAAATACCATGCAAATTAATATGACAAACAGTATATTATAATTTCTAATTCATGGATTAGGATCTGATGTTTCAGAATTTACTATTGCTTTAGAGAGGAGTCTTCATCAATGTTACATTTACACAGCGGTGAAATAGGTCTCCAATAACATACAAGCAAAGGGATATCAAAGGTCAAAATGCATTTCAATTCCAAGCTTTTCCTGCAATTTCCACTCATAGTATATCCCAGTTATTTGCATTGTTATTTATTTTGTCCAAACACTTAGGTTTTATTTTTATTTTTGAAATTAAAACATAATAATCAAAATACAACATAAATTCTCTTACAATAATTCCAAAAGTACACCATTCTTGATCTTTTCAAAATTCTTAAAACACCGATCTTTCGCCTTTGGCCATGGCCCAGCGTCGGACGTGACCATGGCACGATGCCGGACATGGCAGGACGTGGCAGGGTGTGATCATGGCACAGCGTCGGACGTGGCAGGACATGGCCATAGCACGGCACAGGACATGGCAGGGCGTGGCCATGGCCCGACGTCGGACACGGCGTCGGATGTGACCATGGCATGGCGTCGGACGTGGCCATGGTACGATGCCAGACATGGCAGGACGTGGCAGGACGTGGCAACGGAACGGGACTCTACAAGAAAAGAATAGTTCACTTGGATAGGAAGGCTTTTAGTTCTAAGTATTTTTTTTTTCTTGGATAACCTAAATCGATGATCTGAACATTTCGTTGAAATTATGTATAAGAGGTCGTCCCTTAGTGGATTGATTCGAGGGTAAATTGGTAGTGGCATATTTATTTTCTGTTAGAAAAAAAAAAGGCACCATTTGTTTGTGGCATTTATTAAAGATGAAAATCTTGACATTTGATGTGTTAAAGGTAGATTAAATAATCAGTTCTTTGCTAAATGCAATTGTAAGAGACCAACTCACTAGTAATATTAGGGACTCAGTGTCGTCGTTGAGGTTTGGCCCACCATTGTTCGAGGTTACACGTGAGGTGGCTCTGATATCATTACAATCAATACACTAGTAATATTATTCGTTTTTATGACCTATGCTCACACGACTTTAAAATGCATCACTAGGACCTAAGACACGAGATATTACAACAATTGTTCTAAGTATCACGTTATTGTTATCTAGAAATCAACAATAATAAAATTTTCTTTTATTCAATTATTAAGGCAACAACACTTTTTTCCCCAAAGTTATTAACTACTAATTTACTCAATAAACAAACCAAACGAATCGCAAGCCTCATGTACAAGTCAAAGCCAGAAATATTAAAATTAAGCAGTACTAACCCTTGTAAATTTTATTGGAATTTAGTTGTAAATAAAGTTTATATCTAATTCCCACGACTACCAAAGTATAGACTAGAAAAAATAAATATTTTACTAGAAAAAAGCAAAAAAGAAATTTACTTCACATATCTTCATATACATTATTATTATTAAATTATAATTAACTAATTAAGACTTTATTATAATAAATTAATATACCTTTAAATGTAGTACTGGCAAGTGTTTGTTAACAAAACATCTTAAATAGCATCATTATTTAAAAAGGAAAAAAAGAAGAATTCACCAAAGCTCAATCGCCCTCGTTGTTTAGTATGTGAGATAAGGTATAATAGTTTCAGAATTAAATACAGAAATATTTTATGTTTGGTTGAATTTTGAAATTCGAGATTATTAATCACACAATTGAGTATTATTCTATCCCACATTGAAAGTTAAATAATAGTTCCGAAATTAGTTAATCCCGAGATAATTACTATAATGACAAATATTTTCTTCTCCAAGACTCGTCCCCAAAGTCTTTTAAATAATCCAAGGTTAAAATTAGTAATAAAAGTAATATCCCAACTTATCTTATACACCAAACATAATATATTATCTCGTATATTTCATTTTTAATTCAATAAATATAACCTTTTTAAATAAAAATATATTCATTAAATTTAATTCCGTATTATTATTACATCATTATAATTTCGACATAACTTGTTTCCTACCAAATAACCCTTAGGGGTCGTTTGGTAGGCCCTATTAAGTAAAATAATCCCCGTATAAAAATTTAATCCGTCCAATATCATGTTTAGTTGGTTAATTCAATTTACCTACCTAATACATGGATTAGTTATACCTCATATGAGGGATTAACTAATACCAAGGAAAGCAAGGGATTACTAATCCCTGGATTAGCTATATATGGATAAGACTTAAAATTACTAAATCAAGGGTGTAATTGTAAAGAATATTTTATATACTTTTAAACCAAACACAAATTTAGATTATACATTACATAATTAATTTTTAATACAATAAACCAAACACTTGATAAAAAATAATCTCAGCACTATAATTCCTGTATTATTAATCACTGCATTACTGTACCCTTAGAATATTGTATTGACCACTAAGACCTGCTGACCTGTTTCTAACATTTGTCAGTCATCTCATCCATGTACAGCCAATCTGTATTTTTCCTTTCTGCATTAATCGCTAATTATTATATTCATATTTATTCAATCCCCATTTAAAAACCAAATCCAACATTAAAAATTCTGCTAACAAAATCCACTATCTTGGAGGCAAATTGGGTAATAAAGCTAATCTTTAAGGACACCATTGAAGCTTCAAGAACCACTCTTTTCAGGTCAGTATTTTATGAAATTCTCCTTTAAAAATGTATAATTTCATTTGGGTATCTTCAAATCTGAGTTATTATAAATTTTTTTACGATTCTTTTGTATTACAAAGTTTAATTGTGTGTAAAAAAACTTCTATGTAGTTCTTAATCAATAGTGTTGAAACAATTCCTAGTTTTTGTCTTCATTGATCTGTATTGTAGTTTCTGAGGATTTTAATGTAAAAATCTTGGATCAAAGTTGTGATCTTTTGGATCAAATCTGAACTATGATTTGATGGAAGGAACCGAAGTAGGAATTTTTGTGCTTGGATTTATTTATTGACGTAATTCAGACTTCCATTCTATTGTTTTATTCAATGATGAAGTGAGTTTTATTTAACTATTTGCAGAAATTAGGAGCTCTTTATGTTACACCCTTCGTCTCATATTAACAGTATGGTTACTAAATATGGTTGTCTCAAATTATTTGTCATTTTAGAAGTTGGACACAATTAATTTTTTTTTCCTTTTTTACTCTTAGTAATAATTGTTTTTGAAGATGGAGATAATAAATAAATAGAATAAATATTCAACAAAGAGAGATTTTATCGTAAGACATAAATAAGAGTATAATAGTCTAACCTCTTTCCTAATTAATGTTTCTTAAGGGGCGTGTAAAAAAAAACACAACAGATAATATGAGACAGAGGGAGTACATACTACGAACATGAGATAACAACTAGTCACTGTGTCCCATAATTTCTGTTCCTTTTTTGCTTTCCAAGAGTCAAAGACAAATTATTTTAATTTTAACTTTAATTTATCTTATTTTGGTATTTAGATATACTTTTTGGCGTAGTTTAAAATTTTATTTCAAAGAATGAGTTAATCTATGTCTGTCTGTCTGGTTCAAGTCTAACCTTGGTGACTTTTACCATCCAACAAAGGAAAGGTACTAAGATTATGCTTAGCATTTAAGTTTCGAGCTAAGCATCTTGCTTATGCTTCATACTTTAGTTTATTTTATTTTTTTGATAAGGTAAGTAAAAATCATCTGTCCTTGGTTGCATAACTTGTAAAGAAAAAGCCTTCCATCAAATATGTTATCTTTTATACAAACGTTGATTTATGTACTTTAAGACAATTCAAGAAAGAGAAGTTAGTTTTTTTCAGGCTTTGGCCAAATGGTTGAGGTCTTCTGATCTGACCGAGTTGGAATTGCATCTCGATCTGAGTTACATGCTGTTAATGCACACATTTTTTTAGCTTAGATCATACTCTAACAATCATATTTGGTATGCTCAATTGTCCAATTTGTTTGATTTCATAATTCCATAATTGAAAAGCTTAAGGGAGAATAGGGGATGAGCTATATGAAGGACATGCTGAGTGTGGTAGGCAAATTGACACATTGGACAAAGAAAAGACTGAGAGAGAAGTTTCACCTTATCGTGTGAACTTTCATTTGTTAGGATAAAGCAGGTACAGGATAAAATTTCTAGTTTTCATCTGCCAAAAAAATGATAATGATTTATGTTCTTTAGGACCAGTTCTTTAGGACCATCCAATTCCTCAAAGCAAAGAAAATGAAATTTGTTTTCTGGATGAATTTCTAATAGTATAATATTATTTATAGTTGTGTGCCTATTGAATAATGTCTAACTTATCATTTTCTTCAATCCAACACCTTAGTTATGTTTACACAAAGGAATGATAGTATAACTTTTTTTAACAAAATAATTAATTGTTCATAACAACCATAGGACTGGTAGCATTTTTGAAACTTATTGTGAAACTGTTAACATGAAAAGATATATAACAACATTATGGTTGATGGTCAATGCTCATTTTATCTAAAAATGGGTAATGTTGATTCTCTGGCGCTTTAAATGCTTATCTTTTGGTCTCTTAATTCCAGTCCCTTTAATGATTATACATGAACTCTTGGGGTATCATAGATTACCAAAAATTATGTGAATTGAACAACTTCTTTTCCATATAGATAATGGATGCAACAATATCGGTTGTTACAAATACGTTGAGAGATGCATCTGATTGGGTGACATGGATATCTGAGGCTCCATTTGCAAGAGCTGTGGTGTTTGGAGTTAACATTGGAGGTAATTTTCCCTATTCATAAAAAAATAGCTCTTGCTGTTAAACTAGATGGGAGGTGTTTTCCCTATACATAAAATTGCTATTGTTGTTAAACTAGATGGGAGGTATTTTCCCTATCCATAAAAAAATGCTATTGCTGTTAAGCTAGATGGTAGGTATTTTACCTATCCATAAAAAAATTGCTATTGGTTGTTAAACTAGATGATGACTTGTGAGAAGACGTACTCTTGATCCTGCAGGGCATCTATTTGTGGAGGGTCTTCTCCTTGTAGTCATCCTTTTCCTACTATCGCAGAAAAGTTATAAACCACCTAAAAGACCATTGACAAAGAAGGTTAGTCCCTTGTGTTATTCCACCAGTTCTATCTTTGTTTCTCTGTTAGTCCATCTCTTGTTCTTTCTCGCTTCCTCTCTTTGATTTTCTCACTTTTTGGGACTGAGGCGTAGTAGTTGTTGTTTGTTTGTTTGATTTGCTCATTCATATGAACAAAATTGCCTCCATGGTCAAGTTCCAATTGGTATTTGATTACTCTTACTCATTACCAAGATGATGATATGCTTAAAAGGAGAATTATTGTATTTATGATACACTCTCATCATCCAGTTTCTGATTTGTGTAGTTAAATGATTATCTTATTGGAAAGTGATCAAGGCAGGGTTCACACTTTAGCCAGCTCTTCTCTTTAAAAGTTGCAGAAAGTCCTATGCTTGATGCAGGCCAGAAAAGATAATGAACTTAAAAAAGTTTTACATTCTTAGAAGAATAGCATAAAAAGCTGCTGCTGTAACGCTCTCTCAAAGTAGAACCTAACTTAAAGATGTCCAACTCTTCTTTCTCCATCCTATGCTCTAAGCTCTAAGGTGCTTGGGCAATGACCTTGAACTTGAAAATTAAAGAGCTCCAACATTCTATATTTTTTAGGAATCTTTAATCTTGACCATTGTATAGCAGTTGGCGCCAATATAATCCCCGCATTTTGGTAGTCATAGATAGGAGGTAGGCTTCTCATTTACATGTGTACAAGTCTTTCCTTGGCGTTACTATTAATGCTGGGTCCGTCCATACTTTATGTACTATTTGATAATGTTTTGATATTTATTGGCCTAAGTGATTGTTAAAATTAAAAATAAAATATGTTATTGTTTATAGCTTGCCAGCATTTGTATGTAAGTTTTCTATCTTCTAGGGAACATGCTACATTCAAGCTGATGAACGTGTCTATGTGCTTCGGTTTTTAGGAAATAGATGAGCTATGTGATGAATGGGCCCCAGAACCTCTTATTCCCACCATTACAGATGAGATGAAATCGGAGCCTCCAGTACTTGAAAGGTGAAAATACTCTTCTTTTTTTTCATTTGAAAAGCGAAAAATACACATTCTTGTTAGACAAGTCAGTGTTCTACACATTTTGTCTAATTATGCCTTTTACCACTGTAAGATTGTGTTCCTCGCTTAAGTGGGAGAAACCAGCCAAAGAATATAGGAACTAATTCAAATGCCATGCCACTGACTTTGGGAGCCACATAGAGGAATCCCTTTTTCTTATGGTCTGGTGATCCTGACTGGTCCTATGAATTACGTTAGAATATCAACGAGGGTATTCAGAGAACTTTGAGAATTGATTTAAGGCTTTGGTTCCTCCTATTAAGGATTTGGGCTCAAATTTTTTAGGTCAAAGAGGACGAGACCCAAAGGGATGGAACTCAATGAGTTGATTGGGATACTAGAAAGAAGCCACTGAACCTGAGTTCACAAGAGGAGAAAAATCTAGATAAGCGCTAATTGTGTAACACATCTACTTATGTCCTTTTTGGTTTTAAGAATTAAAAAGAGAATATATGCAGGTTTGGCTTGTTATTTTAATCAGTACAAAAAGTTAATAACTCCTGTACCTCCTATTTCATTCGATAAGCATCTAGGAGGATGCAAATCCGTGCAAAAAGTTAAAACATAAGCAAATTTGGAGTGAGATTAGCTTATTTGCTTCTTCTACTCGAGCTTACTTAGGCTATAAAAGTTGTAAGTCAAGTTTATGAAACCCCCATATTTCTATGGTTGTAGTTTCTATTTGCTTGCGTTCTCTCATTTTATCTAATTGCTTACAAGTTTTATTAATCCAGCGCTGCAGGTCCTCATACAACTGTTAATGGCAAGGAAGTAGTAAATTTTACTTCAGCCAATTACCTCGGGTTATTAGGAAATGAAAAGTTACTAGTAAGAAACCCTTATCTCTTGAACATTTTGAATCGTAATTTGGTTCAAGGTTATCATTGCCTGATGTCGTATATCAGGAGACATGCACCAGGGCATTGGAGAAATATGGAGTAGGTTCTTGTGGTCCTCGTGGATTCTATGGAACAATTGGTATAATTTGTGATATTCATAAATAGGGAGAGTTAATTTTCTTCTGCTCTATTTCCAACCTTCCTCTTTCTCGCCCAACCTTATCATTCTTTATTTCATACAGATGTTCACCTTGATTGTGAGGCCAGGATAGCCAAGTTTCTTGGAACTCCTGATTCTATACTCTACTCTTATGGACTTTCTACCATGTTCAGTGCAATTCCAGCATTTTGCAAGAAGGGAGATGTCATTGTTGCGTAAGTTAATCATTCTTTGCACGTTGATCATAGGTATTTTCTTCAAAAAAAAAAATTCTTTTAAAAGATGAGCTCAGGCTGTAGAATAGATACATCCTCATACAGTATGAAGTATCTTTTCTTGGGGTAGGAGGAAGGGATTATGGAGGAACCAGGCTGTAGAATAGATATATCCTTACAGAGGATGAAATATCTTTTATTGGGGGTAGGAGAAAGGGATTATGGAGGAACCAGTCTGTAGAGTAAAATGAATCATATTAGCATTTCATGATTTAGTTCTCATTTTCAACCATGATTTTTGCTTGCTTAGGGATGAAGGTGTGCATTGGGGAATACAAAATGGACTTCAGCTCTCTAGAAGTACAATCATATACTTCAAGCACAATGATATGGAGTCCTTGAGAAATACATTGGAGAAAGTCACTCAAGAAAACAAGCGAGCTAAAAAACTTAGGCGATATATTGTTGTTGAAGCAGTGTATCAGGTATCTTCTTTTTTATTATTTAGTCGTGTCAAAGCTGTATCTCGTAGCACTGCCTGGACCATGATCACCTCTTCCCAATTCACTAAGAAGATTATTCCTTAATTTCATTTGTTTCTTCAACATCTAGAATTCTGGTCAAGTCGCTCCATTGGATGAAATCATCAAACTGAAGGAAAAATACAGATTCCGGGTATTGTTGGATGAAAGCAATTCCTTGGGTGTGCTTGGCAGTTCCGGTAAAGGTCTAACAGAACATTACAATGTTCCGGTAATGCCACTCAATTGATAGCTTTCTTGTATTATTCTGGATTTGTATTTTCTGTATGTATAACCTTAATCAGGTTATCCTTTTTGCAGGTTGACAAGATAGATATCATTACTGCTGCCATGGGACATGCATTGGCCACAGAGGGAGGATTTTGCACCGGGAGTACAAGAGTCATTGAACACCAGGTACTAAAAATGTGATTGGTATAGTCACACTTCCCTTCTGTTCCAAAAAAAAAAAAACTTGTCACTGTCTCCTGTTTATTTTTCCCGATTAAGCCGGTTTTCTTTTGTTTGGCAGCGCCTCAGTAGTTCTGGTTATGTGTTTTCTGCTTCTCTGCCTCCATATCTAGCTAGTGCTGCAATCAAAGCTTTTGATATCCTGGAAGAAAATCCTGACCTTATCACAAAATTGAGGGAAAACATTAAGATACTGTTTAAAGGTATTTTCCCTTACACTAAGTAATCAGTGGTTGCGGGAAGATATCAACTTATTACCTTGTGTGGTTGCAGGCTTATCAGATATTAAAGGGCTGGAAATAGCAAGTGATCCACTCTCTCCCATAGTTTTTCTAAGACTAAACAAGTCCACGGGTTCCACAAACAGTGACCTAAAGCTGCTAGAAGATATCGCGGATCGTGTAAGTCATAATCTGTGTTCAACTTTCAATGTAGCCGTCTTTTCTTCTTATTCTTATTCTCATACACATCCTAATAGATTCTCCACAAAATATTGTCATTTGGCAGGTTTTGAAGGAAGATTCTGTTTTTGTTGTCACTTCAAAGAGATCGACACTTGATAAATGTAAGTTGCCAGTTGGGCTTCGATTGTTTGTCTCAGCAGGGCACTCAGAATCTGATATGAAGAAAGCTAGTGAATCGTTGAAGAGAGTCGCAGCTTCACTATTGACCAATCAGAGCTAGCAGCGAGGTTCATCGTCTTTTAAGTGTCTGATATGTGAGCTGAAGGGAAAATAGAGCAGAAGTATTCTAGTATTCAAATAGGTGAACATTCTTTTTTTACTTTTTATGTCCATTAGACTTTGCATGTCAACTATAATATAGATAGATCAAGATTTACTTCTTGAGGTTGCAATGTTGCCAGGCTACAAGGCCTGAAAAGTCAGTTCTCTTGATTAATATTGTACTTCCTGTAGCTGTGTTAATCTTTTTTTTTTATTTAAAAATCTCCCTTTCATACTGATTATGAAGAAAATAGAAGAGGATAGAATGTTAGGATCTTGTAGTTGACTGTATAGACATGTTATTTCTTATTGTGTTGTTAAGATACTACTCGAGTTTTTGTACCCCTTACTTGTACTTTTCCTTTGCGGTTTACTTTTATTATGAATAAAAACTTATAATTTGTCAAAAAAAAATACAGTATCTTTTTGGTCTAGATTCTAGAAGTGATTAATCTCAAATTTTTAAGCTTTGAGCTGAACATATGTAATGTGGTCTCTATGTTATTTTATAGAGGAAGTAAAGGGTTAATATTTTGGAAATATTGAGTAAATATCATCTGGTCTTTTACTGAAGCATAATTATATGATGGAAATACCAGAAAATGACTTATTTTATTAAATTATTTTTATGAAAAATATTTTCCTGTGTTTGATTGGAGAGTGAAAATTATTTTTTGAAAATTTTATTTATTAAAGAATGATAATAATATTAGCATATCACATAGCGTTTTGATTAGCTCCGCCCAAGTTATAACAAAAATGGGCCCATATTTTAAAGCGGTATTTACAATAGTGGGCCGGTCTGGCAACTTCATAACTCACTTATTCTTACTAGGTTTAGCCCAACACCCCCCCCCCCCCC
>MCJB01030134.1:0-28313 GCA_002018475.1 Nicotiana obtusifolia | reverse complement strand
TTTCTTTGTTCTCTCTTATTTCCCTCTGCACCAAATTTCCTTCAAAAATGTTAAAATTTCAACCTAACATGTCACGTCCTTAAGTCTTAAACTAAGCGTATATGCGGCACTTAACAACTTGCTCATGCTCTTGCACAATTTGCTACTTATACTTAAGATCATCACTATGGGAACGCTAGATAAGAAAAATAAGAGAAATTTACTAAAGGAAGTGTGAGAAATATGGCACGGGAAAATTATATTAGTAATATATCTTAACTATAATATAAGTACCCGGATTTATAACAATACCTACACTATTTTTATTCCATGTAGGACTATGCTTATTTACATAACAATTAACTAACACACACTCCCCCAAGCCGTTCATACAAATCATATGTACCGAGCTTGTTACATATATAACAAACTTTGTAGCAATATCTCCTAAGAGTATCTTTTCTCTGAGTGACCGTCAATCTCAATGTGTTTAGTTCTCTCATGGAACACCGGATTTAATGCAATATAAAGAGCATCTTGATTATCACACACAAATTACATCTGACTGATTTCATCAAATTTCAACTCCTTGAGCAATTGTTTGATCCAAACTAGCTCACATGTTGCCATAGTCATTGCTCGATATTCTACTTCTACATTAGGTCGACCAACTACATTCTGTTTCTTGCTCTTCTAAGATACCATATTGCCTCCAACTAAAATACTCCAGACGTAGAAAGTTTATCAGAAGGTGATCCTCCCAATCGTCATCTGAGTATCCAATGCTTTGCTCATTACCTCGATCCTCAAACAATAACCCTTTACCTGGAGCCGATTTTATATACCAAAGAATGCGGACAACAGCATCCTAATCCTAATGACTATCACTTGAAAAATCCATAAACTAACTTACAACACTCACAAGAAACAAAATGGCAGGTTCGGACACTGTGAGATAATTTAATTTTACCAACTAGCCATCTATATCTTGCAGGATCGCTAAGCGGCTCCCCTTGTCCTGGCAAAAATTTAGAATTCGAATCCATCGGAGTGTCAACAGGTCTACAACCTGTCATTCTTGTCTCCTCAAGAATGTCTAAGGCATACTTCGTTGTGAGATCACAATACCTGAGCTAGACTGAGTGACCTCAATCAGAAAATAGTTTAATCTACCCAGATCCTTAGTTTGAAAATATTGAAAGGGATGTTGCTTCAATTTAGTAATACTATCATGATCATTTTTGGTAATAACAATATCATCTACATAGACCACTAGATAAATACAAATACTTGACGCATAATGCCAATAAAACACAAAGTGATCAGCTTCACTCCGAGTCATGCCAAACTCTTGGATAACTATGCTGAACTTACCAAACCAGGCTCGACGAGACTACTTTAGACCATAAGTGACTGGCGCAAGTGACATACAAGGCCACGAGACTCCCACTGAGCAACAAAACCAGCATATAAACTTCATCCTCAAGGTTACCTTGAAGAAAAGCATTCTTAATGTCCAACTGATAGAGAGGCCAATGGCAAACAATAGCCATAGATAGAAAAAGCAGACTGATGCTATTTTAGCCGTGGAAGAGAAAGTATCACTGTAATCGAGCTCAAATATCTAAGTATATCCTCTGGCAACAAGACGGGCTTTAAGTCGATCAACCTGGCTATCTGGACCAACTTTGACTGCATAAATCCAATGACAACCAACAATAGATTTACCTGAAGGAAGAACAAGCTCCCAAGTACCACTCATATGTAAAGCAGAAATCTCGTCAATCATAGCCTATTGCCAGCCTGGATGAGACAATGCTTCACATGTAGACTTAGTGGTGGAAACCAAGGACAAAGAAGATATAAAAGCATAATGGGATGATGACAACCAATGATAACTTAAACCGGCATAATAAAGATGAGGCTTAATTGTGGTCCATATAACTTTCCGAAGTGAAATCAGTGTACTAAGAAGAGACAAGTCTATAGTAGGATTAGGATCGGGTGCATGACATGAATCAGCTGGGCCTGATGCTGTGCGCGGACGACGATGGTAAGTCAAGAGTGGTGTTATTGTGGCTGGGGATCTAGGAGGAGCAACACTAGACTATTCAACGGTTGGTATGGGTAAGAATTTTGTGGCTGGAGGTAAAGGCAGAGCTATAGTAGAATCCTTAAAGGTCGGTATAGGTAAGAACTCAGATATCTCAAGATGGTCAGAAGAGGTAATGAAATGTTTAGACTCAAAAAATGTGACGTCAGCTGATATAAGGTACCTACAAAGATCAGGTGAGTAACAACGATATCCCTTCTGAATACGAGAATAACCAAGTAAGACACACTTGAGAGCACAGTGAGCTAACTTAACTTTCCTAAGGACTAAGTTATGAACGAAACATGTGCTCCCAAAAACACGAGATGAAGGCATCTGATTAATCAAATAACAAGCTGTAAGAACTGCATCGCCCTAAAAATGCAACAGAACATGAGATTCAATAAGAAGTATGCGAGCAGTTTCAATGAGGTGCCTATTCTTTTTTCCTGCGACCCCATTTTGCTAAGGGGTATAAGGAACTGTGTCTCGATGAATAATTCTTTGAGAAGTCATAAACTGCTGAAACTGAGGGAATAATTATTCTAAGGTATTATTAATGCGAAAAGTGCGAATAGAAACACCAAATTGATTTTTTATTTCAGCACAAAAATTCTGGAACATAGAAAATAACTCAGAACGATCTTTTACTAAGAAAAGACAAGTACATCTTGAATAATCATCAGTGAAACTAATAAAATAACAAAATCCCAGGGTTGGACCGACTCTACTAGGACCCCATATATCAAAATGAATTAAAGAGAAAACAGACATCGCATGACTCTCAACACTACACAGAAAGGAGGCTCGAGTATGTTTCCCAAGCTGACACGATTCACAATATAATGTAGACAAACTAGGCACCATCTTCTGAAGTTTGGATAAGCTCGGATGTCCTAAACGTCTATGAATTAGGTCTGGAGGATCTGCAACTAGACATATTGTGGAGGGACTAAGTGAGTTAAGGTAGTAAAGACCTTCTGATTCACGCCATATACCAATTGTCTGTCCCGTATTGTGGTCCTGCATAACAAAAGAACCATCAATAAAATATATACCACAACGGAGGGCATGAGTGAAACGACTAACAGATACAAGACTAAAAGGATAGCCAGAGACATAAAGAATAAAATCTAGAGTAATAGAAGATAGGGGATTGGCTTGTCCAACTCCTTTTGTTTTAGTTTGAAATCCATTGGCTAAAGTAATATAGGAAGAGACTGAGAATACATAATATTCGAACAAAAATGATTTATTACCGGAGATATTATCAGAAGCACCTGAGTCCATGGCCCATGGTCCAAGAGTACTAGACTGGGAGAGACAAGCAAAATAATTACCAGAACAACAGAAATATCAGTCTGAGCAATTGAGGCTACTTGTGGAGATGTCTGCTTACTTGCTCGATATTGAAAAAACTCATTATATTCTCCTCAGATAAAGAAAATTCCTAGTTACTCGTAATCTTGGTATACGTAACATAAGCTTTTTTGGGTGTTCGACCATATAAAGAATAGCACACTTTACGAGTGTGTCCAAGTTTATGACAGTAAAAACACTTGGATCCTTCTTTCTTCTTATAAAGCAACACTAGCGCGCTGAAGGGTGTCTTCGATGGGCGGATGTGGCCGACATCCAAAAGCTCTTTCAATTATTTCCTAAGCTCCTCCAACATAGGGCGGTACCATACAATATGGGGCAAATGCGGGAGTAGAGATTCTCAAAAAACCAAAAAAAAAAAAAAAAAAAAAAAAAAAAAAAATGATTCTCAAAAAGTCCACTTGTGCATTTTCCCCCGATTTTGAAATATATTATTAGTGACGAATAAATTTACAATAAGTCTATGCATTTATAGTACATTTAAGTGTGTACTTATATTTATAATCTACTAATTATCGATTATTATTTCCTTGTATAAGTCTTACATAAAACATGTGCTTCGCTGATGCTTCTTATGGTAATGATAATCTTAAAAAATAAAAGGAAACAAACAAAATGATGGACGACATAAATAAACAAATATAATCAAAATCGAAATCAAACTTAATTAACTCGAATTTATATTTGGAATGGGGCCCAGTATATCAATTTGCTACCTAAAGTCCTTTATTATCTTTTAATTTTTCTACTTGTTGACACTCCACAACTACTTGTCCATAAACAATTAGCTAACAACTTCATCATACAAGTAAATTATTGTAACAAGCTAGAAGGATAGTTCTAATTAGATTAGACTAGATAAGATTAATCCAGTACCCACTTGGAGGTTTTTTTTTTTTTTTTTTTGGCAAATTTTATAATTTTATTAATGAAGAAACAACACCGCAAAAGAAAAGTACAAGTAAGGGGGACAAAAACTTTAGTTGTGTCGCCTATATGCCTTTTTTTTGGGCAAATTATAATATTTTATAAATAAAGACAAACGGTCCACAAAAGGACAAGTACAAGTAAAGGGGACAATAACTCGAGTAGTGTCGCCTATATGTCTTGGCTATATAATTACTCCTCTGCGCCTCACATTGCCTCTGTAGCAGCCTCATGTAGAGGAGTCATGGTGTAGCTGCCAGCAATAGTGTCTCACGAGGGCATATAATCTAATAGCCGTTGGTCTGTATCCAAAGGCATAGGACCTAAGCAAAACATATTGAGCTAAACCTTACCTTACGAATCCTATTGAGGCAAATAAAATTACTCATCTGCCTTAGTTATATAATTACTCATATGCGCCTCACATTGCCTCTATAGCAGCTTCATGTAGATGAGTCATGGTGTAGCTGCCGGCAATAAAGTCTCACGAGGGCATATAATCAAATAGTCATTCGGGTATATCCAAAGGCAGAAGACCTAAGCAAACACATACTGAGCTAAACCTTACCTTACAAATCCCACTTGGAGGTGCAAGATATTTATGGATCAAAATTCGAATATTATTTTAAGCCAAAAAAGGTTCTTTTATTACAGTTTCATCTTCTATTAAAGATGCCACATGTTTTCTATGTTTGATAAATATTTTCGAAATTGACCATACTAATCTTTACTATATACAGGAGAAAATGGTTACTTTGACAAGAAAATATTTCTTTGGCCTTTTTTTAACAAAAAAAGTTTGAGTTAACATTTAAGCCGGATAAATTACATATATATTGTTGATTTTGTTGAGTTGTCCCACATCGGTGGAATTTGAGGTCCTTGGTCTCCTTATATGGTCTTGGGTAATACCTCATAAGCTAGCTTTTGGGGTTGAGTTAGGCCCAAGGTCCATATCATGGTATCAGAGCTAGACTCATCCCAATTATTGTTACCGATGTTGGGCTCCCAATTTATGTTGTCCACGCTCTAGCCCATCCCAATTATTGTTACCGATGTTGGGCCCTCTATTTATGTTGTCCACGCTCCAGAGTGCAGGCCTGAGCCCCATTTATGCTGTCCACGCTCCAGAGTGCAGGCCTGAGCGTGAGGGGGTGTGTTGAGTTGTCCCACATCGATGAGATTTGAGGTCCTTGGTCTTCATAAGCTAGCTTTTGGGTTGAGTTAGACCCAAAGTCCAAAATCCATATGATTTATTGTATATTTCCATTAGGAAGGAACTTTGTGATCTACGTTAAACGAAAGATTCTAACACAACCACATTATATTCTTTTTCATCCACAATTGTAAACTATAATGTAATGATTATCCGGAGAGAGTTGATCATATAGTATTCTCGTTTATGGTTTTGATGTTAGTCAAACTTTGGTAGTCTTTCGATAACAATTACAACAATAACATATTTAATATATTTTTATAAATAACGTTCAGAGCAGATAATATACACCTAGTTCTTATTCCTATCTTGTGAAGGTAGAAAAACTGTTTCCTAAAAATTAAAAATGTACCATGTCATGTCTGATCGCCTCTCTCCAATATTTTTTCGGCCTACCACATTCTCTCCTTGAACCCGCTATAACCAATCTCTCTTTAAACAGTAAAAAAACTCAAATTTAGATGTGATTACTGTTACGGACTCAATCCGTTTCTATCCACTTCGGGTTACCATATCATGTCGGGATTAAGAGGGAACATACTAAATGTAACAACTCCCTTAGTTGGGGATTGTACCGTCCTATTTTTCGATCGACATACAGTTGAGTAAGCTGATCACGAACATTATAGTCTTATAGGTGAGGGAGCGATCCCAAAGAGCATGAAGAAAAATCTATCTCAAGGAAAAAACATTGTAATTTCATATTTGTAATAAGAGAAATATATCAAAATTTCTGCTAGTTAAAAAGCACTAACATTCTTTTTATTTTTCTTTTTTAAGAAAAAAAAAAAACTGGACGTTAAAGTCTTTTCAAAAATAGTGGAGGTTACTTTCTCAAAGTCATTTTCCTTTTTGGTTTTTGCAATATGCAGTAATATTCCTCCCCTCCTTTTTTTTTCCCTTTGTCCTTTTTATTTATTCACATCTTCCCCCTCATGTTGTGTTTTTGTCTTTTTAGCTTCAGATAATCATCACAGCACAGTGAGCACTCCATAGAGATATATTCACGCTAAAACGCAATCTATTCCATACGAAAAATGGAAAGGAAGAAAATCCAAAATTTGAAATATTTCAATGCGTGGGGGTGTTTAGCGAAAGTACAAATACATTTGCCCAAAAAGGTAAAAATTGAACCAAAAATTGTAGATTGTGTTTTCATTTAGTATGCTACAAACAGTAAAGAATGTTGGTTTCTGGTTCATAAATCTGATAATCTCAAAATTCATGTTAATACGGTAATTGAATCGGATAATGTTGAATTCTTTGAAAGCATCTATCCGTATAAAACTGAATGTCAGTTGTTAAGTAAAAGACCCAAATAACCACGGGAAGAACCAAAGAAAAATCCTCCAAGTAATAAAGATCCAAGGCGTAGTAAACGTCAAGAACATCTACTTCCTTTGGACCCGATTTTGTGACATTCTTACTTGAAAATGAGCCTCAAATGTTCAAAGCAGCTATGTCATCTTCTGATTCAGCATTTTGGAAAGAGGCAATCAATAGTGAGATTCAATTAATTTTGGATAAGCATACATGGGAATTGGTTGATCTTCCTCCAGGAAATAAGCCTTTGGTTCGAAATGATCTTTAAACGAAAAATGAAAGCTGATGGTACTATTGACAAATATAAGACAAGACTCGCTATCAAAGGTTATAGACAAAGGGAAGGCCTTGATTATTTTAACACTTATTCGTGGTAACTAGGATAACATCTATTAGAGTGTTAGTGGAACTGGCGGTCGTGTATGGTCTTAAAATCCATCAAATGGATGTTAAAACAGCTTTCTTAAATGGAGAATTGGAGGAAGAGATTTACACGGAACAACCTAAGGGTTTTGTTGTCTCGGGTAAAGAACAGAAAGTGTCCAAACTTGTTAAGTCTCTTTATGGACTTAAACAAGCACCCAAACAAAGGCATGCCAAATTTGGCAAAACAATGTTGGCTAATGGGTTTAAAATCAACGAGTGTGACAAATGTATTTATATTAAAAACACTCAAGGTCATGAAGTCATTGTTTGTTTATATGTTGATGACATGTTGATAATGAGCAAAAATATGGCAGATATAAATGCTACTATACATATGTTGGCTAGCAAATTCAACATGAAAGACTTAGGAGTTGCTGATGTGATCTTAGAAATCATAATTCACAAGACTCCAGAAGGTCTAACATTATCACACTCTCACTACATTGAAAAAGTACTTGATAAGTTCAAGTATATGGATTTCAAGTTTGCCAAGACTCCAATTGACGTGAGTTATGCGCTTCAAAAGATTGAAGGTGAAAGTGACTCACAACTAGACTATGCAAGAGTATTGGGAAGTTTGATGTATATCATAAATTGTATGCGACCAGATATAGCATGTGCTATCAGCAAACTGAGCCGTTTTACAAGTAATCTCAATCAAATACATTGGATGGCAATGAAACGAGTTTTGGGTATCTGAAACATACCCAAAATTATGCTCTGCATTATAACAAATATTCCTTCGTGATCGAGGGATATGGTGATGCAAATTGGATCACTAGATCATCTGAAGTTAAATCTATGAGTGGATATGTTTTCACAATTGAGGGTGGAGCAGTGTCTTGGAATCATTCAAACAAACGTGCATTGCCCGTTCTACAATGGAATCTGAATTCATAGCTTTAGATAAGGCCGGCGAAGAAGCTGAATGGCTTCGAATTTTTTTGAAGATATTCCATTTTGGTCCAAACCTTTGGCACCTATATGTATACATTGTGATAGTCAAGCAGCAATAGGCATGGCAGGGAGCGTTATGTATAACGGAAAATCTCGTCACATACGACGGAGACACAATACCGTTAAACAACTACTCTCTAGTGGTATTATTACTATTGACTATGTAAAGTCAAGATAACATGTCGGGTCCACTTATAAAAGACCTATCTAGAGAGGCAGTTGAAGGATCATCAAACGAAATGGGGTTAAGTCTTAGGACAAGTCATCGTGGCGGTAACCCAACCTAGTAGGCTAGAGATCCCAAGAGTTAGGTTCAAAAAGATCAAACAAAATTGTGAATGACTGTTCAATATTGTCAAATAACTCAACTTATTCTCGTGATGAAGACAATGTTAAGAAATCGAGATAAAGCATTAAGCCTTTATGATGAGTCAATAAAGCTTAAAGAAATAGAATTTGGTTATAATTGTTAGGCCCAATATATTTCCATTAGGAAGGATCTTTGTGATCTACTTTAAATGAAAGATTCTAACACAACCACATTATATTCTTTTTCATCCATAATTTTTTTTTCCTCCCAAATTAGGAGGATTTATAGTGTTTTCACACTTCCCTTCCAGCGTGACTCGAACCCGGAACCTAACGGTCGTAGGTGGAGGTGCTTTTACCAACTGAGCAACCCTCACTAAAATTATCCGGAGAGCGTTGATCTTAGATTAAAGCACTAACATTCTTTTTATTTTTCTTTTTTAAGGAAAAAAAAAAAAAAAACTGGACGTTAAAGTCTTTTCAAAAATAGTGGAGGTTACTTTCTCAAAGTCATTTTCCTTTTTGGTTTTTGCAATTTACAGTAATATTTCCCCCCTCCTTTTCCCTTTTTCTTTCTCCTTTTTATTGATTCACATTTTCCCCCTCATGTTGTGTTTTTTTTTTCTTGTCTTTTTAGCTTCAGATAATCATCACAGCACAGTGAGCACACCATAGAGACATATCTATAAATAGCAAAATATTTATTTTCTTCCTCTGTTGAAATACTCACTCGAAAATTCCCATATCCTTCCAAAAATTTCTCCTTTTCTCTCCATTTCTAGACACCAAAAAGAGGGGGAAAAAGAACCAAAATTTTTTACGATCGAATGTTTCATTCTTGCTCTGTAGAGAATGGAAGCTGATGTTTCTATTCTTTCAACAAAGTAAAAAGTCTTTTTTTGTTTGTGGGGCTTTTCTTGAAAATTGGCAAAAGGGGTTGTGGGGTTTTTGAGATTTGGGACTCAAAGATGGTGAATTGATACTTTTTTCTTGTTTCTATATGCTATTTATTAGAGATGATGAATTTGTGGGTATTTTGGTACTTGAGTTTTGTGTGTGTTTTGTGTACTAGAGTGTTTGGCAATGTGGTTTTGATAGGAAAGAACGTGACTTTATCATTTGAAGACATTGAAGCTAATTTTGGTGAGATAAAAATCTTAACTTTTGCTTTTGCTTCTACCCACTATTGATTTGTGTTTTAATTTCGATCTTTCTTGTAATTGGTGTTTTTGTTGTATGATGGAATGCTAAGTTTGTTTAACTTTAGTGATTGACCTTTATTTGCTTACTATCAATCTAATTTTACCTGGTTCTCTTTTGGGGTAGTAGTTGTTGCTTCTATTTAGTTTCTTCGGCAAATAGGTTATTGTGCCGTAGGTAAGTAAGAAAATGTGGATTGGGATATGATTTAATTCATCATAATTTAATGGTGGTACTATCATTGAAAACTTAGTCTTGTTTTTTTTTTCTTTTAACATATGTTGTTTCTTTGATGTTGTTGTAATTTGTACTAAATGTTTAATATCAGCTCCGTCAGCGAGGGAACTAGGCATATGCGGGACGTTGTATGTGGCAGAACCTTTAGATGCCTGCTCGACCTTGACTAATAAGGTTGAACCAGCTAAAAACAGCACCCATGAGCCATTCTTGCTCATAATTAGGGGTCGATGTAGTTTCGAAGATAAAGTCAGACAAGCCCAAGCTGCAGGTTTCAAAGCAGCCATTATCTACGACAATGAATACGGTGATCTAGTTGCAAGTAATGAACTCTTCCTCTTACCTGATATTATTATTGATTTTGTGCTTTCAACTTACCGACAATTTTAGATTTTAGTTGAAATAATCTGATTCGTTCAAACTCTCTGGTTCAAGTGGGCTATCTTACTTGATACTTAGTTATGTAAGTGGCAAGAGAATGGCTTATGGATAATTAGTTATAAGTGGAATATCACTGAAACTGATTCAAGTCTAATATCATGTCAGTTAATCTTGATATGTTGAGGCACAAATAAGGTGGTGTCTTGGAAAGGCAAACATATTAAACAACTCAAAGAAACTGCTCGAGCTTTGCTATAAAATGTTAAACATAAGGGAAGAAGTTGATCCGTGATGAAGAAACTTCAAAGCTTTTACCTGTTTTCAAGTTTCTTGTAATATTTCTTATAGGTCTATGGAGTCCCTTTTTTTGGGGGTGAGAAGGGCTTCTAATTGTCTCTGTAAAGAGTAGTATTGTCTAAAAGTATATTTATAAATGAATGGATATTTTGATAAGTATAATCATTCCTACCTTCTTAATAGACCATATTGTTTGCGTGGCTTGAACTGGATAACTTTTTGAGGACATATATGAACCTTTTATGTTCTTGCACTTTCTTCTTCATAATGTAGGCATTAGTTGATAGAGTCGAAAGAATAAATAAGCAGTAACTCCATTGTTTTTCTCTTCAACTAGAATATTTAAAGTTTTAGAAAAAAGAAAAAATGGCAGGATAATAATTGTCCAAGTTTCTTTTTTGTTTTCTTTCCGTAAGTAATGATCATATGTTATGTCTGTTTTCAGCTGAAGACTTTTGGTTAGGCACTGATAACAGGGTGAAAATTGCATTTTGAAGAATTAGCACATTTTCACTAACACTGCCTAGTGTTTCTTGATACACTGATCTTTAAGATAAGGTGATAAATTATTGACTTTTTTGAGTCTCAAGTCCCATGTGTACAAAAAGTAGACAGCCTACATGAAAATGTGGTTCTCTACAAATAAGACCCGGTTAAGAAGGCAATATCTCTTTATCGAAAAAAAAAAAAGGGAAGCAATATGACATCATAAGGCAACACTTTTCTAAATGTTATGGATTTTTGGTCATTGACGTAAGTAGTATCCACTATGGATGTCCCTCAAGTTTTATATACAAGGTTTCCCAACCGTGCTTTGTATAATGGATACCATCCTCTCACTAAAAGAATTAGCTTCAAGATTTTTGAAGCCGGCTTGTTCGTTTATATTTGAATTGTGTGACCTTCATATCTAAAGCTTAAGTTGTTGGAGAGATCATACTTTTGTTACTTAAAAATATTATTTTCAACAACCCCACCCCCCACACCCCACCCCCGACACCCTACGTGTGGATGGGCCTAATTTATTTTCAACCAAACATGTTTCTTAATTTTGTAGCTATGGATTTGAACCTAGTACCACTCTTGCTTTAATACCACGTTAAATTGTTTGGACATCATCTCATCTAAAAGCTTGTGTTGCTAGAAAGACAATACTTTTAATTTGTTATATTAATTTTTCAACAGTTTATAGCAAACTCAAACAAGTTCAATGTTGTCTTGGTTGGCAAGTGTTTGATTGTCAGTATTACAGATACATCTTCTTGGTTTGTCTTAGCTTGTAGTTTTTTAATATAGTGGTGTCATAAATTTCATGCCTGGTATCTGAGGAACTAGGAGACAATTATACTGCTGGCCCTTTTTCATCTCTTGCTTCCTTTTGCTAGTTTTGAGAACTGTTGAAATCAAAGTGTTTAACGTAACTAGTCTCATGGTACAGTGGCAGGAAACCCTGCTGGTGTGAAGATACTGGCGGTATTTGTTTCTAGAGCTTCAGGAGAAAAACTTACAAAGTATGCTGGTAACAGTGATATGGAAGTATGGATAATCCCGAGTTTTGAAACCTCTGCCTGGTCGATCATGGCTATATCATTCATTTCATTGCTCGCTATGTCAGCAGTACTCGCTACCTGCTTCTTTGTCCGTAGACATAGGATTCGAAGAGAACGGCCGCGGGCCTCACGTGTTCGTGAATTTCATGGAATGAGTAGTCGTCTGGTTAAAGCAATGCCAAGTTTGATATTTACATCAGTTCTTGAGGATAATTGTACATCTGTAACATGTGCTATATGTCTTGAAGACTATAGTGTGGGAGACAAGCTAAGAATTCTTCCCTGCCGGCACAGTAAGTATATCTCTCTTCCCAATGCTGTTAATTGCTTTGGCTATTAACCTGTGTGCTTCTGTTCGTGTCTTCTCTGTCTGCAAAAGATTAGTTACCTAATATATTCCACTATTAGGGACAAACATTAACGGTATCTACATGTATCTTTTGGATGAGGTAATAAATAAATATTATTCTACCACAACTTTTGCATTGAAGCAATTGTATGTATTTCAGCATTTCCAATCCAAGGACTTTCTGCACAAAACGTTGCATTTAGAGTAGATATTCAGATCTGTAAAACATTGCTTCAGGAGCAAATTGGAATTAGTGTTGTCAAAATGGATCAGAAAACCATAGTCTAAAGCCGTTGCAATATATCATGTCTCTGAAGCTTGCTAACAAAAAGAAGAAAAAAAGATTGTGGAAGTGGTCGGTCACCTGAGTTAATTTCTTTATGAGGGATCAGAAGTCACTAAGCTGCCATCTGAGTCTCTAACTAAGACAGCGGAGAGAAACATTAAATTCTGATATTTTAGGTAAATTTGTATTCTCCATAAATAATGCAATTACATCGACGAAACATTTCCATGAGTTCTGTTACTCTTTTGTGCTTTTCACTTTTGAAAGTTGTTAAGAAATGGACCTAGGGCCCAACTCAACCCTAAAAGTTAGCTCCATGAGGTGAGAATTGCCAAAGTCCTTATAAGGGGACAACCCATTTCCTCCACCTATGTGGATCACTTAAGACGGCATAACATGGGGGCCCAACGAATAGGAATCAGTTTGGCTCTATACAATGTTAAGAATTGGACCTTAAGTCTAACCCAATCCAAAAGCTAGCTCATAGGGTAGGGAGTGCCCGAAGATTCATATAAGGAGACTTAACAATGTGGGACACTTAACAAAAGTCTTGAGTAAATCTAAAAAATATTATCCGGGTCTTTTGACTGTTGTTATGCACATTATGATTATCATTGTCAAGATGCTAGCAGAACCTGATGTAAATGTTGTTGCCTGTTGCTACCGAATTTGTAAGAGCATTTTAATTTCCAAACTTCTAGGCAACAAACAATGGTGAAAACGAAAGGCTACAATTAGAAGAATTCTAGCTCTTAGGAAATGCACTAATTAAGTATGTTTATGTGGGATTTACGTACTCTTTAGTTAATAGGAAGAACTTTAGGCAGTAATTCGTTGATATTTGTCATATCCTGTGTGTTCTACTCAGATTTCCTCTCTATTGGAATTTTGCAGAATTTCACGCTATGTGCGTTGATGCTTGGCTTACATCATGGAGAACGTTTTGCCCTGTCTGTAAACGTGATGCAAGAACCAGCAATGGAGATCCTCCAGCATCAGAATCCACACCATTGCTTTCTTCCAGTCTAGCTTCTCTATCTTCATTGTCATTGTCTGTAGCTTCATCGTCATCAGCAATACAAATAGGCCCAGGAGGATCATTCCGGTCCCCTTCAATTTCTCGTCCTCTATCAATCTCTACTGGCCCAGGAGGATCATTCCGATCCTCTTCAGTTTCTCGTCCTCAATCAATCTCTACTACTTATAACCGCCAGTCCCTTCTGTTCTACAATCAGTCTCCTCATCTTATGATAAGTCGCAGTTCACTTGACCTTCAAAATGCATCTTCCCAGAGATCTCATGCATCTAATTTTTTGATTTCCTCTCACTCATTGGGGCTATCTCCTCCTAATTCAAGATACATGTCTCCATATGTTCCTAGTCCAGGAAATGCCTCGTCGAGTTATATTGGCTCCTCAAGTAGGTACCCAAACCCTCTGCGTCATAGTGAATCGACCACTAGCTTTTCACCATTTGCTTCAGCTCAGTCTCTTCCGGAATGTGAGTCATGATCTGTTGAATCTGGGGTCAAGCTTGTGCTACCTGTTTACAGGGATCAATGTGGTTGGGTTGTTTGCACCTCAAATGTCTTTGAAGATCAGCAGCTTTGACACATTCGCAGGTGAGGAATACGGACAGGAACCTCTAGATTTGTATATTATCACGTGACATTCCGTTATGTCGGTTAAAGGAAGGATATATTCGGTTTTAATTTCGAGGTATTTATGAGTGTATACGCGAAAAGCAATGGTTGTAAATACTGTATGCAGTTGCCCCCCTATACATATCCTTCTTGTTTGTTGTTTTGCTTTTTTGTTTATCTAGTGTTATTGATGTTCTTAGGAGTCTCCTTTGCAAGATGGTTTAGTTCTTTTAGTTGAAACCTTTCGGTTAGAGCTCGAGCTTGTATGTAGATAAATGTTATGGAGGCAACTTTGTTGTATGTTTGAGCAGGGTGCTTGTTGTTAGGTCATGTGCTTTACCCAACTCCCTTTTTGATAACAAGGCAGAAATCCCCGACCCGACACTTGTTAGTTTCGAATGAAGAATGAAAAGCCGTCTGTTTTTGCGCTATTGTTACTTACGACGTCTCTTCTCTTACGCAATTCCTGACTAGTCGTAGTTTTTCTAAGGACCGGAATAAGAGGTTTCGGCTTTTCGGGGTATTTAACATAACTAATAATTCTATATTGGAAAAGTTTAAAAATTTCAAATAATTTTGATCGGTATTCAACTAAGGGCCCCGTTAAGTAAGATGGGAGCCAATACAAAGCTAACAAGCGGGAATCCTGATATAGAAGACGTGTTTTTTGTGTGTGGGGGCTGGGGGATTAAGGGTGGCGTTTTGAAAAGAAAATAACTACATGAAGGCATTAGTGGTTTAATATTTATTACCTATTCTTAAATACAAAATACTGTCATTTGTCTATTGACATGCAGAAGAGATGCTATTGGATGAAGATAGAACTTTTACTTGTCCAAATAACAATTAAGGTGAAGCAACAGACGCGAAGCTACCCTCTTAAAAGGGTGGTCTATTGATTACCTTTTGTCGAAAAATCCACCATAACTCTTTCGGGATCCATCTACACATAACATATCATTATAATCAAACACCTCTACAATCAAATTGCGGCGGCTGTCAAGCCCACACGTACCTCCACAAATCACTTGTATAATATTAACACGCCGAAGGAACTGATTATTGCCTCAATCACATTGATTCAAATCATTACTAACCGACCCAACTTCCTCCGATTTACTCTTGACCTGCCTTAGACATAATAATAGCTCCACTCAAAAACATAACGAAGCTCGATCAACACTCATTCCGGGTGACCCAAATCACGATATCACATTATCTCAACACCCACTTGAGATATTAAATAAATTATTAAATAAAAATATTATTAAATTTTAGAGTTATATATAACATATATTGAATATTCTTTGTCAGATAATTTTTTCACTTCTTCAAATTTGAATATCCTTAGTGGAAATTTCTGGCGAATGTGAAGCAGTGCAGACTCCGTAACGACCAAGAAAGAATCTGTTTAGATAAACAGATTCATTTTGCATGTTCATTACTATTACATTTAAACAAAGTTGATTATTACTTTGTAGTTTCTGCAAAGAATCGGACTATTTAGTTGGCCCATATAATCGTGAAAATAGCACGGACCAGTCAGCTTACGGATTGATAATTAGAAAATAGTCTGTGTTTGTAAAATCATCGAAAAATAGCCACTATTTTACTGCAACACAAAAAAATCCAGCATAATATACAGGAGATTAGTGCACTGGTATATGAACTTCCAGCATATAATGCTAGAACTCCAGTATATTATGTTCGATGTTCACATGTAAAAAATTCAAACTCCAATATATTATGCTGGAATGTTTTCCGGATTTTGAACAGTATTTTTGTTCAGATTTATCTTTACATGAAAATTTTCGATTATTTCAATTACCACTTGTAAATCTGGCTGTTTTTGAATTTTTCCCATATAAATCTCGGCTTGATGGTTTCATCTTTCGGCTCAATTGTTGATACAGGATCTTCTCCACTACCAATTTTCAAACCATTACTGATTTGCAACAAAGAAAAAGTAAATTTTAGTATCAATAGGCTGTGAGTTCGAGTCACCCCAAGAGCAAGGTGGAGAGTTCTTGGAGGGAGGGAACAAAAAAGAAAAAAAATATCAAATTTGTCTGGGTTGTAGTATAGATCTCATCCTCTGTATCAACTTTACGGCTACATTATAATCTTCAATATCTAGCCTGACCTACAAATAGCTTCAAAATAAATATTCTTATTTATAACAGGGGGACAAGCTGCGGAATAAAACTCTGTAGCATTTTAGTTTTTGGTCTTGAACTCATATACACAGCACAAAATAAAATTTGTCAGAACCATTACAGTCAACAAATCCTTACACTGAGTATTCATTTCCTATCAGTGGATGCAGAAAACACTACAAGCAATCTTACAACTACAGTTGCTCGTTTACTGGCTTACGACGATTATGGCTACCAGCATGGAGGGCGAAATTCGAACCTCTCAGTGACTGCATTACTCATCTTTTCAAAGATTTCTCAAGTAACTTTTTGGGTCAGATTGGAATTGACGTTCACCAAAGTGAAAACTTTAGTCTATCTTGTCTTCTTTGTCTCCAGAACGAAGTGCTTCTCTGGCTTCTGATGGAGATGCAGAGCTACTTGGATGATCTACCTGGTCTCTTGACGGCTCCTCTTTAAGAGACTGCATGACCGTAACCACCAGTAGCACAACGAGAACAAGAATAACTGCTCCGATCCCAATCATTGAGTTTCTGAAAGCCTTGTAAGAATCTGAAGTGATACGTTTCTGTATAACACTTCCTTCCTTGTATCCTTGAAGAAACTGCGTAATTTGGGAACCCTGATCTTCCTCTTCAACACTGTCTGAGCCAATGACCTATTGTTTGTGTAAAATGTCAATATCAGTATATAAAAATCAATTCGTATCACCATCACCATATAAAGTCAGTTACTAATTAAAGAAGTTACAAATGTCTTTTTTATGGTATGGTGTCTAGTGTTAGAAACTTAATAACTGAAGGATGAAGTGTCTGAACTTAATGTATGTTTCTTAAGCCTGCCAACACTACGCGATACATCAAAACCATCTCAAAAATAGATAAAACACTCAAAATTTTCTTCAAGGTGCCTCTATGGCTTCACTATATGCATCCCTTCTTCCAGAGAATAGGAGCATGTAAATCTTAAAACCTGTTGAAATATGTTTGAACTAGGTAAACAATAAGATTTCAAATTAAAATAAACTTATGATTTTCATGTAGTGCTTTATTAGTTTATTAAAACCTAAGCAGGCATAAAATCTAAAAGTTAAAAGTGAGTCGTACTCCTCATGAAGCAAATTAAACATGATCATAGAAGAAACAAAGACTAAACTTCCAAATTCATGCAGAACTAAGATCCAGAATAAGATCATGCTGAATTGTTTTAACCAATTGCCAGAGACCTACAATATTTGTGACCTGAAACTTCCGGTGGTATCCACCACCTAGAGAGTACATAAAAATCCGACTGCCACATTTCTGACACTTCATGTGTCTGGGCTTTTCGTTCCTTGTTTCTCTTTTTCTTTTAGCACTTACAGGGGCTAGGCGATGTCTACCATATCCATCAGGTCAGTCATAGTTCATGATCATTTGTTGAAATGCAAAGCTCTGAAACTCTTTTAAGACTCACGAATAATTAATGTTGTATTTCCTTTACAAGCTGGTTAATTGATAGATGAGAAATTGGCAAAAAAGGAGAAAAAGTCTGAACAGCAATCTAGGCTAACTACAGATTCATGTCTCTATATATACTTATAAAATGAGAGAGGACATGCTTGTCGCTAACTTAACTGACATGATAAAGGAGCATGCAAGCAAATGTTATTAACAGCAATAAAACTTTAGGCAGAACTACACTTGCACAGAAAGAGGAACAGAAGGTTTCGAGCTTACTGAAAAGTACTCTTCTTTTCCATCCCACACAATCATCTTTGGTAGTTTAATTTTCTTAGATACTTCAAATGACTCAGCAAAGTCTTGCCATTGCTTGAACCCAACAAAAGCAAACACCAAGTCACGGTTCGCAGATGCGGCAGCTTTCAAGAGTTTTACTAATCCTTTTGACCTCTCATCGTTCTCATCTTCTACAAATGTTAGAACAATTTTCCTCTCGTCGTCTTTCAACAATTTCAGAGTATCTTGATTAATAGGCAAAGCCAGAGGGAGCAAGCTCTGTTTGATATAATCTTCAAGGAACTTTTCTGCAACCATAGCAGGAAAACTTAGATTCAGCCATTATTTGTGCCATAGTATTTAAGGCACAGCTTCAGCTAAAAATAGTTGTCAATTGATCTTTAATAGGTTGAAGAGCAGATTAATAGCAGAAATGAGCAATTATAACGAACTAGGAACACCATATAAAGCTCATGTGATGGAACTAGAGAAGCTACTAAAGCATATAACTGACACCTTTCAAGAATAAATACAACCGAGGATTTGTCATTTGCATGTTCCAAATGAAAAGGGAATATAGCAAGAACAAGGTTGGGGATACACCAAAGTTTCAAGAACTTACTCACATCCATCTAAAGAACTTATATTGAATAGCAAGCCAACAATCCTTTATGTGTGTGTTGATACTTATTTGCTTTAAGGTAGGGATATGAGTTTAATTAGTTTCATATATGGGTGAAGTGGTTATGCTAAGCTGACCTTCAAAGGGGCCATAGAAGATGCTTTGTTCGTTGTAGCTTGGATGAAGGGCTAGCAGTGCAGGTACTTTGTCAAAATCATAAAATTCCATTGTTTTATCTGAGAAATCTTTTGCCACAGAAAACCATGCTTTTTTCTTGTATTTCACCGCCAAATGTGATATGGCAGACTCGTTCAAGCCAAAGCCTATGAATATAGGAAAACTTTTGCCAGCTTCTTCAATAAATTCACTAATAGCTGAGTCAGAATTGAGTGCGGCCACATCAGGAGCGACAAACTTTTTCAAAAATCGCACAAGTAAATCTGCCTTTCTTGGTCCATGATAATCTGTTGGAACTCCATGCATGAATATCTTCAAAGTTGGAAATCCACTGCATTGCAACAAAATAAACATTTCACTGTCTTTTTATCCAAACAACTGCAAACATTTACAAAAGAAACAACTATACTTCAATCCCAAACAAGTTGGGGTTGACTACATGATGTACTGACCATGTCTCACCATTTAAATTCATCTCAGACCCTAATTATAAACATTGGTATACTCTATGTCTATTTTGGTTTTATTTGTCGCATGGAAAGTAGCATCGAGTAAACCTTCAGTCCAAAGACTCTTCCGTTTTCATCCTCTGCCTAAAAGCAAAATATGTTTGAATTTCAGCATATGTTTATATTGTAGTGAAAAGGGAAGAGATTGGAAAAAATAAAGTTAAGCTTTAAGGTGATCCAGCCTCTTGCGGACTCCAGAGAATATCCCCTACAGATTAAACAAGAACCCAATTCCAATCCTCAGGACCACAGAGTCCACAACTCAGCATCACGTTCCCATTCCCACTTCATTATCTTCTATCCATCAGCACTTCCCTAATTATGCCCGTTGCTGCTTATCTGACCTGGCTAATCTGCTTCTGACTAGGACTTACCAAATAAAATGAGCATCCTACATCAGAAAACAGCATTAGACGTGCACGAGAATTCTAGAAGTGCCGGCACTACTTAGATATGGGATAGTCTCAAAGAGAGAAGGAACATTGAGATCATGTTCTGAATTGGATATAAGAAGGTACAATTAAGGAAGCTCTGAAGAGGTTTAGGGAGATGTGCAGGGCAGTGGATGATCATGGGAGCTGTCAGGTGTAGTGAAACAGCAAAGGGGCTCAGGGAGGATCATCAGTGTGATGCGCGCGGGTAATCTATGCGATTTAAACAAGTGTCCTTGTTCATTTTTCTTCTGTTGCAATACAAATGGTTTCATAAAGGGATGAATACTGGATCAGGAGTTCTATTATAGGATATGCATCTATACTCTTCGGCTGTCTATATAAGACTAACATATTGATTAAGATCACAAACTGGGAATCCTTTTAGAATGCTAGTAATAGAAATGTTTTAGCAAACTAAGGAATACCTTATTCTCTTTTTTTTTGTTCGAACAACTTAATTTAACCAGAAAACAAGTTGCGCATTGAGAAAATGACTTCACAAAATAATTGTAGTAATAACATATATGGATAAAGCAGACATACTCAATTTCATGTTTTGAAGCAACACGACTGTATTTGTCAGCATCCACTTTTGCAATTACAACGGGCTGCTTCAGTTCAGCAAGAATGGCAGCAGCTTTGTCCAACTGCAAGGAACTTCTGTCAGAGTGCTTTGTGATGTAACATTTAAAATACCAATTATCCATAAAGACAAGAACAGGAAATATTTTTCACATGTCTACACTTGTATAGTGAAGAAAAGAAAATCAATGTCCCTTTGGAGGCAAAAGAATACTATCATAGAACACAGAGTATGAAGCTTAGTGAACTCAAGTAAAGAGCTTGATAACACCTTCTTCTATTGACGAATATATCACTACCATCAATCTTTAGAAAGAAACAATTCAACCTCATCACTCAAGCAGTTTCAGTGACCACCAGCAACACACTAAACCAACGTAGAAGCACTAAAGGGATAAATTTTCTCTTGGAGGACAGGGAACAGCTGATATAGTAGAAGTAAAGCCCATCAGTCGATGACCAGGTGGAAACAATCACTTCTTACTTACGCGACATATCATGATCTTGTGAGACACCACTGAACTTCCTTTTGCATGATTAGTCTAAGCCAACTTAATCAAATTTCCTTTTCAGATCCCACTTTCCTCTTTTGCTCACATCTTATTCTCCACCTTTTGTACTGGAGGAATGACTTGCTGGCCAAGGGATCTTAGAACCTTTATTTCTCTCCTGATTGGATATCTAAGTGTGCATATGAACCTTTCAAATTTGGTGCAAGGAAGAATTTGACCAGTACCAGAAGAGAAAAGAAAGTCACAACAAAAAAACGAAATGAGTAATTTCTCACTAGCGACCATGACACAAGCTAATTCAGTTGCTAAAATCAGCCCTCAAAAGTGTTCTACTCAGCCTCTCAAACTTTTTGTTCATGGAAAACAGCTTCTTTCTGGCAGTTCATCTATCATGGATATGAACATAGGAACCTAAAATACAGCATCGGAAATCTTCTTTCGTTAAAACTGAAATCACTCTATGTTCTTTAGTAAGCACCAAGGAAGCTTCATACCCAAGAGTGTGGCCTAGTGGTCAATGCAGTGGGTGAGAACCATGAGGTCTCAGGTTCAAATCTCCGGAGGCAAAAGACACTAGGTTATTTCTTCTCATCTATCCAAGTTGGTGGATAGAGTTAACTGGTACCTAATGCTAGTGGGAGGTGGCAGGTACCCATGAAATTAGTCGAGATACACACAAGCTGGCCCGGACACCATGGTTATTAAAAAAAAGAGGTTCATTTTCCCCATAAGTTTAATTACACGACCATGATAAGCCCTCCATCCCTCTATACTTTCAAATCAAAATCAAGCATAAGCATCTATTTCTCTAGCGTCAATTTCTTCAAGGAATTTCTCGAGTCTCAAATTTAATATCAACACCTTATTAGCTACCACAAGAGAGTGGCCATACACTAGCCGCTGAGGCACACTTGATTCATGCACCATAATTTCATTTTTAAACTAGTAGGTATCAAATTGACCATAGACAACTAATTAATAATAAAAACTTTTGGAAATAAAACCTCAAGAAAAGACTAAACTTTAAGATGATATTACTGTATGTCCAATAGTTTGTTTTATCAAAGACACTGTTTCTGTTATTCCGCCATAACTTTTCGTAATTAGTGGTAAATTATCCTTTATTCATTTATTTTATTCTAATGACACAACAACTGAGTAAAAACAAATCCCAAACTAGCTCTTTTTAATTTAAAAAAAAAAAGAAAAGCAAATCAAGTAAATAGGGAGAAAAGAGAAAATGAAAGACCTCAGGAGATAGACGTTTACAGTGACCACACCAAGGAGCATAGAAATCGACCAACATATAATCGAAGGTGGAAATTGCAGCGTCCAAGTTGGATTCTTCAAGTTCCAATACTTTCCCATCGACAGCGAACTGTTGCTTCTGCTCCGCCGCGTCGATCGACAGCAATGACGACGGAGATAGGAGGGAGAGGAGGCCGACGGTGAAGATCAAAATGGAGCGAGGAGGAAGCATCTTTTGTTCAGTGGAGCAGTTTGAATTGAATTGTAAAACTGGATCTGGTTTCTTATTCCTTTTTATAGTTTACGTAGTGGCAGATTTCATTGTATTTCCCCTTTTTTCTCAATTAAGAAGGGAATTTGTTTTTCATTTGGCTAAATATTTTTTTTTTTTGGCAAATTATAATATTTTATAAATAAAGATAACGGTTCACAAAAGGACAAGTACAAGTAAGGGGGACAATAACTCTGTAGCAGCCTCGTGTAGAGGAGTCATGGTGTAGCTGCCGGCAATAGTGTCTCACGAGGGCATATAATCTAATAGCTGTTGGTCTGTATCCAAAGGCATAAGACCTAAGCAAAATATATCGAGCTAAACCTTAGCTTACGAATCCTATTTGGCTAAATACATAAAATCTTTTCGAACTTGTTTTTAGTTTTATAACTCTATCTCTTTTATTACACATGAGAAATCTTTTGAAATTTATTTTTGCACGTAAAAGTTATGTCTTTTACACATAAAATATCTAAAAAGATCAATTTCTTAATTTTAAAATTATAAAGAGGCGTGATGTACAAATAACACAAATTCGTATTTATTAATAACAACTCATATTAACATCAACCATACCATTAAATAAGCTATTAAAATCATTAGGGTCATTATCGTTTGGCTTGTGTGTACATCATGCTTCTTTACAATTTATAATTTAAGAAAATAATCTTTTTTAGATTTTTTTTATGTGTAAAAAATAGATCTCTTACGTGTAAAAGTATATCTCCCATGTGCAAAAAAAAAAAAAGAAATAGGTCATAAAACAAAAAACAAGTTTGTAAACCACAAAACCAACTCATAAACGCATTAAACATACCCACTTTTGTTGTTATGCATAATAGATAAAGTTTAAATCGTGAAAATTACCTCTTGAAGTCAAATCTTAAATATTTATTTTTTATGATTTTTGAATCATTGGAAGATTTTATGAAAAATCTATAAATTTGTGTATCAAAGTGATGTTTGAGTCTATATATATTGTGTATAATAAACTCGAATTAACACTTATAACATACTTTGGTTGATAAACTTTGTGTGCAAACCAAAATTGCCACTTTGAGTTCAAGAACCCTAAAAAATTATTTGTTGTCATGAATATGCAGTATTTATTACCTAGGGAGACATGCAGCGATTGACCCGATTCTTTTTCCTAGGAGCTGGTCACCCACTTATTTTTAGCGTGAGCGCGCTAGGAAAACATTGTATTCCTAAGCTTGGGCTTCTCATCCGGGGCTCACCCGTGAGAGCTGTCCCATGTGCCTAGTCTTGGCTCAGGAACCTTCCTCGCACCGCGAGGAGGTCCTAATTAAAGCCTTCCCTCAATCCATCTTTAGGGGTCGTTTGGTATGAACACAAGTAATGTAAGGATTAGTAATGCAGAGATTAGTGATGCAGGTATTAGTAATGCATGGATTGTAGTGCTGTGATTATTTTTTATCAACTGTTTGGTTCATTGTATTAAAAAAGGGTTTGAGGGGCGGTTTAGTAATTTTAGGGTCTTATCCAGGTATAGTTAAACCTGGTATAAGTAATCGCTTAGTTTTCTTGGTATTAGCTAAGCCTTCCTATGAGGTATAAGTAATCCATGTATTAGATATGCATAAATTGAATTGAACAACCAAACATTATATTGGACGGATTAAATTTTTATACAGGAATTATTTTACTTAATACAGCCTACTAAACGACCCTTTAGTTTCTCTGCATGTTCTTGTCGCTTTACCATATCAATGCGAACTTCATTCAATCTACAATCATTGTAGAACACCCATTTCGTAGGAAGTCTTTTGCCATTTATTAAACCATACATGTTGCAGTAATGGACAGGAAATCATCGTAAGCCAGCCAACAAGTAAAATGAGTTCTCATTCAAAGTATGAGAACATGAGCAAGCTCAGTCTTTCGCTACTCGTGTGGCTCCGCCTTATAGCTTTCAAAAGGGCCTAAAGTGCATGATGATTCAGTTTCCGAAATATATTGATCTCTTGCATTAGGCTCCGAACTTGGGACAACACCTCTTATTTTAGAACCATAATTTGCACATCACTTATGACATGAACTCAGCCCAGGCCCTTTACCTTTTGGGAGCCGGGGCCAACTCAACCAACTTGACAGTCTAAATGAAAATATCATCTGCCAAACTCAAAAGAAATTAAAAACAAACTATGAAAAACTTTTGACATACCATACTTATCTTGAAAAGCTTACTGAGCAATTCAAGAAAATAAGTTTCTCTTCACTACCCAGAGAAAAAATAAGTTCGCGGATGCATTAGCAACACTGGCATTAGTCTGTCTGTCGTTTTTTTTCATAATAGAGCCGTTATTCCTAGCTGGCATAGAAGTCTCTCGCGCGGGCGAAGGAAATGCATTTCTGGTACTGATAGTATTGGACAAGCTCTAAGGGAATAATCTCAACAGTTATCATTAGAAGAAATTAGTACTCGAGTTCGCACAATGAGCGCGATCAGTATTAAAGGAAATTAATCCTAGCAAATTGTTATATTATTTGCTTGGACACATTAAGTTTAATTATTTCAATCAAATTATAACTACTGTCATTTTACTTATAATGGTAGCAATTAAATCTAGATGAGCTAATTTTTAGACATGTTTATAATGGTAAACCTTAAAATGTTTTTAAGTTCTATATAATATTCAACCGAAATAACTATTGTATACATAATTTTTATTTCAATTCTTGGATTTACAACAAATTAACTCATCCAGATCCTCTACCAAAAATAGATTCAAACCATTCTTCTTTACAAACCGAATTGAAAAGCTAAAAGTGAAAGAAATAATATATTTATGTATCTCTCACCTTTGCTGCCCTTTGCGGATCTCTTTTTTTCTTCTTCTCAAGATTGCCTTGTCTCACTTCTAATTACACCAAGTACTCAGTTCGTTAAGGTTTTGTACTTCAAAAGGTGATGAATATCACTATGCTTGTTGGCGGAGGATGAAAAGATCTGCGCCTTTTTTTCCTGTAATTATGGCTCGCCCACCCAGTCTAGTACTAAAGCACCCTGGTTCAATACCCGAGAGTAGAAGAGAGAACTCCTCTTTCTCATAAGTAGTGTCTCTCCTTCTCTACTACCGTAGTTATCGGAAATAGCGAATTTGACTTCTTTTCCCCGAGAGACTTTTTTTTTTTTTTTGAATTTCCTCAATTCGGATTCTTATCTGCGGTGGGAGATAAGATAATCTTGAAATCTGTGTGTACTTTCCAAGTGAATTAAAGCAAATTAAATATTTTTATTTGACGTTAGTTTCTTATAAGCCAGATTAAAGGCAAAAAAAAAAAGTTTAAATATATATCCTTGACAATTTAAGCTTGTCCGAATATTGATCTATGTAATATTAAAGTATAACCTATCTACACATCTAACAGAAAAGACAAGTCAAAAATGATGCTCCCCTCAACTCAGCATATCTCGGTAAGCCACTTGGCGAACTGAAACATCTTAGTAGTCAGAGAAAAAGAAAGTAAAAGCGATTCCCATAGTAGCGGCGAGCGAAATGGGAGCAGCTTAAATCGTGAAAACGGTTTACACCCCAACTATTTTTTATTAGAAAATAGTTAATCTCATCTTGAACATTATAGCCACAATCAACACTGTATGGCGATCTTTAATTGGCTATTATTTTCTTTAAAATTATTTTTAAAGTCAATCTCTCATTTAGCTGGACTAATGTAAATACCCTATCAAAATGAAAGAATTTAGAAGCTTGTATCAGATCAAAAATAAAATTTGAACAAAGAAAGCTGAGAGTAAACAAGCACAAAACTAAAGTTGAGTCTAAAGAAATTTATCTTTCATGTATTATGCTTAAAGCTCTACACATTCTTCACACTCTTGCTAATTGGGCTATTGTTGAATTAACGTATTCGTTTATGTCCAATTTCAGGTCTTTAGTCCTCTTCGACTTCTCAATTTTTAGTTTTATCCTGCACCAGTTCAAGCATGTAACGCAAACTAAGTAATCATATCTACTTAAATATTTCTTATTACTTCATATATCTTGCAAAAATATTTAAAAAAAGAATAACAATTGTGATATCATGTAGTTACCTCATTTTGTAGGTCACGACAATGGCGTCGAGCTATTTTTCTGCAGGACCTCCCCTACAGTATCGTCATCGCAGTAGAGTTTAACCACCAAATTCGGGATGGATATAAAAAATTTATTATAATAACTAGTAAAATATCTTTTTTGTAGTGTTTGATACGCTTATGTTCTTCGAATTTGGTATACAAGCAATCAACAGAGTGCTGCTTTGGCAGAGATTTACCTTGTTTAACTTAATGTGATATAAAGTCGTGATAGCTTTTGCCCAGATAGGCTTAACCAGAGACGGACCCAAGATTTATAAATTGCGAGTCACTGTCTCTAATAAAGACCTACCATTACCGATTAGGACTGGCTAATGGTCCGGTTCTAACCGGACCGGACCGGTTCGGGGCCGGAAACCGGCCTGGACCGGACCGGACCGGTTAGAACCGGACCAAATACACGAGAGGGGGTTGGGGTCCGGTCACGAAACGGCTCAGGGATTTAAAACCGGACGAAACCGGTACTGTTGGGGGCCGGACCGGCCGGACCGGACCGGAACCGGACCGGACCGGACCGGAAATCTGGCAGCTTCTTCCTCTTTAAATTATAGCCGTTGCCAACGGCTATATTGATGAAATAGCCGTTTGGCAACGGCCAAAAACGGCTCTTTACACCCCATAACCCCCCCATAACCCCCCTAACTATTTTTTCTTATAAATACCCCATTATTTCATCATATTATTCACAAAAATCATCAAACTCTCTCTAATTCTCTCAAAATCATCTACAATATTATTATTTTGTTACATTGGCTACTTGTGCAAATCTAAATTATACAATTTTGGCTATTATTTATCAAGTGTTACTTGGAGAGTTGCTAAATTGCTATCAATTGAAGCTTCAAGTTTCAACTTCATCTCAATTATACGACTAATCGGCTATATTGGTTGGTCGTTCCTATCTCTACTCTTAATTATACTTTTGTTAAATATTTATTTTATTGGTTGTTATTTTATTTGCTTATTGCTATAAATTATAGTTATGTCTCAAAGAGGTTCAATTGGAACTGGTAGTGTAGGGAGGGCACGTGGTCGTTCGGGAAATAAGGGTAAAGGAATTATGGGTAGTTCTACTTCTAATCAACACGTAGAGGAACATCAATATTATCATGATTTTAGCTCCTTTAACCCACTTGATTCACAAAATGTAGAAATGGAATTTAATTATGAAACTGGGGTTAATTTAGAAGAACAACGTGAATTTGAGGCTAGTCCACCTGAAGTTCAGTCCGACTTGCCTCCCCCCGTACCTCCCACTAGAGCCCCGGTTCAACGTAAGGAAAGATCTGAGGTTTGGGAATTTGTACAGAAAAACAAGGAAAATCAGACGGCTATTTGTGGTCTTTGTGGACATGTGTGGGTATTTAGAACTGGGGGTAATGAAGGTGGGACGGGTAAAATTAGAACTCACTTATT
>MCJB01030123.1:0-68011 GCA_002018475.1 Nicotiana obtusifolia | reverse complement strand
GGTGGGGATTGGTGGGGAGGTGAGTAGAGAAGGTTGAAAAAGAGTTTTGGAAAATATTTTTTCCTTTTTTTGATAGAAAAAATATTGAGTTCATGAGAAAAATATTTTTCAAAACATTTAAGCCAACCAAACATAAAAAAATTGAAAAATATTTTCCGTAAAATATTTTCCTTTGTACCAAACGCACCCTAAAACAAAACTTAAATGTATACAGATGTCTCTATACATCTTACATTTATAAGTATGATATTTAGTGAAGATAATGCACGCTAATCCATTAAGGGAGAGCAAAACAAAAACTGAGCGAATCAAAAATTGAATTAGAAAAGTGATAAAAAAATTAGGCACGTTGGTCAACTAAATTATATACTTGCGTTGCGTCCGAACTTGGAACTATTGAAAATATTGTCAAACTCCATAACTAGGTGAGATTCTCGTGGTTGGTTTATCATTTTGATTACTATTGATTTTATATGCTTTCCTTGACATCCCCACTTAGCATATAGTAATAGGGCAAGTAAAATTGATGTACGTAACATCGATACTTACCAACTATTCCTCGTCAAATTTTTCAAACTAGACCCCCAAGCCCCGAACCTATCTAAAGCTTATTAGTTAAGAAAATTCAAATAATGAGACAATTACGTCAAAGAGATACGGAACACTCAGTTATGTATCACTTTTTCACCCGGTGGGCGAATTTTTTATCTCCAAAAAAAAATACTTTAATTTTCTATGAGAAAATTTTTCAAGTTAATACAATTTTGGACGTAAATCAATATTTAATTAAATTTTTAATAACAATTTTCTCCCAGCTGCTCATAGTTTCTTTTGTTTTCTCCTCACCTGCTCCTAGAAATGTATAGAATTTGCTAAAACTTCTAGAATCCTAACTTGACTTTATGCTTCAATATATGAATTTTTTTTGTTTGTCTTGTTCTTTCTCAAGAGTTGAACAAAAGCACTAACTTTTAAGTGGGACCAGATTAGTTAGCAATGTAGTTTGCTTGATTTGTTTAAAAGTCAAAGAGTTATTTATAACTAATCCCCCAACCCTGCTTATAAAAAGCACTATCCCTCAACATATCTATTTGATATTAGTGTTGCACACAGGTTCTTAGCAAGCCAATAGCTCAATTCTTGATCTTGGCTTTTAGTCTTTTTTTCTTCTTTATTCTTCTACCTCAGCTTCCGAACTTGTCTGTCCAAAATGGTCACCGGTTCCTCATTATAAGTCAGGTCGCTTTACTCTTGTAATTGATTTTTTTCTTTTCTATTACGCTTATTCATCTGTAAAATTGACATCTAGCAAGTAATTGGGCCATGAAAAAGGTTGATGTACTTGTCATATTGTTAGTGATAATATTTGCATGGGCTGAAGGCCAAGACCAAGAGTCATGGGCCAAGAGGGTTGAATCAGGCAAAGAAGTAGTAACAACTCTTCAATTCTATTTTCATGATAAACTCAGTGGATCCAATCCAAGTGCAGTCAGGATAGCCCAAGCAGCTGAGACTAACAATTCGTCTACCATATTTGGGGCTTTAATGATGATTGATGATCCACTTACTATTGGACCCGACCCAACTTCAAAATTACTGGGCCGAGCCCGTGGGCTTTACGGGTCTGCTGGTCAAACTGATTTGGGCCTTATCATGGTACTCAACTATGGGTTCACGGACGGTATTTACCAAGGGAGTTCATTTAGCCTGCTAAGCTTGAACCCGGCGATGAACCCGGTTCGTGAAATGGCCATTGTTGGTGGGACCGGTCTATTCCGGTTGGCTCGTGGCTATGCTATTGCTCAAACCTATTCGGCGAATCCTAATGGTGATGCTATTGTTGGATATAATGTTACCATTGTCACATATATTTGATCTCTTTTTGTTTTTCTTATCGATGCAACTAATATGCATGCATTTTCTCTAGTTCTTCATTTTTTTCTTGCCTAATTTTGCTTTTTTTGGAATGAAATTGATGTGTGAGCAATAAAGAAATTAAATTACATGAACGATAATAAGAACAATAATTTCTTAAAGTACATGAATGAGGGTTGGCCAACTAATTGTGGACTTTATATTAAAGGGTAGGTAAAAATAGATGGAGTTGAAAGAAAAAGAAAAGGACAATTATTAATTTGTAGAAGAAAACTCGATATTTAAAATGTTGAGGTGTTTTCCCCCTTTAACATTTTTATCCTTTGGACTCTAAACAAAATTTCAGTATTCGCAAATATTTGTTTGGGCATTGGTATTTGCAGTTGTATTATCAAGGTCAAACTAAATGTAGAAACAAAAATTATGGAAATAGTCATTAGCTAGGAACATGCAGTCAATACATATGACATTCGGCACAACAATACCTCAACGGTAAATAGTTATTTTTACGAGTGTTTACATCAAACTAAATAACCTAATTATAAGAGTTACAGATTAATTTAAGAATATCACCTAATCATGATAAAGGATTTACAATAATTTGGATGGTTGTGCAGCGTTTAACATGTAAGTTCATGGCCACCTTATTTGTTATCTATATTCACAGCCGTATAAAGCGAGTATGTACATTATTTTAAGAAGCCAAAAGAAATAAGATGATTGATAATACAAAATAAGGCTGTTAACAAAGCGTTCGTGGCTGGAACTCTGTTTAAGAGTACCGTTAGATGCCGATCATTGGTGGTTCTAGGTATCGCCACCGCCAAAGACCAATTGGTTCAACCCAACCGCTGGAGATGCTATTATTGAGTATAACGTTATAGTACAACAAGCATGAATTCTATTCAAATTTTGTTCTTCGTTTTCGTTCAAAGTCTCACACAAGAGCCCAATAGAGTAGTCATTTTACTTACAAAGCACTAGGCCCGTTGTTGGATATTCGGCTCAATTTTATAACAAAAGCCATAAATGTAATACTGATATACATAGATTCTTCTGGAACAATTATATATAACATGAAATAAAAAGAAAATATCTTTCTTCTCTCTCCTATTGCTCGACTTAGGGCTTTTCTCTTTTTAGTTTCAATTTCTCTCAATCAACTCCAGTAATGGAGTCTAACATGGTATCAGAGCCTAGCAATCGATCCGTCTTGATGAGAGCTTTCATCGATGGTACTCGTAGGTTTTGGTTCAATGATTTTGGTCTGGTACTGAGATTTTTTTATCTGAGTGATTTTGGGATTTCTTCAAGTTCTTCTTCTGTTTCTACATTTGGAAGACCTTACCTTCTTTAGGTGTGCGAAGAAGGAGGGGAAATATTCTAACTTTCATTTACATGTGAAAATTAATGTACGGTTAGGGTTTCTGTCTGCTCGATTTCAACTGTGATATAGTGATATATGTATTATCTCCCTCATTTGAGACTTGTTATCATACAAAATTGTTATTACCTTGTCTGAATATGAGAAGTCCTTCCTCCACCACTGATGGCTTTGTTGAGTTTATTTTGCACTCAGCTCACCCTTTCTATGTTCACCCATCCGGTAGTCTTGGTAGTCAGTTAGTTGCTATCCCTTTCAATGGGACTGGTTTTGTACACTGGCGAAGTAGTATGCTCACCTCACTTTTTGCTAAAAACAAACTAGGCTTAGTTACTGGCAAAGTTCCTCAACCTCCGCACACTTCTCCCTATTATCTTTAATGGGAGCAATGTAATGACATGGTAAAGGCTTGGATTACCAATTTATTGACTAGGGAGATAGCAGTTAGTGTCATATGTCTCAACACTGCTAAGGAAGTATGGAGTGATATAAATGAAAGGTTTGGACAATCTAATGGATCCAAATACATTCAAATTCAAAAGAAAATCAGTTCTACCTCACAAGGGTCTTCTGATATTGCCACTTACTTAACTAAAATGAGGGCTCTTTAGGATGAGTTAAACTCTGCATATGTTGGTCCTACTTGTTCCTGTGGGGCTTTACCCAAATTCATAGAAGACCAACACCTTTTTCGTTCTTAAGTGGGTTGAATGAGTCCTATTCCACTATAAAGAGTAGTATTATGCTCATGTCTCCACTCCATCCATTAGTAAGGCTGATTCTCTGCTCCAACATGATGAAAGTCAAAAGGAGAATCAACCTCCTGCCTTGGGTTTTTCTAGTGATTCAGCATCTTTCTCTACCACTACAGCTAATTCAGCACATGTCAATCAAATGAATTCCCAACACAATACCAGACCTTATAACCAAAGAATTAACTTTGATCCAAAAGGAACTCACTATCTGTGTCTTGCAAGTGCTGCAAAAAGCCTGGTCACACAGTAGATAAATGTTATAGACTCCATGGCATTCCTGTTGATTTCAAATTCATCAAAAATAAGAGATCCGCCTCTTGTGTTCAAGTAGAAGATGTTGCAGCTGATATTGGTCCTAGCATCAAGTCTAGTGACTCCACAACTTATGGTTTCAGCAAAGAACAGTATCAGCACCTCATGTCTCCGCTTCAACAGGCTCATATCTCTCCTGGGATTCATTCTTCACCTTCTGATTAAAATATTGGTTGTTTCAACTTTGCAGCTATGTGTCATCTTCTTGTTGATCAATTCCTTATAGTTAATTCTGTAGTACATTCTTTGTCTGCTCAGCAGTCCCTCTTGTTTTCTACAAGGCTCTTCTCTAAAGAGGCCACTGGAAATTGGAAGAGCTTCTCATGGGCTGTACTTTCTGCTTCCTGACATGCTTGAGTATTCACCTTCTGTTTTTACTATTTCTTTTGGTACTACTTGTAATGTTCTTCCTTCTAATTTTGTTTCCCCTTCCCTCAGTCCCTCTTGTATTTTTTCTACTAGTGTTAATAAAAGTGAATTGTCTTGGCACCAAAGATTGGGTCATATGCCTTTTCATAAGATGAAGTCTTTTCCATTTATATCTAACATAGTTTCTTCTAAACCGTCGTTTTCCTATCCTGCTTTCCCTATGGCTAGGCAACAGAGACTTCCCTTTCCTGAAAGCCATATTAGATCTATGGGGCCCTTACCACATCAGGACATATAATGGGTTTAGATACTTTCTTACCATTGTAGATGATTTCTCTAGAGTTACCTGGACCCATCTTTTGTCCTGTAAGAGTAATGCTTGCTCCATTATCAAAGCTTTCACTAAAATGGTTCAGATTCATTTTCATTCCTCTATTCAAACTTTTAGGGCTGATAATGCCTTTGAATTAGGCAGTAGTTCTGAAGTACAGACATTTTTTTCTTGAAAATAGGATTCTTCACAAAACCACTATTCCACATACCCCACAAAAAAATGAGGTCGTTGAAAGAAAACATAAGCATTTATGAGAGACTTCTAGAGCGTTATTTTTTCAATCTCACCTTCATGTCAAATATTGGGGTGAATGTGTCTTGACTGCCACTTATATAATAAATAGGATGCCTTTTTCTGTCTTGGGGAACATGTCTCATTTTCAAAGGTTGCACGGTGTCTCTCCTTCCTATGACCATCTCAAAACTTTTGGTTGTCTATGTTATGCTACCACTCTCAAACCTAATAGCAATAAATTCCAATCTAGGGCCATTAAATGTGTCTTTTGGGGGTATTCTTGTGGTAAACTCCTTAATCTCATCAATCATATAGTTTTTTTCTCCAGAGATGTGGTATGTCATGAACATGATTTTCCTTACTCTTCACTTTCTTCCCTAGTACATCATGTTCCTCCTGTTCCTTTTGTGGATTGTGCCTCCACTCCTTCTTCCCTCTCATTTTCCTCTGCTCTTTCATCTTTTTCAACTGAATCTTCTCCTATCTCTCCCCTTCCTCCTCATTCTCCTTCTACATCTGTCTCTCCTACCTCTGATTCTCCTTCTGCCACTTCTTTGCCAACTTCACCTCTGCTTAGGAAGTCTACCAGGGTCTGCTACACTCCTCCCTATCTTAAGGACTATGTTTGCTCCTTTTCCCTCTCCAATCCTGTGTCTTTGGCATCCAAGGTGTCTCCTACTGAGCTACAAATGCATGAACCTTAGTTTTACCAACAGGCTGCTTCTCATCCTGCTTGGCAAGAGGTCATGCTACAAAAATTTCGAGTTCTAGAGGTTAACCATACTTGGGAGATTGTTCCTCTTCCCCCTCACAAGAAGCATATTCCTTGCAAATGGGTTTACAAGATTAAACAAAAATCTGATGGATATATTGAGAGGTACAAAGGCAGATTGGTTATTACATATGACACTCAGAAGGAAGGCATTGATTATACTAAGACCTGCTCTCCTGTTGTTAAGTTCACTACCATCAAGTGTCTTCTTTCTCTTGGTTCTATGAAGGACTAGACTGTGTATCAACTTGATGCGAATAATTCCTTTCTTCATGGTGACCTTCATGAAGAGGTATATATGAAACTTCCACCTAGTCTTCAGCTTCTTACTTCTGTGGCTTCTGATTCTTTTCCCTTGGTTTGCAAGCTCAACAAGTCACTTTATGGCCTCAAAGAGGCTTCCAGTAATAGTTTTCCATACTGTCTAAAGCTCTGCTATCTTGATGCTATATTTCAAGTAAGAATGAATATTCCCTCTTCACTAGGTCTTATAAATCCTCCTTAATAGTCCTGGTTATCTATGTTGATTATATATATACTTGCTGGGGATGATTTAGCTGAGCTTGAAAGTGCGAAGTCCTTCTTGGGTTCTTAGTTCAAGATCAAATATCTGGGATCTGTCCATTATTTTTGGGCTTGGGGGCTACTAAGCATAGTCAGGGTTACTTGGTCAGTCAACAGAAATTTGTTTATGATCTCTTGAATGAATTCAACTGCATGCATTTCACTCATGTAGTGACTCCCCGTGAGTCATCTGTCAAGTTAACTTCTGACATGGGCCAGCCATTTACTGATCCTAGTCTTTATAAAACACTTATGGGGAAACTCTTTTTTTACAGCATGCCAGACCTGCTATTGCATTTTTTTTCCAACATTTGATCCAATTCCTTTAGGCTCCTCAGGTTCCCCACATGCTGGCTGCTATACATGTTCTAAGGTAGCATATTCTGACTCTGATTGGGCTGCCTGTACTCAGTCTCGCAAGTCTATCACTGGTTTCTTTATTATCTTTGGTGGTTGTCCCATTTCTTGGATATACAAGAAGCAACCTACAATTTCTCTTTCCTCTATTGATGTAACACTCCTCAAGTCTATAGAAGTTTGAACACATGCTTAATATAGAATTTAATTTTTTTTCTTGCCTTGTGATTGACATTTTTTAGTTACTTCTGTATTTGAAATAATTGGATATACAATTAGGGGAATATTAATTATTTTAATATTATTAATTATTAAAAGTTGGTACAATTAAATACTTATTAAGTCTTAAAAAAAAGACTTAAGAATTGGGCTTAAAGCCCATTGAGTGGTATGTCCTATTGTAAGGAAAAGAAAAGGGCTTAAAGCCTTAACAGAGAAAAGGATAAATTTTCAAAGAATTCGGTAACAGAGAAAAGGATTTCTACGAACAAGAAACAAAAGCACGTCCTACCGAGGTAGTCACGCAGGCAACGGAAAATTCTAGGCTTCTTTACAAATAACTAATTCTTGAACACGGGTATATAAAAAATTTTATTCTCAATTATCCTACTGTCTAAGAATTGGACAGTTAATTCCTCTCTTTCTCTGTATCAACTTAAGTTCATTGTTTAGATGTGAAACTTTGAAATTAAGATGCACTGGTTGTTGTAGAATCGATTGTTTGACGGGTATAAATTAGACTGCGGCCTACGTATTGGCTCGAGGAATTTTGAGCTGAGTTGATATAACCCTTTTTCTAAAGTGGTTTAACTCACAAAAGCACGCATACAAAGTGTTTGATGAATTGCTTAAAAGAGTTAATGTATACTTAATTGGAGCGAGTGAGTACCTATCAACTTAGAATTGTTCTACCTAAAGTTTAGAAGATTTATATGTGCATAAATTTTTAGATTTTTGTGTTGTTCTTATATGCCATTTTCATGTTGAAAATTCATGAAGAAGAAAAAATCATTAGAAATACTTTTGAATGTTTATTTCATTCTTATGCATGCTTTACATTTTAGGATACTAGCATGAGTATGTATAGGATGTTCCAAAAAAGATTTAGACTTGAAAAGTCACAAGAAGAAGTTTTAGAACGAATTTTTTTTGGGGAGTGTCCTGTATTATGAGAAGGGGTCATCGTCCAGGCTGAGGGTCCTGACCAACGCATTGACTTCCTGAAACTACTTGTGCCAAAGTAGGGAGCACACAAGCCGAGGGTTTCGTTGCTGAGAATTTACTTTGCCAGGCTAAGGTATGATACATGAGCACTGAGAATAATGAAGTGAGTGGCCCCTCGTGGATTGGGTGCCGGTCACGGCTTGTTTAGAAAATGGGTCCCGACAAACTTAATATCAAAGCCTCAGTTTTATACGGTCCTAGGGGTCTATGAAGTAGTGTAAGTAGAGTCTTATTTATGGGCATGAAGCGCGCCTTACTTATAAGTAGGAGGCTACAAGCATTTTGGAAGTCTCCTTTTTTTTCATACTTTAGATCGTGCAGTAGAGCCTACCTCTAAGAAATTATCTAATATATTCGTTTCTCCAAAACTCGCAGAGCTGTCTCGTACTCGCAACTCTGACACCGACACACAAGATGCTTTTCAAGAAACTATTGCTACTATTGTGGCTCAAGGAAGAACTAAGAATGCTTCAACTCAGAAAAGGTAGGGTAATTCCACAAAGGAGATTCAGGTACCCCGGGTTAAACATGAAGAAGGGGTGGAGCATGATGAGCCAGTACCTCAGGATCTAGAGCAACCCCCCAACAACAGCTCCGGCTCAGACAACTATATCTCCGGAGGTGGGTCAGATGTTTAATGCTGTCAGCAATTCTATAGAGATGTTTAAAGCCTTCATGGCCGACCAGAACGAAAGAAGAAATGAGATTCCACCTCAATCAAATAGACAGAATAATTTTGAGTCCTCAAGAGTGAATGAATTTTTAAAGTCGAGTCCTTCATTGTTCCGTGGTACTATAGTTGATGAAGATTCAATTTTGTGGCTGGAGGGTGTCAAGAAAGCCCTCCGAGCGATGAAGGCATTTGATGATGAAGCTGTGGAGCTAGCTGCTTACCAGCTTAGAGATATAGCTGGCGCTTGGTTTGAGATGTGGGAAAAGGAAAGAGATGAAGATGATGCTTCGCCTACTTGGGAAGAATTTGAAGAGGTATTCATTGCTAATTTTATACCAGAAGAGGATAGGGAAGCTAAGGCTACAGAGTTCGAGCAGCTCAAGCAAAGGAATAAAAGTGTGCAAGAGTACTACATGAAATTCATAAGTTTGGCTAAGCATGCTCCTCACATGGTTAAAACAGAAATAGCAAAAATTTACAGGTTTGTTGGCGGTTTGGCTTACCACATTAAGGATAAGACATTAGCTACAGCGATAAGAATGAAAACTTTCCCCTCTGTTGTGGGATTCTCCAAGCACTTAGAAAAAGACAAACAACAAATGAGAGAAGAAAAAGCATAATAAGAATGCCCCGACAGCGGGCGGGTTTAATGGTACATCCAGCAGAGGTGGAAGGGGTTCCTCCAATAAGGAGTCATTAGCACCAGCCCAGTCCAGTCATCAGTCAGGTGGTAAGTCTTCCTTCAGACGTACTCAGAATTATGGAAACCAGTCTCACTAGAATTAGAATTTTAGTACATCATCCTCACATAGACAGAGTCATGCTGAGCAACATTCACAACAACAAGATCTTTGTGGAACATGTAAGCAGCAACATTCAGGTCATTGCAAGCTCGGGTTTCACAGTTGCTATCATTGCGGAGACAGTGGTCATATAAAGGCAAACTTCCCAAAGTTGTGACGTAATTTTAGTGGGGGATCAACTCGTCCTTCTAGTTCCTCAGCTACTACAGTTACACCACCTCAGGCTCGTGGTTCTCATAATCAGGCCGGGCATGGAGCAGGCAGAGGTGCAGATCGAGTTACTAATGGAGGGGGGACAATCACGTTTGTTTTCTACACTTGATCGTCAGAGTGGAGAGGCATCTACAGAAGTCATTACAGGTATACTTCTGGTCTGCTCACATAACGCTTATGCCATAATTGATCCAGGTTCAACGTTTTCGTACATGACTCCATACTTTGGGGCACCGAGGCTGATCTCATAGAGTTAGAAATGGTGGATTTCGATATGATCATGGGTATGTATTGGTTGTCTTCTTGCTATGCCATGTTAGATTGTCATGCCAAGATAGTCAGGTTCCAATTTCCAAATGAAAAAGTCTATAAGAGTGGAAGGGTAGTTCAGCATCGCTTATAGATAAGTTTATTTCTTACCTTAAGGCACAACGAATGATCGGTAAGGGGTGTCTCGCCTATTTGGCTCACATCATTAATCCAGAATCAAAACCACCAGCTCTTCAGTCTGTGTCAATTGTTAGAGAATTTCTAGAAGTGTTCCTAGATGATCTTTCCGGACTTCCTCCTGAAAGAATCATAGACTTTGACATCGATCTCATGTCACGCACTCAGCCCATATCTATACCTCTTTATAGGATGGCTCTAGTAGAACTTAATGATTTGAGAGAACGATTGAAAGACCTCCTTGACTAGGGCTTCATCAGATCGAGTGTTTCATCGTGGGGTGTCCCAGTCCTGTTTGTCAAGAAGAAAGATGGGTCTCTTAGAATGTGCGTCGATTATAGACAGTTGAATAAAGTTACCATTAAGAACAAGCACCCACTGCTAAGAATTATTGATTTATTTGATCAAACTTCAGGGTGCAAAGTACTATTCAAAGATAGACTTGAGGTCGAGGTACCAACGGTTGAGAATCAGAGAAGAGGATATATCTAAAATAGCCTTTAGAACTCTCTACGGGCACTATGAATTTCTAGTGATGCCCTTCGGGTTGACAAATGCTCCAACTGCATTCATGGACCTCATGAACAGAGTTTTCAAGTCATTTCTTGATACCTTTTTATCGTGTTCATAGATGATATTTTGGTATACTCTAAGAGCAAGGATGAGCATGCAGAACACCTTTGGATAGCCTTGCAGACCTTGAAAGAAAATAAGCTTTATGCATTGTTTTCAAAATGTGAGTTCTAGTTGTAGTCAGTAGCATTCTTAGACTACATGGTATCTAGTGAAGGAATAAAAGTAGATCCTCAGAAGACAGAAGCAGTCAAGAATTGGCCAAGGCCGACAACGGCAACCGAAATCAGGAGTTTCTTGGGATTAGCTGGCTACTATAGAAGGTTTGTAGAGGGATTTTCCTCACTTGCAGCTCCATTAACTAAGTTGACTCAGAAAGCAGTTAAGTTCCAGTGGTCAGACGCTTGTGAGTAGAGTTTTCAAGAGTTAAAAAAGAGGTTGACCACTGCACCGGTGTTAACCTTGCTGACAGGTTCGGGTGGGTTCACAGTGTATTGTGATGCCTCCAGAGTTGGTCTTGGTTCTGTTCTTATGCAAGATGGAAAAAGTTATTGCTTATGCTTCCAGGCAGTTAAAGAATCATGAGAAGAACTATCCCACACACGACTTGGAGCTTGCAACAGTGGTGTTTGCATTAAAGATATGGCGACACTACCTATATGGAGAGCATTATGAAGTATTTATAGATCACAAAAGCCTTCAGTACATTTTTAAGCAGAAAGAGTTAAATTTGAGAAAGAGAAGGTGGCTCGAGCTATTGAAGGATTATGAAATCAATATCCTTTATTACTCGGGCAAAGCTAATGTGGTAGCAGATGCACTTAGTAGGAACTCAATGAGTGTCCTGGCCCATCTTGCAATACAAAGGTGAAATTTGGATAGAGAAATTCAAAAACTAGCAAATGATGGAATTAGATTGGATGAGACCGACGAAAGAGGTATAACTACTTATGCCTTAGTGCAATCCTCTTGCTGCGCATGTTAAGGCTAAGAAAGACGAAAATCCGTACTTAGTGAAGTTAAAAAAAAGGAGTCAGAAATAAAGAATTCACTGCTTTCACTCTAGGAAGTGATGGAATTTTGAAGTTGAATGATCGGTTATGTGTGCCTGATGTAGATAGGCTTAGGGAGGCGCTTAATGGAAGAAGATCATAGTTTGAGGTACTCTATCCACCCAGGTGCTACCAAAATGTATCTGGACTTGAAAGAGTTGTATTGGTGGAAAGTCATGAACAAGAAAGTAGTAGATCATTTGGCCAAATGTTTGAATTAATTGCCAGCAAGTCAAAGCCGAGCATCCGAGGCCTAGTGGCCTAGCTCAATATATAGAGATACTATAGTGAAAATGAGAGATGATTAATATGGATTTTATAGTAAGTCTGCCTCGCACATACAATAAGCATGATTCAATTTGGGTTATTATAGACCGGCTGACAAAGTCTGCGCATTTCCTACCAGTAAAGATGACATATTTTGTAGAGCAGTATGCACAGTTGTACATCAAAGAAATAGTCTGATTTCATGGTACTCCCGTTTCAATCATATCTGACAGAGGCCCTCAATTCATGCTGCATTTTTGGCAGGCATTTCAGAAAAGATTAGGTACCAAGGTCAATTTGAGCATCAATTTCCATCCACAGACCAATGGTCAGGCGGAAAGGACCATTTAGACTCTTGAAGATGTATTGCGAGCATGTGTTATAGATTTTGGAGGTTATTGGGATGATCACTTGTCACTGATAGAATTTTCTTACAATAATAGCTAACCAGGCCAGCTTTGATATGCCTCCTTATGAAGTGTTATATGGGCAAAGATGTAGGTTTCCAGTAGGTTGGTTTGAACCGGCAGATGTGCCATTGATTGGTCCAGATTTTTTTGTGAGGCCTTACAGAAAGTCCAGCTAATCAGAGAAAGACTAAAACCGGCTCAGAGTCGTCAAAAGTCCTATTCTGACAAAAGGCATCATGACTTAGAGTTCATGGTTGGTGACAAGGTATTTTTAAAAGTTTCACCAATGAAAGGAGTTATGAGGTTTGATAAGAAAGGGAAACTTAGTCCTAGATTTATCGAACCTTATGAGATTACATAAAAGAAGGGAAACATGGCTTATGAGCTAGCGTTGCCCATTGAGTTTCCCTCTGTTCATCCTGTCTTTCATGTGTCTAAGCTTAGAAAATATATTCATGATGAGTCGCATATAATACCTGCCGATATCATAGAAATTAAGGAAGTCTTTACTTATGAAGAGGTACCTATAGTAATTCTCAATAGGTAAGTAAGAAAGTAGAGGATAAAAGATATAGCACCGGTAAAAGTTTTGTGGAGTAATCATGATTCAAAATAGGCTACGTGGGAGGTCGAGGAAGATATGAAGAAGAAGTATTCTTATTTATTTGAGGAACAAGGTATGTGAACCTAGGTTTGATTTGACATTTATATTTCATTTATTAAATACAGGTTAGCATGTGTTTATGTCCTTCTAGATTATACTTAGTTGTTTAAGTAATTTAGTTTCTGTCAGAGTATATTTAGTCATTAAATAATTTAGTACCTTGCCAGAGTACATTTAATTCAATGAAGTAATTTACTTTTGCTGACGTGTTGTGCTTTGATTTTTGATAAGTTATTGTGGTACCTCCTTGCCAGAGTGTGAGTAATTAATTTATGAGCTTTATATGGTGCCTATGAATGGCCTGTTGTGGTATACTTGATTGTTGTTGGTGTAGTTGTGGTATTGGTGACAGGGATATTTTCTTGGATAGTCCAATTTACAGGGGAGACTCTGCCAAATTTTTTAAAAATTTAGGGAGTTAGCCAAAATTTGAGTCCCTTGGAAAAGTGAGTAGTGCTAAGAAAACTTAAGAAGTTCAAGTGAGTAGTGCTAGCAACATTTAAGGACGAATGTTTTTAAGAAGGGAAGATTGTAAGATTCCTCAAATCTATAGAAGTTTCAACACACGCTCAATATAGAATTTAATTTTTTTCTTGCCTTGTGATTGATTTTTTTTAGTTACTTCTTTATTTATAAATAATTGGATATAATATTAGGGAAATATTAATTATTTTAATATTATTAATTATTAAAAGTAGGTACCATTAAATGCTTATTAACTCTTAAAAAAAAGAATTAAGAGTTGGGCTTAAAGCCCATTGAGTGATCTGTCCTATTGTAAGAAAAAGAAAAAGGCTTAAAGCCTTAAGCCTTCAGCCTTGAACGAAAGAGGGGTTAGGAAAATTTTCTAAGAATTCAAAGCAACAGAGAAAAGGACTTCTACGAACAAGAAACAGAAGAACGTCCTACCGAGGTACTCACACAGGCAACGAAAAATTCTAGGCTTCTTTACAAATAACTAGTTCTTGAACACAGGTATATAAAATTTTCTATTCTCTATTATCCTACAGTATAAGAATTAGACAGTTAATTTCCCTCTTTCTCTGTATCAACAGTAAGTTCATTGTTTAGATGTGAAACTTTAAAATTAATTAAAATGCATTGGTAGTTGTAGAATCGTTTGTTTGACGGGTATAAATTAGACTGTGGCCTACGTATTGGCTCGAGGAGTTTTGAGGTGAGTTGATATAACCCTTTTTTAAAGTGGTTTAACTCACAAAAGCACGCATACAAGGTGTTTGATGAATTGCTTAAAAGAGTTAATATGTACTTAATTGGAGCGAGTGAGTACCTATCAACTTAGAATTGTTCTACCTAAAGTTTAGAAAATTCATATGTGCATAAAATTTCAGATTTTTGTGTTATTCTTATATGCCATTTTCATGTTGAAAATTCATGAAGAAGCAAGAATCATTAGAAATACTTTTGAATGTTTATTTCATTCTTATGCCATGCTTTACTTTTAGGATACTAGTATGAGTATGTATAGGATGTTCCAGAAAAGATTTAGACTTGAAAAGTCATACGAAGAAGTTTTTAGACTTGAAAAGTCATACGAAGAAGTTTTAGAAAGAAAAGATTTTTGGGAGTATCCTCTATTCTGATAAGGGGTTATCATCCAGGCCGAGGGTCCTGACCAAGGCGTTGACTTCATGAAACTATTTGTGCCAAAGTAGGGAGCACACAAGTCGAGGGTGTGGTTGCTGAGAATTTACTTAGCCAGGCTAAGGTATGATACATGAGCGCTGAGAACGGTGATGGGCCTATTTGATCAGGTTGAGATCGAACCCGTGCCGATCACACGGTGACTAAGACAGAAATAAGTCAGGACCGTTGGAACTCCCGAAGTATAAACTAAAGTGTTTTTTTTTTTGAAAGAAAAAGAAAAGAATTTCTTTTAGAATATTCATAAACTGCTATTATGCAATTATTTTAGAATTGTTCTTCGAAGCTTTATGTTTTTCATGCATTTAGAATCTTTGCTCGTAAAATATATTTTATTAAAGTTTCGTCCCCTATCGTTGAGACTCACTGAGTACAATGTATGGTACTGACGTTCTCTTTTGGAAACCTATGTTGGCCTGCGGGACAACGTAGGAACAGATTTTGCAGGCGAACAGACTATAGTTTAGGACTTTCCTCACTTCCAGTACTATTGGTGAGCTCCCTTTTGTTCATGGAGTATTCCTTTGAGTCGTCATTATTTAGCTATTTCTTTGTTCACTTAGAGAACTGGCCAGGAAATCTCATGTCCTGAGCACTACGTCAGTTTATCAGTAGAGGCTTCATAGACACAGTCGGTGGATTAAGATTCAGATGTTTTTGATAATAACTTAGTAGAATTTTAGTGGTTACTAGGAACAAAGTTTAGGAGTTGGTTATTTTAGATATTCAAATTAATTAAAAGTATTTGGGTAAAGTATTGCCTTGTTGCATGTAAAGTTTGAGGTTATAATAGTTTTAATAAGTGCAGATGGTTCGCTTGGTTAAATTCAGTGACCGGGTGCAGGTCATGACTTGTTCAGAAAATGGGTCGTGACAGTTGAAGCTGAATACAGAGCTTTGAGGAAAGTTGTGGCTGAAATCTCTTGGTTGGTTTGATTATTTGCTGATCTTGGTCTGATTTTTTACTCTCCTGTTTAGGTGTTCTGTGACAGCCAAACTGCACTTTATATTGCCAAAAATCCTGTCTTTCACGAGAGGACTAAGCATATTGACATTGACGGCCATTTTATTCGTGATCGCTTACAGTTTGACTTGATCTCACTTAACCACATTTCTACTGCTGACTAGTCTGCTGACATTTGAACCAAGTCTCTTGCAGGGCCTCTTCACCATCACCTGCTTGGCAAGCTTGGAGTGGCCTCCCCCTTGTTGGGCCCATTGTTGGATACCCAGTCCAATTTTGTAATAAGAGCCACAAATGTAATATTGATATACATAGATTCTTCTTAAAAAATTATACATAACGTGAAATAAAAAGAAAATATCTTTCTTTTCTCTTGGTGCTCGACTTAGGACTTTTCTCTTTTCAGTTTAAATTTCTTTCAATGACTCCAATAATTGAGCATAACATCATTTTATATGTTCTTCAAATGTGTGTGCGCTAACTAGTACCATAAGGTTCCAGAAAGTATATTTCACTTTAAGTGAACGAAAAAAACTTCTGTATAAAGTTAAAAATAAAGTTTTCTTTTTCCTTCTGAAGACAGAATATTGAGCGAATGTCAACTATTTGAATGCAATTTTTGACTAAGTCAACTATTTGGATGTAATGGGAAGAAAAAACAACTATTTGGATGCAACTTTTGAACAGGGTGTGTGAACTGTGTAGCACGAATATATTTCGAAAGTTTCATCGCTGATGGATTTCATATTCAAGATTACTACATTTTATGCTAAACACTACTTATATTAACTCCCGATAACTAAAAAAACTAGAGTAGTATTTAAGTAAATATAATCCTTGCAAATGATACTAATATTTAAGCATCTCAAAAGATAAATCTAATAGAATTTACCGTTGAGCTATCAATTCCATCATTGTCGAACTACTAATTATTTTTACATGCTCTGAAATCGAGCCCACCACACATTTGCTTGGATGTTCTAAAATTTGATTTAAGTATTTTTCATTTTCCATTATAAAATTTGAAGTTTGCATATATATGTTGTCTTTTTGCCTTTTATGGCATAATATAACTAAGTCGCATGGCAGGGGCAGCCTAATGGTAAAGCAAGTGAAGCAATTGCTTGAGGTCCGGCCTATATGGAGGACCCAAATTATTAATAAATTGTAGTATATGATAATTTTTTTAAAAAGTATTTAGTATATCAAAGAAAAAGTACATTCTCGTGAAAAAGGAAAATATGAGACCTTATAGATAAATTGGGAATAGGTATAGTTACTTTTGGGATTCACCCCTAAATAAATTATTAATAATTTTATATCTCAAAAAGTTAGAAAAATAAATTTTAAATAAAATTTTACTATATAATTATTTTTAATACCGAAAAAAACCTAAGGTCCTCATTGAAGTTTGACTTTAGGCCCCAAATATTATTGAGTTGCCCCGTCACGTGGTATTACAGTAAACAAAGTAAATGATTTACTAAAAGTGGGTTAGTTGTCACTAATCTAAAGTGTAAGCAGCTGGAGCATTATTTCAGTATTTTAAGTGAAGATATTATTTTGTTGACCTAGCTTTTCTTTTTTCTTTTTTCTTTTATTTTTTGGTCGGGGAGGGGGTCCAACCAGGGGGCGGAGCTAGCATATTGGTTGCGGTTCGACCGTATCTAGTACCTTTAGTCCAAATTATATATTTGTCTTAAGAAATTCATTAAATATGCAGTAATTATTAATCTAGAACTCAGTTAACTTAAAAAAACTAGAATTCAAAATTCATAAGTTTTAAATCCTGACTCCGCCTATGGGTCCAACACCCTTGGTCATGATGATAAACATAATGCTAATAATTTAAACAAGATGTCTAAGACATAATTAATAGAGTCATATCTCTGGTCTCAATTTGAGAGCACGTTAGATTTACACTCAGTTATGGTCAGCTGGAATTGTTTATGATACCACCTTCTTTAATCAGAAGTCAGAACATATTTGAAGCCACGAGCCCAGCAACTTGCTTAAACAAATTTCTATATATCTTCTTTCTTTCATCCAATCTTAAAAATTTCTATTTTCTGCAGAAACAAGAAAGAAATGGAGAAGCAAATGGCTATTCGCCTTATAAGCTTGTCAATACTAGTAATAGCGACAGCAGCAGCCATAGATAAAAGCCCAAAAGCAGTAGAAAAATGGTTCAAAAATCTTCCTTACGCAAAGCAAAAGATCACAAAATTCCATTTCTACTTCCACGAGATTTTCGCAGGAGATAACGAAACAGCTCCTGTCATAGCACAAGCCAACATCACGGCCCAGTCACCCACATTCTTTGGCATGGTTAGAATGTTTGACAACCCATTAACTATTGGGCCAGAGCCCAATTCTAAGCAAGTGGGCCGAGCCCAGGGAATTCATGGGGCCCCATCAATGACTGAAATAGCTCTGTTTTTCGACTTCAACTTTGTGTTCACTACCGAACCTTATAATGGTACTACTCTGAGTGTGGTTGGTCGAGTTGCTGAATCGCAGGAATACAGAGAGTTGCCAATTATTGGTGGATCTGGAATTTTTAGGCTTGCTCAAGGTGTTGCTACTGCTAAGACTTATTTCTCAAGCAATACAACTGTTATTGTTGAGTATAATGTCATTGTACGTCATTACTGATTCTTTGCTGTTACTTCGTTTTTTGTTTTAGCTTTTGGGGAATAATAAGCTTAGCTCCGAATAATTGAACGGAGTAATGTTTGATATATATGTTTCTTTGAGTTTTAGATCTCACATTTCTTACAAAAAATGTTGGGATAGCGACTGAGATGTTATTGTTTCAATTTGATGTAAAAATCAGTTCACTGAATTAGGATAGATGATTAACGATCTAAATCACCAGCTATATATGTATATACATATATTAATAGCTGCTTGATTATTGAATGCGTAATCATAAAACGTCTACTGGTGTTAATTAAAACTGTTCTTAACTGTTTCGTAACCAATACGTGATGCTGCAGTGGATTCGACAACACAAAAGAGGACTACGCGCCTCTGAAAATAGGAAAGCAGTAATGATATCAGCTGCTACTTTAATGTGTTTCTATCATTCTTTTTTATACAGCAGAAATATCGAAAACTTAGACTAGTCAATACATCAAAATTTGTCATACGCAACATTAGACTAGTCAATACATCAATATTTGACATGCGCCAACAAACTCTTTCTTGCTTCATTCATATTCATTTAACGCTCATCTCTAGAAAATTACCTTAAACCGTTAATGTTAATCATCTATTTTGATAGAATTATATATGTTCCTAGGCTCGTTCTCCTTCCACCTTGAACTCCCCGACTCACGAGGCTACAATATAAAAATAAATTAATCTACTAATAAAAAGCCACAATGTATTATTGAAACGATTCAACCTACAAAGTAAAACTACAATGTACTATATCATATAAAATTACATAATAATATAATACCTTTCACATATTTAATTAATACATTGCATAATTACTATTCGTTTAGCAATTAAAATAAGACACTCTACTAGCAAATGAAGCTATCCATTCAAACATCTACTTACTTCCAAAGAGATCGGCTTGATGGAGAAATCGAAAAGCATATTGACACAAGTTAATGTACACTAATCAACAAAGGTATATCCATCAAGTAGCACATGGCTCGCAACTGAAAACAATAGGACACGATGAATATATCAAAAGCAATTAATCACTTCACTATCACTTCCAATCCGAGAAAAGATAAGAGAATGGCAGAGGCCATTTGATGGCTACAAATAGACAGCAGCTGATCATTCTGCTTTGGATCTTTCACTTGGCTTTGTATGTTACTATTATTAATAGAATAAAGGCACAAGCATCCATCCAACTGGGCTAAATAAGCTCCAATCATTAAAATCTCACAACAAATCTTAGACTAGAAACTACTTAACCAGCAAGGAAGTGCAGACCAAATACAAAAATGCAGTTCGATGTAGCCCGGGAAAAGAGCATATCGGAACAGCTCATCAGCGGCCCCATTTACAATAGCTAAACTCAATTTGCTATACCATTAACCCATTTTTCATTATCTATTTAGAAACTTAACTAGTTAAACGTTGCCCAATCAAGTTTACAAGAACATTCAATCTCAGTTTCATGATAATAACCAAAATTGAAACAGGGGGGTTGGCTAAAAACTCTCTTCTTAGGCTACAACCGAATGCTTTCAGATGATATTGGATAAACATTTTCCTCATGAAGCCCGACAATGCATCTCCTCTCTCTCGTCTCAAGAAAACAATGTCTGCACATTAATTAGTTTATATCAGCATAGAATGTCATCAACATAGAACTGACAAGCCACTTCACCAACATGGAATCAAAATAAACAGATAAAGCTGAAATGAGGCAGGCATTGAATCTCAACAGATAGCAGTTCCTCATATGGGAAGCAACATTCAGATACAAGATCACTATTTCTTACACAATTGCAGATATTAATCAAAAGCATAGCAACATTTTCCCGTCAATAACAAACTTCATATAAATCCCATCTGGCTCCCACTTCAAGTAGATCATGTTCAGTTGTCTAATTCTTCAGCGTTACTATATGGACTTGGGCTTGTTCAATTTAAAGCAAGTTCTTTGCATACTTTGCAGGACCCACAAGAACTTATACCCATACCACAGCTATTTGACACGGGTATATCTTAAGCAAAATGAAGACTACATTACAAGGTATAAGACAGGAAGTTCTACAATCAAATCTGCAAGGTACTAGTTTTAACCACAATAGGCAAGGTTTTAGGCAAGTGACAAACTTAAATATCGACTTCACCATTCTCCAACATAGAGTAAAACATTGAGTAAATATTTGGACAGGGGTAGAATTAATCAAACATCAACCAGAGGTTCCTCGTCGGGGAAGAAAAGTGTATTCAGACAGACCATAAAACACACTCTTTTAACCTTTAGTGTGCATTCTTTCTATCAATATGAATGCACACCAGAGGTTACTGATTTGGCAGTAGGAATTTTGAAGCAGCGTAACGGATCACATCATGCATCTTGTGGGAACAGAATAGGATAAAGGTTTTTCCTCTTTATCCACCTTATAACTTTCTGTCTTATAAACTGTTCTCAGCATCATCATCTTGATGCACACAAGTTCTTTTACCAAAGTTTATAAACATAAAATGATTCATACAACCGTGAAGTGCAACTATAAGGTCAGATATACATATGCAATGCGAGTATAAAGACTAGAGATGTAGCTTATCAATGGTGAAACTGAAAAGGCAAGAGCTACAGCAGATCCAAGTTGAGAAACAGTGCAATCAGATGGATTAAATAACCCAAAAGCTACTGAAATATGAATGCAGTTCACATCATGGAAGAAATAATTGCAAAACAACAAAAAGAGCATCTTTTTCCCCATAAAAAAGGTTAAAACATCTCCAGAAAATGCTCACCAGAACAGCAACCAATAAAGTCCATGAATATTATGGCTGACAAAGAAACCAGGAAAAAAAAGGAAATACTCACGTTCAGTGATGCCGATCAGCTGATGGCCACTATAGACGTGATTTGCGGATCACTGAATGGCAGTATGGTGCAGTGGCCTTATTTTCATCATCATCAAAATTGCACTGGTTGAGAGAAGCTAAGCAGCTTTTGGACAAGTGGAATTAAGCTTACCAAGGCAATCTGAAGCTGTTCTGAACTGTTCAAACGAATACTAACTTGTCCAGACCCCTTATTGTTAATGTTGACACGGCCAATCAAGTTTGTGTGTCGTCCAATAGGTATCTGCGTTTGTGAATTGCATCCGATAGCAAGATCTCCATGCCAGTCCATAACCGATAGCCCCAAAGTTGAGAGGAAACGACCAAGAGGATGATCTTTGTCTCGCAACGTCGCTTCCAAACTACCACCATAAGCAACATCACCACGGCCAAACATGGCACCCCCAGACACAACCAATAGTCCCCGTCTATTAAAAGCCAATTTGTCCTCAACTTTCACGCCACCTGTCATGACATCACCTAAGAGAGTTACTGAAAGACCAGCTGTCGCCTTATTCTTCCTATAATTGCAGAATCTGGTCTCACTGCGAAGAGTATAAGCAAGGTCTTTACCGACTGACTGCACATCAAAACCTACAGAAGTTGCTTTTCCATCCCCATGCTTCACTGAACTTGCAATTTCCATTTGAAGATTGGTGTCCTTTTTGTCCTTCGAAACCTGACTGGACAAAGAGATAGGGATCTTGTCTTTGACAACAAACAATCTTTCTACATTGATGCCCTCATAACCAACATCATGGTCCCAACCATTAGGTTCTAGGACAGGCCTCACAAGCCACTGATTAGAAGAATCAAGATATCGATATCTATGAGTTGGATTATCAGAATCAAATGATGCTGGTAACGCCAAGTCTGGCATGGGTACTGGCACTGATGCTGCACCGCTAGTCTCCTCATCTACATTTTCACTGGGATCAGTTGGTGGTAAGCTTTCAGCTGCAGCTTGCATTTTCTTCATCATCTTCCGCCTCTTCCTCTCTTCCTTCAACTGCTTTTTCATAAAAAGCTTTTCCCTGTACTCCAGCTCATCATTGTATGCCTTCCTCTGGTCTTGGGACAACTTTGCCAGCTGAGCTTTGGTCAAGCACTTGAAAGGTGGCAGTTGATCATATTCTGATTCATCTTCTGAGTCTGAAGACTCATCCAGATCATTATCTAAGGTCTCATCGTCATCACCAAATTGATCCGCTGGTAGTTTAACCTGTGGCCTTGACTGTAGAAGGGATGACAGCAGGAAAGGTAAAGGAGGAGATCTTGTTCTAGTGGCATAAGGCCGGCCTGGTGGGCTATCTTGTAATTTAAGCAATGTGTTTGCTTCAGCCAATATTTTTGACGCAAACGACAGAAGTAACAAGTGAGGCTTCCAAACCTGTCCATTTGGCAACACTCTTTGTCCAGCCCTGTTTGTCCTGCATGCTGAGTGATTCTCAACTAGCGAAACAGGATTCATAAGGCGCATATCTCCGGCAGCCTGACGTATTGCTTGCTGGACAACATGAGACCGCTGAGTTACAAACATGTCATAGCTGGTTACAGTACCATTTGGGCCTTCAGGTGGAGCAGATGCAGCATGCGTCAGAACAACTATGGCATTAAACCATATTGATGGTCCAAAGATTTCAGTAATTGTCCTCAACAACGGCATATCACCATAATCTCTGCTCTGCATATCCAACCTGTCAAGATACAGAACAATATCTGGGGGTGTCTTATTAATAAATCGTTTCACAGAATGAAGGATCTTCTCATTCTGGCGCTGGTCTGACCAGGAAGGCAGAAGCCCAGGAGTATCAATTACTCGAACCTTGATTCCCTGCACAGTCCCAACAACATCCTGAACCTTTTTTGTCCCTAACTGAAAAGCATCAGTGTCAAACTTAACTTCATCAAATATCGAATTTATGGTTGCACTTTTACCGACACCTGTTTTCCCAAGAACCATTATTGTGCAAGAGAAGTCCAAGGGTTCCTGTCCAGCTGCCTCAAGTTGCTCAGCCATAGCACTTGCACGATCAAAACTAAAAGCAGCAACACGACCTCCACTTCTCCCCCGCAGCTGTTCAGCCAACCCCAATCTGTACAAGACTTGGGCAACAACCACATTATGTGGAGTCTGCCCAAGCCTATGAGCTAGACGCAAAAACTTGACTCTTATCATCTGGAGCTTCTCCCGTGTCTCATCATATTCATCAGCCTCTCCATTTGTGGATTCTTCAACAAGCTGGTTTTGTGCAGGAGATGCTGTTCCATTTACACGAGGCTGCTGGACTGCTCGAGTAGCAGGTTCCAATAGCGGGGCAGCACGACCAAGGCCAGCAGGTCGAGCAGGTGCGCGTATCCGAGTTGGAGGTGCACCAGAAGATGATGGGAGCTCCGTTGCAGATCTGGCTTCTGGTTCCTTCACAACAACTTTATCCACTCCAACACCTGCATCAACTACTGGAGGTTGAGGAACCTCGGAGACCTTCTCATGATTGTTGGACATCAACACTTCTGATGATTCAGACATTTCATCCGGTGCAGTGGTTCTATCCATTACTGAATCTCCAGTATGCTTTTCAAAAGCTGGAGTGCCAAAAACAGAAACATTTTTCTGCCTGTTTATCTTGTCATTCAAATTCCCTGGTCCAGGAGCAGGCGACTCGTTTAATTCCAGCCTTTGATGATCAGTAGCATCACCATTCTGAATATCCTTTTGTACCGCCATGTACTCGTGAGCTGTTGGTTCTGGGCTAGTTGATTCTTTGTCTCTCAATTCTGCCTTTAAGGGGGAGCTTTCTCCTTGCAGAGTAGAAGCAGTAACATTGCCTGGACCGTCGATCTGCTGTTTATCCTTACTACTACCATTAACTGGTTCTGGACTAGCCACGGGTTTTTCTCCATCTATTTGCTCTTCATCCTTACTGTTAACTGGTTCTATACTACGTACTGCTTTTTCTCCATCTATCTGCAGCACTTCATCCGTATTACTACCATTAACTTGTTCCGGACTAGGCACTGTTCTTTCTATATCCATATGCTCTTCATCCACATAACTACCATTAATTTGTTCTGGACTAGGCACTTCTTCTTTGAGTTCATCACTTGGGTTCAAGCTTTCTCCAAGATGACCATTTGTGGAAGCATCATTATCGGAAATATCTTTCAGCTCTTCATCCTTAACATCAGAATTCACAGGTTTTACAAGAAGAGAATGCACTCCTTCCCGTTCAATATTTTTTTCATCATTCAGTGCGAAGCCAGAACTAACTGAAACATTGTTGTGGCCATCAGCAGTGTCCTGATGCCCAGCAGGCTGAACAGCAGATGTTCCGATCACATCGACATTCTTTTCATCACGCAGCAAAGCATCTTTGTACGAATGAACCTGGTTCTGAAGATCCACTTTTGCCTCGTTAGCATCCTGGGTATCCAATTTTCCAAGAACATCAGGGTTTGTTTCCTCTGCATCATCATGAGTTTGAGCCTCTCCCGAGTTCACATGATTGGAAACTCCATTCTCAGATTTCTTAACAGGTTCAGCGGACTTATCTTTCTTTGCATCCCAATTTACTGAAATTTCAGTTTCTACAGCAGCACCCAGATCTGAAACCTCAGCCACCTCATCTTTACCCTTGTCTACTATGTTATTCTGCTCAACCACTTCTTTTTCATTATTTGCAGATATCTCATCATCACTTTGCTTCTCAACTGAAGGATCCTCGTTACAGTTAGCTTCCGACTTCTGATTCGACTCATCATCAGCATGTTGTATCTCGTGTGAAGCTTCAACTGCTTCTTCAAAGTTCTCAAAATCATCCCTTGAATCAGAGTTCCCCTTTGCAGCTATTTCATCAGCACTTTGCTTCTCAACTGAAGGCTCCTCGTTCCATTTAGCTTCTGACTTCTGATTAGACTCATCATCAGCATGCTGTATCTCATGCGAAGCTTCAACTGCTTCCTCAAAGTTGTCAGCATCATCCCTTGAATCAGAATTCCCACCGTCCTCCAAAGAGCAGTTAACATTCCCAGACTTGCCATCATTTCTGCCCTCACTGACAAAACCATCCTCAACACCAACACCAGGAGTCTCTGGCTCTATTGCCTCCTCAAACACTTCATCCCCTTCCGGTTCCTTCGATACATCTGGCCTCACAGCTGCCTTATCCTCCGCTTGCACTTCCATAATCTCATCTACGACACCGTTCCTCTCCCCTATCCCAGCCTTGCCAAATGCTTCCTCCCCATTTTCCATCACAAATAAACCTCAACGAAACCTAGATTCGCGTAACAAAATCAACAACAAACACAGAAATAAATCAAGAAGAAAATAGTATCAGACAAAAAACAACAGAAAAAGAATGCAAGCACTCAAAAGGCTACATTATTTATTCGTACTTATAAGGAAATAAAAATAGATTAAACAACAACAACAACAACAACAAAAAATCCAGTATAGTCCCACAAGTGGGGTTTGGGGAGTGTAGATAGTAGGCAGACCTTAACCCTATAGTGAATATAGAGAGGCTATTTCCAGTAGACCCTCGGCACGAGCCCAGAAACCCAATTAACTAAAGTATAATCAGAATAGAGCTGAGAATATCCATTAAAATCAGCAGGAAACAAAATCAAGGCAAAAAAAACCAGGCACCTAAAGGACTCCATTATCAATTCGGACCGTAAAGCAATAGAAAGGAATTAAAACGCAGAAACCTAATTAACCACAGTGAAATGAGATCTTAATATAACTTAGAATACACATAAGAGAACTCCCTTTTTTCCGCAATTAAAAATCAGCAGTAAACAAAAGGCGAGGAAAATGAAAACCCTAGCACCCAAAAGACTACATCATCTATTCGGACACACAAACACAGAAACTCAATTAACTACAGTAAAATCGGATCATAGTAGAGCATAAATTTAGAACTTTTTTTCCAAGAACTTAAAAACACAGTAAAAACTTATAACAAGCAGTAACAAAAACAGTAAAAATGACCAAAAGAAGAGAGAAAATTACCAGGCTATGTCGGTGATGAGAAGAAAAAAGAGTATGGTTAAGATATATAGCAGAAAAAGAGAAGATCTTTCTATTTGGGCCTCAGTTTCTGGAGAGGCGAAAAAAGGGAAAAGCAGAGAGAGTAGTAGGAAAGAGTAGGTGAAATTGAGAGAGAGGATAAGAGGGGTTTATCGACGGATTTGAGGGTTTGAGATCCAACGGTGATGATGAGATGCAGCCTCGGTTTTATCGTGCCAAATATCACCCTCTTTATCACGTGTTCCTTATCATACTAACTCATATTTTGATTAATTTTTAAGCAACTTTGAAGATGCTATTTTTATGCGGCGACATGAATTTAGGATTTAAATTTTATAAATTTGAGTTCATAATTCAGAATCTAAATTTTGTAAATTTAAGTTAACTTACCACATTACATCTACTTAGATTGAAATCTATGACTTAACTTATTTAGTGATTTTTTTAACTTTAAAGTTTGAATATTGACTTGCAATTTGTATTCTAACTATGCCCTGAACTAGTGTGGACTAGGGGTATATATAGGTCAGGTTAGTTCGAATTTTTCAATTACAGAATTAAATTAATTGTGTCGGGTTATTAAATTTAAAGACCAAACCAAACTAATAAAGTCGGGTTTTTTAATCATGATTTTTTTTCGGGTTTTTTGAGTTTTCGGATTTTTTTTTCCATAAAGTTTCATAGCACAAACATAGAATTTATATTCCAAATATTTTTTTAATCTTAGTAAGACATAACTATATAAGGTATTTTTCAAGAAAATAACATAAATATGAGATGGGCCATAGCATTGTACTAAAATATTCGACAATAAAAATAATAAAATCACATAAAATAAACATTATTAATAAGACATAATGAAATTAAACATAATCTAAAATTACTAAGTTGCTAAAATAAGTACGACTAATAAGTACTATTTTTTACATGACTAAACACTAAACAAAAAATAAGTTATGCATTTTATCTAAAACATGGAAAAACTAAAAAAATAAATATCCAACACTATGTCAATCCTAGTACAATTGAATTGAATATATGTTGTTAATATTGATATTGATTTGATTTTGTGTGAAATTTATTTGAGTTACTAATATTTATGTTCTATAAAATTTATTGGAGCATTCAAAAATTATAAGTCCAAGCTTAAAATAATATGTTAAAAATTATGAAAAAGTTTAAGAAATATTTATAAACTACACTACATTAAATATTTTTATGTATTAGATATATTTAAAACTTTTAGACATGTAATTTCAGTTGGTTTGATTTCGGTTGATTTTTTTTTAATTAAAACCAAACCAAATTAAATTTGATCGAATTTTTTTCTCGATTTGACTCGAATTATCGATTTGGTACAACTTGTCAGTTATTTTTGTACACCCTAATGTGGGCTTTCAATTTTCTAGTATTCGAACTCAAAATGACTAATTAAGAATGAGCACATTCCTTGGTGGTTGAAGATTTATATTTTTTTTTCTTACATAAATTGGAATATTCATTAGATATATTTCTGTTTACATTGTGATGAATTCATTAAGTTTTATCAGTTTATATTCTTCTCGGGGGAGAAGTGACTGGAGAATTTTTTTCCTTATTTTTCATATTTAATTAAGAACCAAATTCGTTTTCTCTTCTCATTGAAGAAGTAAGGAAATATTTATTTATTTCTACATTATTACTTAATGTTCACTAAAATGATCATGTAATCAAGATATTTTTCCATCTCTGTGAACTTCCACTAGAATCATTCCTTAAACCATTCTTAGGGAAGAAAACTTTTTATAGAGCCAAGGTCAATATAATTTAATATTTTCATTTACTACGCTAGTCAAACGAATACATTTTCATCGTTTCAGATGATCCCTCCATCCTTAATATATATTTCAAATTCAAACTCTAATTATACTAAAAAAAAAATGGTTAGAAATGCTTCCCTCTTTAATATGCTTTACACGACGTAATACGAATTAATCGAGTACCAATGTGAGTATCAAACACTGAATAGGACATCTTAAAAAGACGAATACCTAACCATTTGGTTCCATTCAATTATTATTCTTAACAGCTAACTAGTACTCGAGTTCGAAAAAATAGCTTAGACTCAATTTTAAATTTTATATTGAATATAGTTTAGACTCAATAGGAACATTCGACATTAATCGTAATTTAAGTAGATTTCCAACTAACAATATCGCCTTCAAATTTAAGCTCATCCTGTGAATAATGCTTTACAATCAAGAAAATATCCCGTAAGATGCAGCTTTGATAGTTATCTTGCACCGAGTTAACTTTTCTTTTCCCACATAACAAAAGAGTTACTCCCTCTACCGTTGTACTTCTTTCTTACTTTCAAACTGTCCAATTAATACGATAATTTATGTGCAATTTATTAGTACTATCATGCTGGTTCGTTTTATTTCGACTTGGATAAACCCGTCCTTGATTGCTTTTGGAATAGGAAAAATGATATTGTATAGTCGTTTTTAAAATAATAATTCAAAATATATATTTTATATATATATATATATATATATATATATATATATATTTCTGTATATATAAATTTTACATATTTTTCTGCTATCGTATGTAATTAATTTTTGATGCGGGATAAAAGTAATAATACCCTATTCGCGTGAAACGTAGAGTTCGATAAAAGGGTAGGTAGTTAAATACCTAAGTGAGTTGGAACCAATCTCCTGCTTCTGATTTGTCATAGTCAATCATATTTAGGGAGAATTAGAAATAGCATGATTATAATTGCTAATTAAAAATTAGTCATCGTTTCAAAAGTAATTGAAATTTAGTTATTTTTTATGTAAAAATAAAATTTGAACAAAAACACCTTTAAAAATTCGAAAATATTAGATTAGATTCAATTTTTTTACATATGAGATTCGAGCATAATATGCTGGAATATTATAATGTGCTGGAGTTCCAACATAATATGTTGGAAGTTTATATTCAGGAGCTCCAAAATCCAGCATATTATGCCGAAACTTTCTGTGTTTCAAAACTTTCAACTAAGATATTTTTGTCTAGATTTTATCTTCACATAAAATAGTGGCTTTTTTTATGACTTTAAAATGTGGCTATTTGTTCAATTAATAGTTCAAAATTGGCTAGCCCCTGCTATTTGTACTTATATTTATGTTATGATTGGGCTGCAACTCAGTTGTAGTAACATGTTTTAGTATTTTAAATTATCTATATCATATTAAAAGCATGAAGGTACTTAACGAAATATTTTTCGTCTTTTTTACCCTTTAAATATAGAGTTCGCACTAAATAAAATCGTCATTTAATTATTTTTCTAATATTTATAAACAATCATTTGATTATTTTCCTAATATTCAGTGTTTCAAAATCAATTATATAAATTCTTTCCTTATTTGGATTGTGTAAAATAATTATAACTCTTTCCTACGATGGTAACTACAAGAAACCTAAGCATAATTAAAACTAAACATCCTTATTAAAAAGCTTTCTATGTTGCTGCGTTTGGGACATGAATAGGAGCCCTAAGACAACTTATCAAGACTATTGATGTGCAGATCATGGGTGGTTAACGAGAGTTTGTATATTTTTCATGCCTTTATTTTCTAGAATGATTGGTGTTCCTTTTGCTTTTTTAACCTCTTGAAATAAAGAGGTTATTTTTGAATTTTATGAGCTCCCTTGTTACAAATATATATATATATATATATATATATATACCTTATAACTGGATCCATGCATCCAAGAATTGATTTTGAACTCGATTATGATAAGTAGAGGCAAAAATTCAATAAAGATGAAGTTTCATCTCCACCCCCAATTAAAAGAAGAAAGAAGAATAAAAGCTTAACGGACTCCACTGAAGAAGAAAGAACGAAAATATTTTTACTCTTTTAAAAATAAAGTTCACATTAAACAAATAATTATTTAATTATTTTAAAATAGTTATTTAATTATTTTTGTAATATTTAAGATTTTGAAATCGACTAAATTTGTGTATTAAATACTTGTTTATTTAAAATAAAGTAATATAACCGATTTATAAAAAAAAATAATATCAATTCGAGCACTTCCAATTATTTTTAGGTTTAGGTCTCTTTATATAAATAGGGAAAAAGATTGAAACTAATATTTAAGTAGACACGGTAAATTTAATTTGTAAAAGAAAAATAATACTAACAATTTTGAGCACTTTTATCTTTGAGATCTTTTTCAATCTATTGGTTATAGGAGGTTACTCTGTGAGTGTTTCCCTGAATAAGAGCCACCTTTATAGTTAATAAATTAGGGTTCACCTTGTACACAGGAAAATCAAATTTTATGGGTAGAGTTTTTTCCTTTGTATTGAATTAGTTAAATAGATCAACAATTATTATTCTCAAATTTACAGTTTTCTCCTTAGCTTTTATTTTATAACAGAAATATAAATATTTAATATATTATATATATAAGTTTTTAAAATTTTATACTCATGATATACGCGTAACGCGCGTACACTAAAACTAATAGTACTAATAACATAAAATTTAATTTATACTACCAATGTATATAAGCTAATTCCTGATATTAAGCGATAGGTTATTGCTTGAGAAGGAGGTAGGAACTTGGGAAGTGACACGACTTATTAATGAGAGGGATAAGGAACAAAGTTCTTCGTTTGTTAGAAGCTGAACAACAATTGCATCCTTAGTGCAGTGAGTCCACTTCTAGAGGAAGAAAGAAGTGCTCTGATCAGGCGAAAGATGATGATCACTAAACTATATGGAATGGTGAAGTCCTTTAACCTTTTATCTGTTCGTCACTTAGATCCGACAACTTACATGTTTACCCTAATCGGATAACAATTAAATTTATAAGTGGTTTTAAGAATACGAAAACTAATTTGACATAAAATGATAAATCAAATTGCAATTGAAATAAGTAATGGAAAAGTAAATACAAACCACACGAATTGAACAGTCTTAACTTTGGAAGGTTAATCACCCCCGAGCCAGGTGCGCTTCAATCGGTGTCAGGATACAGAAGAACAAGAGTTTAAAGAAAAATAATAATGAAATATTGCTTTGGGATGCGTGTTACAATATGTTAAATGAATTATCAGAACCCCTTTTATATAGTAGAAGAGTTCTACTTTAGGTACAATTCTATAAAAGGTAAAAGATCTCTTAATTTGCTGATTGTCGGTTCCTTATTGATATGTGCCGAGATTCATGCTGTAATATTCGACCGGTCACAGACATTTCGGTCTTCTGTTGGTTATGCTAACAACGTTTCTACGAGCTCGATCGGGGCTAAGGTCGACTCCGGGATTACGGACTCAATGGTCTAGAAGGCAGGCGTTATGACCCGAGGTTCTAGATCGGTGGGACTCGGGGTCGATCTTCAGTTTTTGGTTGTCATGTCGTAGGCGAGCTCGATTTTGACCGTACACAGATAGTCCCCTCGTTTTTCGGAGAGTAGACGACGAGAAACGACATGAGCTTCCGATTCTTTCTTCGATATCACATGACAGAAACGACAAAACAATCGAAACGTCTCGTCAGTCAAGTCTTAATTGCATTAAATGCTTGTCAGTTGCTGGTCGGCCACTCCTAGATGTGAACCGTCGCGTAAAACTATAAATACCCCCTCATTTGGTCATTCAAACTTTACATTCAAACCTTCTGCCCTCGTTCCTAAGAAATTTCAATACTTCCAAGCATTTATATTCTTGTCACTTTAAGTTATTTTATAAGAACTTTCATTCGTCTTTTTCTCAAACCACCAAGTGTACTCTTTTAACTTCCATTTTTTTCTTATTTCCTCTCTATAAAGAAATGGCGAAAACTTCCAAAATCGTTCCCCAAGAAGAAACTCCTCCTACCTCACGGCCAACTATCGAAGAGACCGCCTTCACGTACTGCTGTCGAGGAACCAGCACCAAAACCTCCTCTAAAAATGTTCATCCCAGGGAGATGCCCGATCAATGCTGATTTTAAAATCGAAAAGCCCTTCTCCGTACCAGGCCAGTGTGAGGAGGTATCGAGGTACATCTGCTTGATCACCGAGGATATTCTCTCCGAAGTCAAAAAAAATTATAACTGGGCTGACAAACATGTGGTAGTTCCCGAACCTAATGAAGCCATCACCATCCATGTCGAGGGATTTTTAAGTGTTTACACTTATCCCTTCAGGTTGGGCCCCTTGGACCCGGTTATCATCGACTTTTGCAAAAGATACGAGGTAACCCCCAGTTAAATTCATCCTTTTTTATGGAGAATCGTAATCCTCCTCCGTTTCTTTTTAAGCAAGATTAAACGGTGACCTTTCACAATCGACCACCTTATGTGCTTATACAGTCCCCGACTCTACAAGGAGGACTGATCAAGCTCGCCCGTCGGGCCAGTAAAGCCGCGTTCTCGTGTATCGATGAAGATAGGGATCGAGGTTAGCTAGGCCGTTTTGTCCGAATGAGGACCTCAGACTTGATCCCGGCCGAGCACATACCATTCCCTGAGAAGTGGAACATGAAACGTAAGTATATAATTTTGCTTCCAAGGTTTTATTTATCGCCCTTTTTCTTCCTTCTTATCAGTGTTATGTGATGGTGCAGCTGTTGCTCGAATCCCAAACGCAGTTCCTCGACTCAAGGAGTGGGTCGAGGGCATCGTATCGCAAAGGCCTTATTCCGAGCGCTCGTGGCGCGAGCTTTCAAAGGGCCGATGGGAGGTCCGTTCGCACAGTAAGTGTCACGCCTCCTTTTTTCGAGGGATAGAGAGTTTATTCAATTAAAGTTAATTAGAGTCGCCACTTGGGATAATTATTATTGTGTCCCAAGTCACCGATTTATTTTAAAATCCCATATCGAAGAAATTGGCTCTATTTATGGTCCCGAACACAGAAGACCAGGTAAGGAATTCTGTTAACTGGGGAGAAGGTGTGAGGCACTCCCGAATTTTGTGATTTTAGCACGGTCGCTTAACAATTAATACTTGACCTAATTATCTGATTTATTGCATGTTTTAAGATTTATGTGCATTATCATTTCTATACCACTTTTAATTATTTATTTAAGCGCTTGCAATATTTATAGAATCTATTTGAAGAAGTCGCGATGTCGCGCACTCGTTGTTTTTGTACATATTGCAAATCATGCCATGTGAAACGCACCCGCGATTCACAACATGTTTATTTTTTATTATTATTTGAAGTTAAGGTCAAGTCGCGTGAAACTCGCACTTGAGTTGGGATTTACATATCGTGACCATGCCACGGGGAACCGTACTCATAGTCACGATTTATTTATTAGTTGCACCTAAAGCAAGTTACGATGTTCAATAATTGTGTCCTAACTACATTTGAAATGTACGATGAGACGAGGAATTATGAAATTATTGTGGAAAATAGGTCAGTTTTTGCTCTTATTAAGTTGGCCTGACTAAAATAAATTATTTGGTCCATATTCTACCCCAAAAACCCCGAAGCTCACTCCAACATAATTAGATTGCATTCTGCTAAAGGAAGCCCATTACGTACTCATTTCAAATTATTAAAATCATACAGGGCTCGTATTTTCTTTTGATATCAAAAATAATTTCCTAAACCCATTAGCCCCCTTTTGAGTTCAAATCTTATTCTCAAACTTAAAATTCTTGGCTAGCAGCCCATACAATACATTACTAAAGAAATTCTCAACAAAAGTAATATGACAAACCAACCAAAGTCCATGAAAAGAAAAACAATTGATGGCATGTAAATCGTGAACAAAAACTCAAGGCATCAATTAATCGTTTGATATACTCATTTTCGCTAGCTAATTTTAGCAAAGCATTCACCAAGAAATTAGATTAATTCCCAGGAAAGTTAAACAAATTTCACCACATACTATCACATACTAAATCTAAAAGTAAATAATATAGAAAAAGTTAGAAATAAAAACCTCAATTGTTTTTATCTAGGAAGCTCGAACTCAAACAAAGTGTTGAAACGGAGATGTCGAACTTCAGATCAATCTCGAAAGCAAATTGAACCAACGAACCAAAGACTTCGCCGATGACCTCAACTGGGTTTAGACAATGATTTCGGGTATTAAAAGCGGTCGTTTCTATGGAGGTCTGTGGCTGATTTCAAAGTTGTTCTACTGGTTGTTTGGAGCTTGTTTCATGACCGTTTCGCTGGTAAAATGGCAGCAGCAAACTGATCGTTTAAAGGCTGAACATTGAAGCGTGAAGGTGGTGTTTGGCTGAGCTTTTGGAGCTGTTTCTTTATGGGTTTTTGCAGCTGTTTTTTTAGGGAGATGAAACTGGTCTTTGGGTGGCAGAAGGTCACGAGAAAGACTAGTTTACAATGGCCTTATGCAGCTCTTGCTGCTGCATTTTATTTCTTCCCCAGCTGTTGTCTTTTTTGGGGTCCTAGAGCTCTAGGTATTTTATCTTTGTTTTCAGGTGGTATTAGTATAAAATGACGTGAGGGAGTTAGGGGAAAGGGGTAAAGGTGTGCTATTGTAAAATGACGTGAGGGAGTTGGGGGAAAAGGGGTAAAGGAGTGCTAGTGTAAAGTGACGTGAGGGAGTTGGGGAAAGGGGGTAAAAGAGTGCTAGTGTAAAGTAACGTGAGGGAGTTGGGGGAAGTGGGAAGTGAGGTATTGGTGAGATGAGTGGGATATAATTTTTTTAAGTAACACCTATAAAAAGTGAAATAAGAGCTAAAATATGTAGATTAAACTTAAAATATATTTACATACTAAAAAGTGATAAAAAATTCAAATATGGTAAAAAATTAGGTGCTCACAGCATACCCTCTTTGCTTGGAAACACGAAGAGTTTTCAAGAAAAGACATGGTGAGCCATGTGACTAATTTTTGACCAAATCTTTATTCAAAAAGGGAAAATAAACAAAGGAAAGGGTGTAACCGAAACCTGGTTTTGGACAACCTACATATCCCGGATCATAACGGAATCAGGTTGCGTGTAGTTCAAGGAGAATGATGGAATGATGAGTTCGAGAATCCAGTGAGGTTCCATAGAGGCTCCAAGTCCGTGGTCCTGTTATTACATCAAAATAAAAAGAAGCTAAACAAGCCTTATCAGCTATGAGTTACAAGATTCCTATCTATAAGTCTTTTGGAGCTTGATCTCGAGTCTTGACTGGTTATTCGTGCAGACTTTGATCTGAACCTTGATGTTTGCTAGCTGCATGTGCTAGTTCATTCTTCTACAACTTCCTCTGATGAAGACGGGAAATGCAATGCTCGTGACATCAGCCATGTCTTGAGTAGTCCATATCTTTTCGTCCCCTTCTGCATTTTGGATTCACTTATTTTCTTTTCTCTTTTTTTTTTGAATTGAGACTTCTTCTTTTGTTCATCTCGAAACAAATGAAATTTTTTTGCCCCAGTTTTCACTACGAAAATTTCGTGAGTAATTTGTTGCAAAACTCTATGCTACTTCATTATTGAAAGCAATAAAAGGTCAGGAATGGTATACCCTGGAAAACATGATTCTTTGGGATGGGTGCATCCTTCATCCAAAATCAAATCGACTCGAGAGTGGAGACCCTATGTCTAACATAAAATCAACTAGGGAGTAGCGACCCTATGTTGGAAAAGAAGATTAGGGAGTGGAGACCCTATGTCTAAAATAAAATTAACTAGGGAGTGGAGACCCTATGTCTAAATTAAAATCAACTAGGGAGTGGAGACCCTATGTTGGAATAGATTGGGGGTGGAGACCCTATGTTTGAAATAAAATCAACTAGGGAGTTGAGACCCTATGTTGGAAAAGTGAATAGGGAGTGGAGACCCTATGTCTGAAATAAAGTCAACTAGGGATTGGAGAATGGAGACCCTATGTTGGAAAAGAGACTAGGGAGTGAAGACCCCATGTCTAAAATAAAATCAACTAGGGAGTAGAGACCCTATGTTGAAAAAGAGACTAGGGAGTGAAGACCCTATGTCTGAAATAAAATCAACTAGGGAGTGGAGACCCTATGTTGAAAAAGAGATTAGGGAATGGAGACTTTATGTCTAAAAATAAAATCAACTAGGGAGTGGAGACCCTATGTTGGAAAAAGAGATTAGGGAGTGGAGACCCTATGTCTAAAATAAAATCAACTAGGAAGTGGAGACCCTATGTTGGAAAGGAGACTAGGGAGTGGAGACTCTATGTCTAAAATAAAGTCAACTAGGGAGTGGAGACCCTATGTTAGAAACGAGACTAGGGAATGGAGACCCTATGTCTAAGACAACATCAACTAAGGAGTGAAGACTCTATGTTGGAAAAGAAGACTAAGGAGTGGAGATCCTATGTCTAAAATAACATCAACTAGGGAGTGGAGACCCTTGGAAATGAAACTAGGGAGTGGAGACCCTATGTCTAAAATATCATCAACTAGGAAGTGGAGACCCTATGTTGAAAAAGCAGACTAGGGATTTGGATTGAATTAAAACTTTGGAACATTTCAGGCAAAACCATTGCCGAACCATTGTAACATGTGCCCTAGTTTCAACTTCTTTGGGGAAATGTGAATTTTTGTTTTGGTGTGACTGAACCCAGAAAGAGGCTGCCTACGTATCCTTTCGGAATCTAGTCGAACGTAGTTCGATAAACTTGTTTGGATTTTTGTTTTGTTTTCTTTTTCTTCCTTTTTTCTCTTTTTTCCCCCTCTTTTCTTCTGTTTTTCTTCTTCTTTTTTTCCTTCTTTGTTTTGTTTTTCTTCTCTCTTTTTTTTTAAAATTTTTTTTAATAACATCTTCAGGTTCCAAAGAAGGTAATCAAAGAAAGGTAACCGGCTCAAAGGGTTGGCAAAAGGGTTAATGATGTTTGGATAGAGAGAAAGAAAGCCTTCGCTATCCCAATTAGAGAACATTAATGCTACATAGAGGGTTATGTGTGGACCTTTCCAATTTAGATCCAATTTTCCTTTAGCTTCTTCATGAGGTGAGAGGATACGTCTCAGAATGAAATGTCCTATTTTAAATTTCTCGGCCTCACTTTCTTGTTGTTGACACGAGCCATTCTTTGTTGGTACAACTGCTCGTGGAAAACTGTAGCCTATCGTTTTTCATCAATCAGTGTCAATTATTCCAATCGGTTTGGGACCCAATCTTTATCCTCAATCTCGGCTTCCACAATGATCCGAAGAGAGGAAATCTCAACTTCGTTCCAATTTTCTATTTATTTTCTTACAAGCCTTGTCTTCAAAACGTTATGTTTCTTGATTCATTACTTCGGGTCTGACAGCATCTTAGGATCTGGGCATGAAGTCCGCAAGCATGTCATGTCATTAAAATCTGCATTAACATAACTGAAAAGAGAATAAGAAAAGTGACAAGATTAAGAAAAGAGACATTCCTGGACAATAAAATATTAATTTTATTTGAATTTTTTCTTTTAATTTTTAAAGATAGAAGGGTTTACATAAGAAAGTAAGACAATAAAATAAAAATATTTGGAATACGTCTTGAAATAATCCAGAAGCAAAAAGGACAGCAAGACCGGCTATTGAGATTCTCGTTTGACAGAGAACTTTTCAGGTTTGGCGCCCGTTTTTTGTTTCTCTTTTGCCGCGACAATGGCTACTATGGCTTTCAATGCTGGATCAAATTCCCTATTATCACAGATCATTCCAATGACTGGCCCATTATTGTGATTAGGCAAAGGATTATTTGTTACATTAGGAGCCTCTTCATCCCTATGAATGATTCTTTTAGCTTCAATCAAGTCTTCAACTGCCCTTTTGAGGGTCCAACAGTCCTCTGTATCATGTCCTACTACTCCAGAGTGGTATTCACATCTAGCATTAGCCTAGTACGAGGGGGACTCGGGGTTTTGCCTGTTCGGGGCCACTGGCTGCAGTAGACCTAACTGACTAGCTTTTGGAACAAGCTCGATATGAATCACCAATAGGGGTGAACTGATTCCTTCTGGGAGGCTCTCTTGGGTGAGGATTGTATTGGGGAAAATATTGTTGGGGATTATATGGAGCTTGGTAGGGACGAGCATTTCTGGGATGTGGAGCTCGATTTTGTGTATAATATCGTGGCCGCGTGTAAGGTTGCGCGTTCATCACCGCATAAGGAGGCTGTACCGCGACATAAGCAGCATCTTGATGGGGATAATAGTGTTGTGGGACCTTAGGAAACACATATGATTGGTTGAATGACCTGCGGGCCCCACTCAAGCTTGAAGCCATCATGGCTACCTCTTCTCTCCTGTTTCAGTTTATCAAACCGTCTAAACCATTCTAAACGGTCTGTGTGTGGCCTTAAAGGCAGCATGACTCAAGATTTGGCCCATTTTTAAATCATTTTCGACCATCTCCCCAATTTTGATAGCCTCGGGGAACGAATTACCATAGCTGACATCATGTTCTGGAAGTAGTCCGCCTCTTGTGCCTGTGGGAAGACCGTAACCATTTCTGCTTTGTCCATTGGAGGCTTTACCCTGGTGGCTTCCTCGCGCTATTTGACAGCATATTCACGGAAACTTTCCACGGTTTTCTTTGTCAAACTGGACACAGAATTCTCTTTTTGGATTTTTCACTCTTGCTTTTTTTTTTTCGGCTCTTTGTTTTCTTTGTTATTTTTGTCACTCTTTTCTTTCTTTTTCTTTCTTCTCTCTTCTTTTTTTTCACTCAGTTTAGTTTTTGGCAATGATCGAATCCGATGGGGATTGCCTACGTATCATGATGCCACATGAATCAGATCTTGCATAGTTCGGGAGGATTAGCAATAAACTAATAAACTAACTCTTTTTTTTTGAATTTTTTTTTGAATTTCTGAAAGAAAGACTTATATTGAAGTTGGATTTGGATTTTTTTTTTTGTTGAGAATTTTTGAAAAGTAAGACTTCTAAAGAAGAAAGATTTTTTTTTGAATTTAGATTTTTTTATTTATTTGGAGAAAGACTTCAAAAGAAGGAAAAAAATATATTTTTGGATTTTGATTTAATTTATTTTTTTAATGAAAGATTTATAAAAAGAAAGAAAGAAAGTATTTTTGGGTATAAATTTTTTTCTATTTCGGATTTTCTAAGGAAAGACTTCAATAGAAGGATTTTGAAGAAAAATATTTTTTGATTTTTTTAAAATTGGGGGCCGGAACCGATGAGGTTTGCCTAAGTATCTCACATCCGGTGAGAATCAAATCCGCTTAGTTCGATAAGTGTTGACACAACAGAAAAACATGGAATATTGATGATATTTGGCTTATTTTGAAACGACTTTTCTTTTCCTCCTTTTTTTTTTCGAAATTTCGGCAGAGTTTCGAGATTTTCAAATACCTGAATTTTCAGAAATCGGGTAAATTTTTTCTCTCCTACCTCACTCTTGATTTTTCTTTCCCTATTCTAGAAATCGGTCAACATGCAAATCAAACAAATAAATGCACGAGTAGCACGTAAAATGCATCAAGATGGACTTTTAATATTGGGGTATACCTGTCCTAGACGGACCCAACCCCCGTGTTGAGTTCCCAAAGTCAATTCACATTATGCAAACAAAAATTCCTACTACGGATCCAGCATGTGACTATGTTATTCTAGGCTTAAATCCTGGGTGTGTTGTTTTAGACCTGGCTTATCGAGCGGACAACTCGAGGGGGGAGGGGGGAAGCATACTGGGAATATAGAAGATTCACTGGGTTTGCGACTTGTCTGAACCTTGTTCTAAAATTAGGGGTATGACTCTAGCAAAAAAAGAAGCCACGCAAAGCGCACGCTTCCCAGAAGATTTAGAAGACATAGAGAGAAGAAAGGTGTCATAATAATTTTATATACAGTTCAAACAATATCAAAGAGGTAAAAAATATAATTTAGCATATTAGGCTCAAACACGTAAAATCAGATAATTACAAGAAATCCAAGTATAAAATTCATCTAAGCTCGAATTCTGAACCCTGAACCAGAGATTCTGGGTTCGGTCGCCAGTAGAGTCGCCAGAGTTTTCACACCTCCTTTTTCCGAGAGATAGGGATTTTTTCCTATTAAAGTGACATTGTTCGAAATGAGAATATTTACTTAATTAGAATCGCCACTTGGAATAATTACTACAGAGTCCCAAGTCACCAGTTTATTTTAAAATCTCTAATCGAGAAAATTAACTCTATTTATTATCCGCAAACACAGAAGACCGGGTTAGAAATTCTGTTAACCCGGGAAAAGGTGTGAGGCACTCCCGAGTTTCGTGATTTTAGCACGGTCGCTTAACAATTAATACTTGGCCTAATTGTCTAATTTATTACATCTTTTAAGACTTATGTGCATTATCATTTCTATACCGCTTTTAATTATTTATTTAAACGCTTGCAGTATTTATGAAATTTATTTGAAGAAGTCGCGATGTCGTGTACTGTTGTTTTTGTACATATTGCAAATCGCGCCACGTGAAACGCACCCGTGATTTACAACATGTTTATTTTTTATTATTATTTGAACTTAAGGTCAAGTCGCGTGAAACGAGCACTTGAGTTGGGATTTATGTATCATGACCATGCCACGGGGAACCGTACCCATAGTCATGATTTATTTATTAGTCGCGCCTAAAGCAAGTTACGATGTTCAACAATTGTGTCCTAACTACATTTGAGATGTACAATGAGACAAGAAATTATGAAACAATTATGGAAAATGGGTTAGTTTTCGCTCTTATTAAATTTGGCCTGACTAAAATAAATTATTTAGTCCATATTCTACCCCAATAAACCCTGAAGCTCACTCCAACATAACTAGATTGCATTCTGCTAAAGGAGGCCCATTATCACTCATTTCACATTATTAAAATCATACATGGCCCATATTTTCTGTTGATATCAAAAATAATTTCCTAAACCCATTAGCCCCCTTTTGAGTTCAAATCTCATTCTCAAACTTAAAATTCTTGGTTAGCAGCCCATACAACATATTACCAAAGAAATTCTCAACAAAAGCAATATGACAAACCAAACAAAATGCATGAAAAAAAAAAACTGATGGCATGTAAATCGTGAACACAAACTCAAGGCATTAATTCATCGTCTGATATACTCATTTTCGCTAGCTATATTTAGCAAAGCACTCACCAAGTAATTAGATTAATTCCCATGTGAAATAAGATCTAAAATATATAGATTAGACTTAAAATATACTTACATGCTAAAATGTGGTAAAAAAATCACACATGGTCAAAAATTAGGTGCTCGCAGCATGCCCCTCTTTGCTTGGAAACACGAAGAGTTTTCAAGCAAAGACAAGGTGAGCATGTGACTAATTTTTTACCAAATTTTTATTCAAAAAGGGAAAATAAACATAGGAAAGGGTACAACCAAGTCCTAGTTTTAGATAGCCTAAATATCCCAGGTCATAAGGGAATCAGGTCACGTGTAGTTCAAAAAGAACGATGGAATGATGAGTTCGAGGTTCCAGTGAGGGTTCGTCGAGGCTCAGGTCCGTGGTCCTGTTATTACATCAAAATCAAAAGAAACTAAACAAGCTTTATCAGCTATGACTTAAAAGATTCATATACACAAGTCTTTTGGAGCTTCATCTTGAGTCTTGACTGGTTATTCATGCAGATTTTAATCTGAACCTTGATGCTTGCTAGCTGCAGGTGCTAGTTCATTCTTCTACAGCTTCCTCTGAAGAAGTCGGGAAATGCAATGCTCGTGACACCAGACATGTCTTGAGCAGTCCAGATCTTTTCGTCCACTTCTGCATTTTGGATTTACTTCTTTTCTTTCTTTTTTTCTTTATTTTGGATTGAGACTTCTTCTTTTGGTCATCTCGAATTATGCGCCTCGAGGTAGAACTGCTCAGACACCAAAATATGCAAACGAACGAAATTTTTCTGCTCCAGTTTTCACTAGAAAAATTTTGTGAGTTATTTGTTGCAAAACTCTATGTTACATCATTATTGAAAGCAATAAAAGGTGTATCCTTCATTCAAAATCAACTCTATCAGGAAGTGGAGACCCTATGTCTAACATAAAATCAACTAGGGAGTGGAGACCCTATGGTGGAAAAGAAAATTAGGGAGTAGAGACCCTATGTCTAAAATAAATTCAACTAGGGAGTGGAGACCCTATGTCTAAATTAAAATCAACTAGAGAGTGGAGACCCTATATTGGAAAAGAGAATAGTGGAGTAAAGACCCTATGTCTGAAATAACATCAACTAGAGAGTGGAGACCCTTTGCTGGAAAAGAAACTAGGGAGTGGAGACCCTATGTCTAAAATTACATCAACTAGGGAGTGGAGACTCTACGTTGGAAAAGAGACTAGGGAGTGGAGACCCTATGTATAAGATAAAATCAACTAGGAAGTGGAGACCCTAAGTTGGAAAAAAGACTAGGGAATGGAGACCCTAAGTCCAAAATAAAATCAATTAGGGAGTGGAGACCCTATTTTGGAAAGAAGACTAGGGAGTGGAGACCCTATGTCTAAAATAAAATCAACTAGGAAGCGGAAACTCTATGTTGGAAAAGAGACTAGGTAATAGAGAGCCTATGTCTAAAATGAAATCAACTAGGGAGTGGAGACCCTCTGTTCGAAAAAGAAACTAGGGAGTGGAGACCCTATGTCTAAAATAAAATTAACTATGGAGTGGAGACCCTATGTTAGAAAGATATTAGGGAGTGGAGACCCTATGCCTAAAATAAAATCAACTAGGGAGTGAAGATCCTATGTTGGAAAAGAAGAATAGGGAGTGGAGACCCTATATCTAAAATAAAATCAACTAGGGAGTAGAGACCCTATGCTGGAAAAAGAGACTAGGGAGTGGAGACCCTATGTCCAAAATAAAATCAACTAGGGAGTGGAGACCTTATGTTGGAAAAAGAGACTAGGGAATGGAGCCCTATGTCTAAGACAAATCAACTAGGGAGTGGAGACCCTATGTTATAAAGAGACTAGGGAGTGAAGACCCTATATCTAAAATGAAATCAACTAGGGAGTGGAGACCATATGTTGGAAAAGAGACTAGGGACTGGAGACCCTATGTCTAAAATATCATCAACTAGGGAGTGACGACCCTATGTTGGAAAAGAAGATTAGGGAATGGAGACCCTATGTTTAAAATAAAATCAACTAGGGAGTGGAGACCCTATGTATAAATTAAAATCAACTAGGGAGTGGAGAACTTATGTTGGAAAAGAGACTAGGGGTGGAGACTCTATGTCAGAAAGAAAATCAACTAGGGAGTGGAGACCCTATGGTTGTAAAGAGACTAGGGAGTTAAGACCCTATGTCTGAAATAACATCAATTAGGGATTGGAGACCCTATATTGGAAAAAAAGACTAGAGAGTGGAGATCGTCTGTCTAAAATAAAATCAACTAGGGAGTTGAGACCCTATGTTGGAAAAGTAGACCAGGGAGTGGAGATCCTATGTCTAAAATAAAATCAACTAGGGAGTGGCGAGCCTATATTGGAAAAGAGACTAGGGAGTGCAGACCCTACATCTAAAATAAAATGAGTTAGGGAGTGGAGACCCTATGTTGGAAAAGAGATTAGGGAATGGAGACCCTATGTCTTAAAAATAAAATCAACTAGGGAGTGGAGACCCTATGTTGGAAAAGGAGACTAGGGAGTGGAGATCCTATGTCTAACATAAAATCAACTAGGGAATGGTGACCCTATGTTGGAAAAGAAGATTAGGGAGTTGAGACCCTATGTATAAAATGAAATAAACTAGGGAGTGGAGACCCTATGTCTAAATTAAAATAAACTAGGGAGTGGAGACACTATATTGGAAAAGAGATTAGGGGTGGAGACCCTATGTCAATAATAAAATCAACTAGGGAATGGAGACCCTATGTTGGAAAAGAAGATTGGGGAGTGGAGACCCTATGTCTAAAATAAAATCAACTAGGGAGTGGAGATTCTATGTTGGAAAAGCGACTAGGGAGTGGAGACCCTATGCATAAAATAAAATCAACTAGGGAGTGGAGTCCCTACGTTGGAAAAGCGACTACGGAGTAGAGACCCTATGTCTAAAATAAATTCAACTAGGGAGTGGAGACCCTATGTTGGAAAAGAGATTAGGGAGTGGAGACCCTATGTCTAAAATAAAATCAACTAAGGAGTGGAGACCCTATGTTGAAAAAGTGACTAGGGAGTGGAGACCCTATGTCAGAAATAAAATCAACTAGGGAGTGGAGACTCTATGTTGGTAAAGAGACTGGGGAGTGGAGACCTATGTCTGAAATAATATCAACTAGGGAGTGGAGACCTTATGTTGGAAAAGCAGACTAGGGAGTGGAGACATATGTCTAAAAATAACCTCAACTAAGGTGTTGAGACCCTATGTTGGAAAATAGACTAGAGAGTGGAGACCCCTGTCTAAAATATCATCAACTAAGGAATGGAGACCCTATGTTGGAAAAAAGACTAGGGTGTGGAGACCCTATGTCTAAAATATCATCAACCAAGGACACTCTATGTTGGAAAAGAAGACTAGGGATTGGAGACCCTATGTTGGAAAAGAAGACTAAGGAATGGAGACCCTATGTCTAAATTAAAATCAACTAGCGAGTGAAGACCCTATGTTGGAAAAGAGACTAGGGGTAGAGACCCTATGTTTGAAATAAAATCAACTAGGGAGTGGAGACCCTATGTTGGAAAAGAGACTAGGTAGTGGAGACCCTATGTCTGAAATAAAGTCAACTAGGGATTGGAAAGCCTATGTTCGAAAACATACTAGGGAATTGAGACCCTATGTCTAAAATAAAATCAACTAGGGAGTGGAGACCCTATGTTGGAAAATAGACTAGGGAATGGAGACCTTATATCTAAAATAAAATCAATTAGGGAGTAGAGACCCTATGTTGGAAAAAAGACAAGGGAGTGGAGACCCTATGTCTAAATAAAATCAACTAAGGAGTGGAGACCCTATGTTGAAAAAGAAACTAGGGATTGGAGACCCTATGTCTAAAATATCATCAACTAGGGAGTGGAGACCCTATGTCTAAAATATCATCAACTACCATGATTTTGAATTTTCTTTTTTTTTAATTTCTTTTCGTTCTCATTTTTCTTATTAAGAGAATGAGTAAAATGCGGGAAAGAATTTGGAGAAGACTTCCCTTTTGGAGTTGTTGCTACTATAGAGCTATTTTAGTCTCCGCGCGATTTTTTTTTTTGTTGCACTTGCTTCTTACAAGGTTGCTTTTGGATATCACCAGTTTCCGATTTTTCAAACAAAAAATAATTTGTTAGTTTGAAACGATGGTTGGATTGGAGCCTTGAGTGCTTCAATCATATGATCTTGGCCGGCTTTTTTGATGATAATTTTAACTGCAACTAGTTGTTTCCTGAATACCGCTTGTATTTCTAACCTCGGAGAACCTTTGGCTTTTCCAAACTCTGCCATGACGGTTAGTCACGTGAGACGTAACCTTTTTCCACTTTATTTTGCCTTCTGGGCATTCAACTTCTTTCTTTCAGTTTTCAACTTCAGAGCATTGGGGAATCCTTGGCTTTTCAATGTTTGGCAAGACGGTTAGTCACGTGGGACTCAACCTTTTCAATTTCATTTTGCCCTTGTAGGCACTTCAATTTAATTTTCTCCTCCCAAGAGTTTTATATTTCGAAGCATTGGCCGCCATGGCCAGTCGGGGTCGACTTGATGCCCCTGCCGAGGCGGAGTGCCTTTTTGCATATTAGCTTATCTCAAATGAGAACCCTGTAAATCAGTCTTACCATATTTTCTTTGTCTTAGTTTCGGAACAGAGTTAGACCCAAAAGGGATTCAAAGAAAAAAAAAATGGAATAGACAATGATTTTAGACAAAAGGTATCCCGTCCAGGGAAAGAAAAGAAGAACTTATCTGGATTACATGCGTACTTCGATGAACATGACATGCCTTTTGGACTGGATGCCTAATCTGTGTAAACCATCCGACTCTCAAAAATTCATCACAACTTTTGCCTCAAAACCGAGAAACTTTGCTCAGGACTGTCAATACCAATGGCTGTGAGGATCCTCTTTTCGGTCAGTAATGCTCTTTACGGGTTTTCACCAGCTGACCTCTCTCATTTCTCTTCTCAACATCGCCTTATAGTGCCCTTTGCGGGTTTTCACTAACAAGACTCTCATTTTCATTTTCTCTGCTCTCCATCGCCCTATAGTGCCCGTGAGGGTTTTCACCAATAAGACTCTCTTATTTGAGTTCTCTCATTTTGGTTGCATCAGATCCAAGTAATTGTATTCCCAATTCTTTGAACATTCTCATTGATTGATCAGAACGACTTGAAAAGGATTTGGATTGAATTAAAACTTTGGAACCTTTCAGGAAAAACCATCGCGAACCATTGTAACATGTACCCCAGTTTTAATTTTTTTGGGGAAATGTCAATTTTTGTTTTGGTGTGACTGAACTCCAGAAGGAGGCTACTTACGTATCCTTTCGGAATCAAGTCGAACGTAGTTCAATAAACTTGTTTGGATTTTTTTTTGTTTTCTTTTTATTCTTTTTTTCTCTTTTTTTTCCTCTTTTCTTTTGTTTTTCTTCTTTCTTTTTTTTTTCTGCTTTTTTTTTTCTTCTTTGTTTTGTTTTTTTTTTCTTTTTTTTTCTTTTGCTTTTTTTAATAACATCTTCAGGTTCCAAAGAGGGTAATCAAAGAAAGCTAACCGGCTCAAAGGGTTGGTAAAAGGGTTAATGATGTTTGGATAGCGAGAAAGAAAGCCTTCGTCATCATAGAGGGTTATGTGTGGACCTTCCCAATTTAGAGCCAATTTTCCTTTAGCTTCTTTATGAGGTGGGAGGATACGTCTCAGAATGAGATGTCCTATTTTAAATTTCCTAGGCCTCACTTTCTTGTTGTAGACACGAGCAGGAAATCTCAACTTCGTTCCAATTTTCTATTTATTTTCTTAGAAGCCCTGTCTTCAAAATATTATGTTTCTTGATTCATTATTTCGGGTCTGACAGCGTCTTGGGATTTGAGCATGAAATCCGCAAGCATGTCATGTCATTAAAATCCGAATTAATAGAACTGAAAAGAGAATAAGAAAGTGACAAGATTAAGAAAAGAGGCATAATTGGACAATGAAATATTAATGTCATTTGATTTTTTTTTCTTTTAATTTTTGAAGATAGAAGGGTTTACATAAGAAAGTAAGACAATAAAATAAAAACATCCGAATTACACCCTAAAATAATCTGGGAGCAGAAAGGACAATAAGACCGGCTACCGAACAAACAAATGCACGAGTAGCACGTAAAATGTCTACTATGGCTTTCAATGTTGGATAAAATTCTCCATCATCATAGATCATTCCAACAACTGGCGCATTGGCAAAGGATTGTTTGTTATGTTAGGAGCCTCTTCATCCCTATGAACGATTCTTTTAGCTTCAATCAAGTCTTCAACTGCCCTTTTGAGGGTCCAACAGTCATTTGTATCATGTCCCACTGCTCCAGAGTGATATTCACATCTATCATTAGCCCAGTGCGAGGGGGACTTGAGGTTTGGCCGGTTCGAGGCCACTGGCTGCAACAGACTTAGCCTGACTAGCTTTTGGAACAAGCTCGAGTATGAGTCACCAATAGGGGTGAACTAATTCCTTCTCGGAGGCTCTCTTGGGCGAGGATTGTATTAGGGAACATATTGTTGGGGATTATATGGAGTTTGGTAGGGACTGGCATTTTTGGGAGGTGGAGCTCGATTTTGTGTATAATGTCGTGACCGCGTGTAAGGTTGCGCGTTCATCACCGCATAGGCCCTCGAGATAGTGGCACTGGTCAGACAGGCACGCAGCAGCCGTAGAGACGGGTCAATATGTGTTCAGATATATTATCAAAAAGATCGTCGAATGGATTCGTAGTTTGCTCAAAACTCGGTAGCATAGGGAAATCCGCTTGGGTGAAAAAGGAGACATCTGTCAGCGACGTGAGCCTTACGAGAGATCAGACCAATCCCATTCATCCTGGTCTGATCCGAACAGACCTTGGAGGTGGTGCCACGGCCTAAGCATCATCTTGATGGGGATAGTAGTGTCGTGGGACCTTAGGAAGCATATATGATTGGTTGAGAATTTTTGTAAAGTAAGACTTCTAAAGAAGAAAGATTTTTTTTTGAATTTAGATTTTTTTTTATTATTTGGAGAAAGACTTCTAAAGAAGGGAAAAAATATATTTTTGGATTTTGATTGATTTGTTTTTTCAATGAAAGACTTCTAAAAAGAACGAAAGAAAGTATTTTTGGGTATAAATTTTTTTCTATTTGGGATTTTTTAAGGAAAGACCTCAATAGAAGGATTTTAAAGGAAAATATTTTTGGATTTTTAAAAATTGGGGACCGGAACCGATGAGGTTTGCCTACGTATCTCATATCCGGTGATAATCAGACCCGCGTAGTTCGATAAGTAAACAGAAAAACATGGCCTTTTGAAGATATTTGGCTTATTTTAAAATGAATTTTCTTTTCCTCTTTTTTTTTTCTGGAATTTCGGTAGAGTTTCGAGATTTTCAAATACTTGAATTTTCACAAATCGAGTAAATTTTCTCTCTCCTGCCTCACTCTTGATTTTTCTTTCCCTATTCTAGAAATCGATCAACATGCAAACCGAACAAACAAATGCACGAGTAGCACGTAAAATGCATTAGGATGGTCTTTTAGTATTGGGGTACACTTGTCCTAGATGGACCCAACCCCTGTGTTGAGTCCCCAAAGTCAATGCACGTCATGCAAATAAACGTTCCTACTAGGGATCTGGCATGAGACTATGTAATTCTAGGTTTCAATCCTGGTTGTGTTGTTCTAGACCTGGCTTACCCGAGCGGACAACTTGAGTCGGGGGGAGGGGGGAGCATACTGGGAATATAGAAGATTCACCGGGTTTGCAACTTGTCTGATCCTTGTTCTAAAATTAGAGCTACGACTCTAACAAAAAAGAAGCCACGCAAAACGTATGCTTCCAAGAAGATTTAGAAGACTTAGAGAGAATAAAGGTGTCGTAACAATTTTATATACAGTTCAAACAATATCAAAGCGGTAAAAAGCGTCATTTAGCATATTAGGCTCAAACACGTAAAATCAGATAATTACAACAAAGCCAATTATAAACGTCATCTAAGCTCGAATTCTGAACCTTAAACCAAAGATTCTGGGTTCGGTCCCCAGCAAAGTTGCCAGAGCTGTCACACTTCATTTTTTCGAGGGATAGGGAGTTTTCCAATTAAAGTGATATTGTTCGAAATGAGATTATTTGGTTAATTAGAGTCGCCACTTGGGATAATTATTATGGTGTCCCAAGTCACCAGTTTATTTTAAAATCTCAAATCGAAGAAATTGACTCTATTTATGGTCCGCAAACACAGCTCGGGTACGGAAGCACTCCCGACTTCCGTGGTTTTAGCATGATCGTTTAACAATTAATATTTGACCTAATTATCTAATTTATTACATGTTTTAAGACTTATGTACATTACCATTTCTATACTGCTTTTAATTATTTATTTAAGCAGTTGCAGTATTTATGGAATTTATTTGAAGAAGTCGCAATTTCGCGCTCTTGTTGTTTTTGTACATATTGCAAATCGCGCCAAACGCAGCCCTGATTTACAATATGTTTATTTTTTATTATTATTTCAAGTTAAGGTCAAGTCGCATGAAACGCGCACTTGAGTTGAGATTTACGTATCGTGACCATGCCACGGGGAACTGCACCTATGGTCACGATTTAAAATTAGTTGCGCCTAAAGCAAGTTACGATGTTCAACAATTGTGTCCTAACTACATTTGAGATGTACGATGAGACAACGAATTATGAAACAATTGTGGAAAATGGGTCAACCTTTGCTTTTATTAAATTGGCCTGACTAAAATAAATTATTTGGTCCATATTCTACCCCAATAAACCCCGAAGCTCACTCCAACATAACTAGATTGCATTCTGCTAAAATAAGCCAATTACTCACTCATTTCACATTATTAAAATCATACAGGCTCTTTTTGTATCAAAAATAATTTCTTAAACCCATTAGCCCCCTTTTGAGTTTCAAATCTCATTCTCAAACTTAATATTCTTGGCTAGCAGCCCATACAACACATTACCAAAGAAACTCTCAACAAAAGCAATATGTCAAACCAACCAAAATCCATGGAAAAAAAAACAACAACTGATGGCATGTAAATCGTGAATACAAACTCAAGGCATCAATTACTCATCTGATATACTCATTTTCGCTAGCTAAATTTAGCAAAGCATTCACCAAGCAATTAGATTAATTCCCAGGAACGTTAAACAAATTTCACCACATAACTATCACATTAAATCTAAAAGTAAATAATAGAGAAAAAGTTAGAAATAAAACCTCAATAGTTTTTATCTAGGAAGCTCGATCTCAAACAAAGTATTGAAACAGAGATGTCGAACTTTAGATCAATCACGAAAGCAAATTGAGCCAATGAACCAAAGACTTCGCCGATGACCTCAGCTGGGTTTAGACAATGGTTTCGGGTATTAAAAGGGGTCTTTTCAATGGAGGTCTGTGGCTTATTTCAAAGGTGTTCTACTGGTTGTTTGGAGTTTGTTTCATGACTATTTCGCTGGTAAAATGGGCAGCAGCAAACTGATTATTTCAAGGCTGAAGATTGAAGCTTGAAGGTGGTGTTTGGCTGAGGTTTTGGAGCTGTTTATTATGGGTTTTTGCAGCTATTTTTTGAGGGAGATGAAACTGGTCTTTTGGGTGGCGAAAGGTCGCGAGAAAGACAGGTTTACAGTGGCCATAAGTAGCTCTTGCTGCTGCGTTTTCTTTCTTCCCCAGCTACTGTCTTTTTTGGGGTCCAAGAGCTCTAGTTTTTTTCTTTGTTTTCAGGTCGTATTAGTGTAAAGTGACGTGAGGGAGTTGGGGGAAAAGGGGTAAATGAGTGATGGTGTAAAGTGAATGAGGGAGTTGGGAGAAGTAAGAAGTGAGGTATTGGTGAGATGAGTGCAATATAATTTTTCTAAGTAACACCTATAAAAGGTGAAATATGAGCTAAAATATGTAGATTAAATTTAAAATATATTTACATACTAAAAAGTGATAAAAAAATCACACATGATCAAAAATTAGGTGCTCCCAGTGAAATCTCTTTCATGAGTAATATTTGGTTTCCCTTTCGCATGATTAAGTCCCTACTAGTTTTATTTCTTTTTACAGGCTTACCCTAGGATGTCTAAATGGGGCCCCCATCCGGCAGCGACGATTTCCCCACTGAGTCCCCTGCTCTAAAACTGGGTGAAGAGTAGAAGAGAAAAAGGGCTCTGAGTTCTCCAAGCTCGGAGAAAAAGAAACCTAGGAGGAGGCTGATCTGCAAGCCAAAAGAAATATTCCAGCTCCCGAATACTTGATTCGGATTCCCTCTACCGGGTCAGGGATGAGTTTGAAGATGATGAAATTTTAGGGGTTCGGGAGCCAACGGTCCCTGAAGAACGTGCATCAACTAGGGGGAGGGGGGCAGGGATGATAAAGGCCAATCCCTCCCAAACTCAAAAGGTCAATGCGTAGTATATCTACGCCAGGAGAATTAATAATATGTTAGGAGAAATTAGTACAAGAATGGGGGTCGAGAACCCTCAAGACGCCGGTTATGCTCCACCCAGTGTCATTGATATAATAGGATCACCTTCGTTCACGGACTCAATGTTCGGTGAAGCTCAAGCGGCGAAGAAGCGTTCAAATGAGGGGGTCCAAGGAGCGAACAATCCCCTCCAAAGATTTCTTGATGGCGTGGACTCTATTGCCACAGAGGATATCACTGGATAGGGTGATTTAGAAGTACCAAGAAGAAGTCCGCCCTCGGGGAAAAGTGGGTCTAGCTCGAGCCCAAGATTGGTCAATCGATTCCTTGCGCCGAGTGCCGATCCTGGTCGGAAGCGGTCAATCATTATCTCTGTTTCGAAGGACGCTCGGGTCCTTTCCGCGCCTAATAGGGTAGCTAGTTACCTCCGGTTCCTAGTGACTGAAGAAAACCGGTCAAAGATGAACGAGGTGGAATTTCCATGCTTGTTCAACGAATCACAGCAGGCATTGAATCGGGTAAGGTGTTACCAAACTTTTTTATTTTCCAGCTTTGGTTATTTAATGATTTTAATATTTTTCCTTGTATGCGCAGGCCTCGGTGCTTCACCCTAAGACCTTCCTCCGATATCAAGAAGAGCTGAGTCTCCTCGAGGCCGAAGCCAAAAAGCTTACTGAGAAGAGAGATATGTACAAACTTCTCAGTGAGCAACGTAAAGGGGAGGTTAAGAGCCTTCGAGCTGAGCTGGAGGTGGCTCAAAAGGAGCATGCCAACTTGGTCGAGCAAGTAAAAATTATTTGAGGTTAGTGACGACGAGCTCTAGGCTCGGTAACTAATGATCGGAATCTGCAGGTTCAACAGAAAATCGACCAGGTCGCCCAACATCGAGTTGAGATGGACACTGTCAAGGCTGAGACCGACGAATGGAGAGGCAGGATGGATCGCTCTGGCCTAGGAAAAAGAGGTTGCTCGGGTGCAACTGACTTCGGCTGAGGTCCAACTTCGAGAAGCAAAGGAAAAGGCGGAGGTGCAGGCCAAAAAGGTTGAAGAGCTCTAATCTCGGCTAAGTTCGGCTGCCTCTGATCGAAAAATTATGGCCAAGGAACTTGGAACGGCTAAGTCAGAGGCTGCGGTGGTTAAAGCTGATGCCGACGAGATGGTGGCCCAATATAAGGCCGATGCCGAGGCTTCCTAGGATCGCTTGAAGGACATTGTTGACTATGAGAAGCGGCAGTCGCGAAGAGAGGCCCTCGAGGAGATTTATGCTCGGGGTTTCAATCTATCGGCCGAGATCAAAACTGCTAAGGGGCTTGAAGCCGAGGCCAAGAAGTTGGCCTAAGAAGAAGAAGAAGAAGAAGACTCTGCGGGTTCCGGTGGACCCGGGGGTGGAGAAGACAAGGCTATTTAGACGTCTTTTTAGAAATTTTTGCATTTTTTTTGTACTTGTATACTTTTGTATTTTTGTTAAGGCCACTTGGCCTTTGTACAGACTGTATGTAATATACAAGGCTTGTTTTTCCCTTCGGCAGTTTAAGAATTTTGCTTTCCTTTGCTTTATTCTTTATGTTTATAAAGATCGAAATGCCTTAGAATAAAATAATTAGGTCATGTTCGGAGGTTCGAACAGGCCTTACCTTAGACATTATTTTTTTTAATTTATCGTGGGGGTTTGGTTTGACCAAAAACATTTTTCCCCAAAGTACTTATGATTTTTTAGATTATAGTTTGCCGAAGGTAGCCTTTAGAACCGGTGATGAAATTTTGAAGGCCTAGTTTTTTGTCACGGGTCTCGGACGTCTCCGAACCGTTTTAATATGGATGTAGCCTTTAGTTTGGGTGTTGCCCAGTCGGATTCTTACCTCGAGTTATCTGGGTATGCCTAAGATAACAGTCTCTGAATGGGGATGGTCGTAGCCTTTAAGGTTCCGACGTTTCCTAATAGGTCTTGTGCCTCCGAGCTTTCTCAGCCCGAGTCGGCCAAGTTTTTTTTGGACGGCAGTCTCCGATTGGGAGTGATCGTTTGAACCTGGATAAAGGCGGCCCTTGGGCTCGATACCTTTAAGGGATCGGATGTAGGAAATTACTAAGAGAAAAAAGGAAAAAAAGAGAAATTCTTAAGGGACAAGATGTTTATCCGCAAAGTAGAAACTTCTTTTTATTCTTGTGCGTAATAGTTACACATGTGTACAAGTTTTATGCCGGGGCTCGAGCAGTCTATGTGGGCACGGTTCATTTGACCGTTTGGCGCTTACAGTAAATCCTATCGATCGAGCCGAGACTATTCAATCATAAAGTTTCCTTCCTTGCTAAAGTCGTTATCCGAGGGTGATGCCCCCAAGTGTTCAGGGCTGAGCGCAGAGAGGCCTCGAATACTGTTGTCGTGATTTTTGATACCGGTTTGTAACTAGACTTCAATTCTATGTTAGCATGATTTTCTGTTGCATCATTAAAAACCTTATTGAAAAACCCATTCGGGACAAAACCGGTTCAAGAGAAAAAGAGTGCAACGCGTGCTTTCAGGCCTAAAGATTGTATCGTTCTTTGATGATTGCTTGCAAGTGTTAGTTCGTAATGTAAATAAATAAAAGGAAATGAATGATCGTACCTTAACAGCAGTATTGCGTCAAGTGAGTTATGTTCCTGTTGTTTGGTAATTGCTCACCATTCATTGTTCCGAACTTGTACGATCCTTTATTGATTGATCTCGATAATTTGATAAGGTCCTTCCTAGTTCGGCCCCAGCTTTCCTTCGTTTGGGTTTCGGGTGTTTAGTGTGACCTTCCTTAACACTAAGTTCCCGACATTGAAGTCTCGAAGGTTATCTCTTCGATTGTATGATCTCTCAATCCGCTGTTTTTGGGCAGCCAACCGAACAAGGGCTGCTTCGCGCCTTTCATCTAATAAATCGAGGCTAGTGTTCATAGCCACGTCGTCTGATTTCTTGGTTGTATATCGGAACCTGAGACTTGGTTCTCCAACTTCGGCTGGTATTAGAGCTTTGGCGCCGTAAACCAGTGTGAATGGGGTGGCCCCGGTACTGAACTTCGAGGTCGTACAGTATCCCAATAAGATTTTAGGCAGGATTTCCTTCCATTTTCCTTTGGCATCGGTCAGCCTCTTCTTGAGGTTTTGGAGTATGGTTTTGTTGGTCGATTCTACTTGTCCGTTCCCACTAGGATGGTAAGGTGTTGATAGGATCCTTTTGATCTTATGAATTTCGAGAAACTTTCTAATTTTGCTGTCGATAAATTGTTTTCTGTTGTCGCACACGATCTCGGCCGGCATTCTGAACCAGTATATGATGTGGTCCAAAATGAAATTGATGACTTCCTTCTCCCAGACCTTTTCGTATGCTTGGGCTTCCAACCACTTAGAAAAATAGTCAGTCATAAATATTATAAATTGAGACTTACCGGGTGCCCATGGAAGGGGGTCAATGACATCCATTCACCACTTCATGAACGACCTTCGTGACAAAATCGAATGCATCAGCTCCCTGGGCTGATGAATCATCGGGGCGTGTCTTTGACATTCATCACATTTTTGTACGAATTCCTTCGCGTCCTTTTCCATATCGATCCAGTAGTAGCCGGCTCTCATCACTTTTCGAACCAATGATTCAGCGCCTGAATCACAAGTGCCTTCGTGGATTTCCCTCAAAACGTACTCGATGTCCCCTGGTCCTAGACATATAGCGAGTGGGCCATCAAATGTTATTCTGAACAGGGTTCCGTCTTCGGACAAGCTAAACCGGGCTGCCTTTGTATGTAGGTTCCTCGATTCCTTTGGACCCATCGATAGTTTTCCAGTCTTCAGGTATTCTATATATTTATTTCTCCAATCCCGAGTTAGGCTTGTTGAGTTAATATCGGCATGACCTTCTTCTACCATCGATCTCATAAGTTGTACGATTGCCCCGAGTTGAACTCGTCGTCCTCAACCGATGACCCTAGGTTAGCGAGGCATCGGCCTTACTATTTTGATCCTAAGGTACATGTTGCAAAGTCCATTATTTGAATCGATGTAATGTTTCGTTCAATTTATCCAGGTACCTTTGCATTCGTTCTTCTCTGACCTTGAACGTCCTATTAACTTGGTTCACCACAAGGAGAGAGTCGCACTTGGCTTCAATAACCTCCGCCCCCAAGCTTTTGGCTAGTTCGAGACCTGCAATCATGGCCTCATATTCGGCCTCGTTGTTAGTCAATTTCACAGTCCTACTAGATTGTCTAACTACATTGCTTGTTGGTGGCTTCAATACGATACCAAGTCCGGACCCTTTTGCGTTCGAGGCACTGTCCGTAAAGAGGGTCCAGATCCCCGAGGAGATTCCTGAGTTGATTAATAACTCTCTTTCGACCTTGGGTATTAGGGCAAGCATAAAGTCGGCCATAAAGTCTGCCAAAATTTGAGACTTAATGGCGGTCCGGGATCGACATTCAATATCGTATTCACTGATTTCCTCGGCTCATTTGGCCAACTGGCCCGAGATCTCGGGCTCATGCATAAATTCCTCAAGGGGTAAGTAGTCACGACACATATGAGGTGACACTGGAAATATGGTTTTAGCTTTCTAGAGGCGCTTAGCAAAGCGAGCGCCAGCTTTTCTAGGTGAGGATACCTAGTTTCGGCCTCACATAGGGTCCTACTAACATAGTAAATTGGAAATTGTGTACCTTGCTCTTCCTGGACCAGGACTCCACTTACCGCTATCTCCGATACTGCCAAGTACAAGAATAGTTGTTCATCTTTCTTTGGTGTACGAAGCAGCGACGACCTCGATAAATACTGCTTGAGTTCCTCCAGGGCCCGTTGACACTCCGAGGCCCATGAGAAGTTATTCTTCTTCTTCAATAGTTTGAAAAACCGGTGGTTCTTGTCGGATGACCTCGATATAAATTGCCCCAAGGAGGCTACACGCCCGGTTAATCTTTGCACGGCCTTCACGTTGTCCACAACCGTGATATCTTCGATGGCTTTGATCTTGTCGGGGTTGATCTCGATTCCCCCGTTGGATACCATGAATCCAAGGAATTTACCTGATCCAACTCCAAACACACATTTCTCCGGGTTCAACTTCATATTGTATTTCTTTAATATGCTGAAGGTTTCCTGCAAATGCTTTAAATGGTCCTCTGCTCGCAGGGACTTAACCAACATATTGTCAATGTAAACCTCCATTGATTTTCCTATTTGTTCCTCGAACATCTGATTTACTAGGCATTGGTAAGTGGCACAGGTGTGTTATTAATTCAAACAACATCACGTTATAACAGTATGTGCCGTATTTAGTGATGAAGGAGGTTTTTTCCTAATCACCCGTGTCTATCCGTATTCGGTTGTACCCGGAGTAGGCGTCGAGAAAATTGAGGATCTCGTGGACGGCCGTGGCATCGATCATGCGATCAATGGTGGACAAAGGGAAAGAGTCCTTGAGACATGCCTTATTCACATCCTTATAGTCTACACACATTCTTAATTTATTCCCTTTTTTAGGGACTACCGCTACGTTCGCTAACCAATTCAGGTATTTAACCTCCGGAATGGAACCTATTTTAAGAAGTTTAGATACATCGTCCTTGATGAAAGCATGTTTGATATCGAACTGGGGTCTCCTCTTCTGCTTCACCAGATAGGACTTCGGGTCCAGTCTTAGCTTATGAGTGGTTATTTCAGCCGGATCCCTGTCATGTCAAGGTGGGACCAAGCGAAACAATCTATGTTAGCCATAAGAAACTGAATTAGTTTTTTCCTAAGCTCAGGATTTAACCCCCTGCCCAGGTATACGTTTCGATCGATTAGATGCTCGACCAATATGACCTGTTCCAGCTCCTCGACCGTCGATTTAGTGGCGTCGGAATCATCAGGGGCTATAAAAGACCTGGGTACCCCGTAATCATCGTCTTCATCAGCCCCATGTTTCTTTGGTTGGGTCGAAGCTGGTGTCGGTAATTGCTATTTAGTTTTTGGCTTTGTGATCGAACTAGGACCCTTTTGTCATTGCAAATGCGGATATCAGAATCGCCTATTCGACCGCAAACATCTCCGTTGCGGCTGGCTGTTCTCCATAAATTGTTTTAATTCCGCCTGGTGTTGGGAATTTTAACACTTAGTGCAGAGTTGAGGGTACTGTCCTCATGTTGTGGATCCATGGCCTTCCGAATAAAGTGTTGTACCTCATGTCTCCTTTGTTTACATAAAACTTAGCTTCCTAGATGGTCCCGGCGGTATTCACCGGTAATGTTATCTCACCCTTAGTGGTTTCACATGACATGTTGAATCCGTTTAGAACTCGGACTGCAGGCACTATTTGATCTTGTAGACCGAGCTGCTCCACGACCCTCGATCGGATGATGTTGGCCGAGCTACCTAAATCAATTAACACATGTTTACCTCGAATTTTATTTACGAGTAAAGATATTACCAGTGCATCATGTGGGGCTGTGCGATCCCTTCCGCGTCCTCATCGTTGAAAGACAATGTTCCTTCCGGTATGTAATCTCGAGTTCGTTTCTCCCTCGTGATGGACACTTTGGTGCGCTTTAATAGCGGCCCCTGAGGGACATCGACCCTACCAATGATCATGTTAATGACGTGTTGAGGTTCTTCTTGTTCGGTCTATTTGTTAGAATCCCTCTTCCTGAAATGATTCTTGTCTTGGTCGCTCAGGAATTCTGAAGATGCCCGCTGTTGAATAGTCGGGCTACTTCCTCTGTCAACTATCAGCAATCCTCTATTCTGTGGCCGTGAGTGCCGTGATATTTACATATCTGGTTAGGATTTCTTTGGGTTGGATCAGATTGTAGAGGTTGAGGCCATTTGGTTTTTTGATGCGTCCGATAGCTTATACAATGGCGGTAGCATCGACATTAAAGTTGTATTCCCATAACCTTGGTGCTTCTTTAGGCCCGATGGGCCTGTCGAAGCTGTTTTTGCTCATGAGTCCCCCGGTTGCTCTGACCTCATTCGCTTCTACTTTCGTTTCTCATAGTGTTCCGCCATGACCCACTGCTTTTTTGGTCTATATTATATGGCTAATACCGATCCCTGTTTGGTCTCGGTTCACGATCGATGTCTCTCTTGACTCTGTCGATGGTTCTGATGGGATAAAAAGACCCCGAAAGGGCCCCGAGTTGATCATCTTCCACTATGATCTTCGATTGATACCGGTTATGCACGTCAATCCAAGTAACAACTGGATATTCTATCAGGTTTTGTTTCAACTATTATGAAGCCACTAAGCTTCGAACATTGAGCCCTTGGTGAAATCCTGAACAGCCGAATCATCAGCGACCGGTAGCAAGTCCATTTATTCCATTTGAACAGGGACACGAATTCTCTGAGCATCTCGTTATCCTTCTATTTTACTTTGAAAAGGTTCGATTTCCTGGTCTCGACCTTGATGGCCCCGACCCGTGCTTTCACGAAAAAATCCGCAAGCATAGCAAATGAATCAATAAAATTAGAAGGTAAGTTGTGATACCATATCATAGCCCTTTTGACAGGGTCTCTCCGAACTTCTTCAATAGGACAGACTCAATCTCATCATCTTCCAAGTCATTCCCTTTGATGGAACATGTGTTAGAGGTTACATGCTCATTTGGGTCAATCGTTCCGTTATACTTAGCAATCTCGGGCATGCGGAATTTCTTAGGGATCGACTTCAGAGCCGCGCTCGGCGGAAAAGATTTTTGTACAAACTTCTTGGAATCCAGGCCTTTCAATATTGGCGGTGCTCCTGGGATTTGGTCTACCTTGGAATTGTAGGTTTTTACTTTTTTGTCATTACCTTCGATTTTCTTCTCCTTTAATTCTATCCGTTTTGTCAGCTCTTCGAGCATCTTTATGATCTCTAGGTTAGCCCCCGATTCATGTTCATTTGACCTTTCTGTGACCGGTTCATCCCTACGGGTGACTTCCGGGGGTGGATCGGGTTCAACCCTGCTCGGTGCACGGCTTTGGTTCTGTAATTGAGCTATCGCCACCTGTTGAGCCTGCAGTATTTTGAAGATCACCCCTAAACTGATCTCGTCTGCTCCAATGTTTTGCGTATTTGAATTGCCGATCGTGCTCCACCACGGACGCTATTTTCGGGGTCGGTTGGCAAGTTTGTATCGATAGCCACATGTGAATTAACGTCAATCGGACCCGCGGCCAGAATCCCGATGGGATCAACGAGCGGATCCGCGGCCAGAATTCCGATGGGATCAACGGGCGGTACCTCATCACCGAGCGCTATGTTATTATTTTCACCGTGATGGTCAGACTTGTTGTCAACATGTAGGGGCGCTGATTGAGAGTTCGACATTTCGAGTTTTAACCTGAAATTAGAGACACTTCAAAGAACAAGTGTAAAGTAGTACGTGTTATGGAGATTTGTATCAAATAACCACTATTATCCTTAGCCCCATGGTGGGCGCCAAACTTTTTACCCTCAAAATCGGATAACAATTGAATTTGTAAGTGGTTTTAAGGATACATGGATTAACTTGACACAAAATGATAAATCAGATTGCATTTGAAATAAATAATGGAAAAGTAAATGCAAACCACACGAATTGAACAATCTTAGCTTTGGAAGGTTAATCACCCCCGAGCCAGGTACGCTTCGATCGGTGTCAAGATACAAAAGAACAAGAGTTTAAAGAAAAATTATAATGAAATATTGCTTTGGGATGTGTGTTACAATGTGTTCAATGAATTATCAGACCCCCTTTATATAGTAGATGAGTTTTACTTAGGCAAAATTCTATAAAAGATAAAAAAATCTCTTGATTTGCTGATTGCCGGTTCCTTATTGATACATGCCGAGATTCTCGCCGTAATATACGACCGGTCACGGATATTTCGGTCTTCCGTTGGTTATGCTAACAACGTTTCTTCGAGCTCGATCGGGGCTAAGGTCGACTCCGGGATGACGGACTCAATATTCTCGAAGGCCGGTGTTATGACCTCGAGTTCTAGCTCGATGGGACTCGGGTCGATCTTAAGTCTTTGGTTGTCATGTTCCTAACCTGCCATGTCTCAAGCGAGCTCGATTTCGACCGTACACAATACATTATACATGTGTCTGTTTTAGCACACCTTTATAGCATTCAATAGCGTTTAGTCCTTTACCTTTATTTCAACAACATTACCGAACATGATAATTATCCAACGGAAAAGGGTATGATATATCCCTCTACAATTAAAAATTATTTAGAATTACTCTCTATTATACTATCGGATCAAAAGAACCCCTGCCGTCTTACTATCCAAACAAATATATCCCTAACTTGACGGACTGGACACATGGCACCCATCCAAGATTTTTAGTCTATCCAGTATTAGATTAGACACAACCAGCCGAGTTACCCGACCCATTAAATTTGACAACAAAAAGGTCTGAAAAAGTAAGTGGGCGTTTGGACATAAGATTTGTAAAATTTCAAAAAATAAAAAGGGAACAAAATTTGTAAAAAAATTTCGAAAGGAAGTGAAAAATTTATTTTATGTCCGAACAGGTTCTAAATCTTACAACACTCCAAAGTAACTTTCTTGGTAAGGCTACCAATACCTCCACAAGCGGCACCACCCTGGATACCCAATTATTACTTTATTTCCAAATTACTCAATAAGCACAAAAATTGTACAGAAACAACAGAATCACACCAATACCCAAATCAAAATTGACTAAATAAGCATCAAAACAAAATAGTGGCATAGAGTAGGAATTTACGGCCAAGGTGGCGGGCCGGCACTAGCTCCACTAAGGCAAAAAGAAAATACCCCAAAGTCTCATCTCCTTTTTTCTTCACAAGGTTTTTCCTCGTTTTTACATGCTTTTTCGTGACCCATATTTTGATTAGCTGTGGCAGTATTCATCAAAGAATTAAAAAAAAGTAATGGTGAATGGGATGGCAGGACTGACACCAGTAAAAGAATAGGGCGAAGAGGGAGGAAAAAGGAGGTGAATGATTCAAGAAAGGATGGTGATTTCCTTGAAAGAGGACTGATTTCTAATGGCTCGGTATCTCTTAAGAGAGAATCGAACCAAATTTAATAGGTCGGACAACAGGTAATGGGGCTGGTCGTGTTTAATGGACGAACTAAAAGTTTTGAATGGGTGCCACACGTCCAGTCCGTTAATTAGGGTATATTTGTTTGGATAGTAAGACGATAGGAATTCTTTTGATCTAATAGTATAACAAAGGATAAAGAACCTTTTCCGATTATCTAATAACCTGTTAATGCTTCGACGTTTTTAGTTATTTTACTAACAATATTATGTGTTATGTCATTTCATCTTCTGATTCTTTTGATATTAGTACGACTAAAAAAGAAACCCTCAACAACAGTCTGTAGTCTAGAAATTCCTCTGTTTTGGATTCAAATATTTTCATTCATTGATTTTAATAATACAATAATTTAGTGAGCGATAGACCTTTTCCACCTGCTGCACGTTTTAATACATAATTTAAATTATACAAAAATTACACTCGAGGCTTAGAATAATAATACATCACAAATATTGTCATCGTGGTGGTTGAATTAGTTGCAACTTCTTGGATAATTATCAGATTTCGCAATTTCATTCATTAGCGTTCACACCTATGATTTGAACTTTTGATTTAAGGCAATTTTTAAATTCCTTATCATTACCCTAAAACCTTTTCTTATCTCGGGAAATTCAATAATTTATATCAAATAATTTTTTAGTTATTAATGCGACATGATTTTCCAATATAAAAGATTTAATTAAACCCTCTAACCAGTATCTAACTCTGTCCCTCATGGCCAGCCGAACCTATGAAAAGAGGTGGAACTTTCGATGGAGTAAAAATTCATTGAAATTGTAAAAATAATATATATGAATCCATAAATTTAAAAATATAATGAATTCAATGCTAAAGTTTAAAAACTTTATAAGTTAAAATCATAGGATTTAAATTTTGGATCCGCCTCTGCCTAGGAACATGTACAAGAAAGAAGAATTAAAAATTAAAATAAATTAAAATCTGACACAATAATATAAAATGGAGAAACAACAGCTACACACTGGACTAATATAATTTAAGATTGTGACTTTCCTTAGGAGTCGTTTGGTAGGCCGTATTAAACAAAATAATCCCCGTATAAAAATTTAATCCGTCCAATACCATGTTTGGTTGGTCAATTCAATTTACTCCTACCTAATACATGGATTAGTTATACCTCATATGAGGGATTAACTAATACCATGGAAAGGAAGGGATTACTAATCCATGGATTAGCTATACATGGATAAGACTAAAATTACTAAATCCAAACTTATACATTGCATAATTAATTTTTAATACAATGAACCAAACACTTGATAAAAAATAATCCCAACACTACAATCCCTGCATTACTAATCCCTGCACTACTAATCCCTGCATTACTTGTGTTCGTACCAAACGACCCCTTAGTCTCTACCAATAATTCCAACGAAGCCGGCCCCTCAAGCTAAGACAACTGGACCATTCCACACAGAAAATATGTCAAGACAATACATGGGTATTAAAAATATTAAAAAGGAAGTTTCTTTATTTATCATAATTGAAGAAACTTTCTACTCTGTATTGAAAAAAAAAAAGGCGTTATAATGCATATATATTAACGCAAAAACTTAATCCTGTTCAGCTACAAAAACTAGAGAGAAGAAAAAGAGAAGTGACTTGCTTCTGCTTTTTCTTCTTCTTCTTCTTCTTTTTGAGGTATTGCGAAAATGGGTACTTTTTTCTCTAAGCAGGTGGAACGAAGAAAAGCAATTAACACTCAGAAGAAACTTTTGTATGATCTCAAGGAAAAAAATAGCACTGATTTTCCTGGTTCAGATTATCGCGCAGAAGATAGAAAAAATTGGATGTCAGCACTTGCCCCTGAGAAACTCCACGTGAACAAGATAATTTGGCCTGGTACCCATGATTCTGCAACTAACAAAATTGGGATCCCATTTATCTCTCGCCCTTTTGCCCGAACCCAATCTCTGTCTATTTACAAACAACTGGTAATATTCTTTTGTTTGTTCTGATATTATGTTAAATTGTGTGATCGTTTCGTCTGAAACTGTTTAAACAAGTAAATTTTTATTTACTTTATTATGTATTGAACAGGTAATGGGCACTCGAGTTCTTGATATTCGAGTACAAGAAGATCGCCGTGTATGCCATGGCATCCTTCTTTCTTACAACGCTGATGTTGTGATTAACGATGTCAAAAAGTTTCTGTCGGAGACAGAATCAGAGATCATAATCCTCGAGATCCGAACAGAGTTCGGACACGAAGATCCACCGGAATTCGATAAATACTTAGAAGATCAGCTTGGGGAGTATTTAATACACCAAGATGACTCTGTTTTTCACAAGACAATAGCAGAATTACTGCCAAAAAGAGTAATTTGCGTTTGGAAACCAAGAAAATCTCCACAGCCAAAACATGGAAGTCCATTGTGGAGCGCTGGGTATTTAAAAGATAACTGGATTGATACTGATTTGCCTGAAACAAAATTTGAGAGCAATATGAAGCATTTGAGTGAACAGCCGCCGGTAACATCTCGGAAATATTTTTATAGGGTGGAGAATACGGTGACGCCTCAGGCGGATAATCCGGTTGTGTGTGTGAAACCGGTGACGAACCGGATTCATCCATATGCAAGGTTGTTTATAACTGAAAGTATTTCTAGAGGTTATGGTAATCGGTTACAGATATATTCTACTGATTTTATTGATGAAGATTTTGTGGATGCTTGCGTTGGGCTTACAAATGCAAGGATTGAAGGCAAGCTCTGAAGTGAAGTTCTTATTCTTTTCTGTTACATATTGTTTCAATACTATGAGAATTATCAGTTGTTTCTTGTTTTGTGCGCGACTCAGGTCATGTGTGTTTTAATTACCACTTGTTATACCTTGTAAAAATTGTTTGATTTGAGATTTTGTGAGTTAGTTAAATTGCGTGTAAATGAAATTCAGATAAGTTGATGGTAAAGTTGTTGTAATGTGATCAAGAGGTTACAGTTCGAATCATGAAAACAGCCCTAAAAATGTATGGTAAGACTGTGTGCAATAGACCCTTGTAGACCGGTCTTTTCCCAAATCACGCGCATAACGGAAGCATAATGTACAGTGCTGCCTTTTGTACTGAAACCACTATGTTTCGAACGAGCTATGTATTCATTAATCTGGATTAACGAAAAACACTTCCTATATTTTTTTTTCCCAACTCTAGTACACGTAAGATAATTCGAACTTTTCTCAAGTTCGTCAAAAGTAACATATGCAAGTTTCGCCAAAAGGGAAAAGGGATGCTATAAATGTTTTCTCTAATATCTTTACTGAACATTAGCCTTTTAAGAATTTCCTTTTTATGTCAGTTTAAGACTTCATCTCGACACTACTATAAGGTATTCGATCATAAAAAGTAAAATTAATAACCTGAAAAGTTATAAATTATCCGGCTACAACTTAAAAAAAGTACCAATACGTAAAAGTTCAGTGTATGTAAACTAAATCGTTATATGAATATACCCTCTGACCCAGTCTAACAATCCTAATTTCCTGTCACTTTTAACCAAATAAGCAAAATAAGATATCTATTGTAGCAATGCAGCAGTTTATGCCGTGTGTCACAATTCCATTCACATGTATAGGGCCAGAAGAAGATAAATTTAAAGCAAAAGTGGCCATCAGTGACATAAATGATGATGGTGAGGTGATACAAAATTGATAAGACTGATTGGTGTAATGTCCAAACATAGCTATTTCTCTGAGCTGGTTCTTAGCCTGTTATTCCCGGCGTACCTTTGATCCGTTGAGCGAGAGTCCTTTCACACGGGACTCTCGGTGATGGCTGACTTTCGTCTCTGTTCGACCAGTCGGTCTCACAGTCAGGCAGGCTTATACCATTACGCTCACGAGCAGAATCTTAGCTTGAGCCTACCTTCGCACACCTCCGTTACCATCAGAGCTAGATTTAGCTTAGGATCGGTTAATTGCCCCAACCCCATCATCGAATGAGGTTAAGTGCGCCTTTCGGAGACTTTGATAAAGAATCCCTTCCTTCGGCGAACGGCTAGACACTTCTATAGTGGGATCTCTTGAACCTATGAAACTCGTGAAAGTGGGTGAACCCCTTGCCCCTTCCCTGGCTCTCCTTGCACGTATCCCGAATCGCGAGGTGAAACTGAAAGTGGAAATAGAATTCCATATCCGCTGTGGTGCTTTGCTCCCTCCGGTTCGTTAATCTGTGGGCATACGGGTCTTTTTCGAAAATAAAAGATTGCTACCCTTGTCCCTCACAGAACCACCCTTGAAGCTGAACCAAATTCTTGTACTGCAAGTGACAACCATAAATGAAGTCTTTTTACTTACTAAGAAAAAAATACAGTGGCTAAAAATAGATGAAAATTAGCCGAGTCATTGCATGTATTTTTAAAATGTCAAAAATAACCCTCAATTGATACCATTCATTATGGCATATACTTTTTCAATAATTAAAGAATTTAAGCAATGATATTGTATGGGGATTAAAATTTCACGCCTCTCTTTTTCTCTCCTTTAATACTACCTTTTTTGTTCTCAAATCATCATTTTGCTTCATGAAATATACTATTGTAAGATCTTCAAACTGTCTTGATCCATTTTATTACTCGTATTATTGCAAATATTTAAAATGTTACTTCAAATTTTCAATTTTGTGTAAGGCAGTTTTCTATTTTAATGTTATTTTTACATATTCAAAGTGTAACACCTAAAGCATCCAATAATATTTGTATGTATAAATGAACAAATTAAATTTCCTTCGAAAGCCTTAAAAAATTTTATATGAGAAGATAATATCTCATTCACTCTTGCCTGAAATTTAAAAAAAAATTAAAATTAACATATTAAGGTAATTTTTAAAATTTTGGAATATTATATTAAAATAAATAAAGTATTAAACTTGAAGTTTTGCCGATGAAGCAAATGCGGTCAAAAGATCAACATCACCCATTTTCAAGACTATTATTGTAAATCCCCCTACTACGCTCCGCTATTGGGTTGTTTAAGGTAAATCTCTTTCTGGTGGGCTTTAGTATTACGTTGTGTTGTTGGCTGGCCCAACATTACGCTTAAGTGCGAAATTTTCCATGTACATGTTATTAGCAAACCAACATTGGAATATAGGAAGACAAAAACGAGCATCCCCGACAAATTGTGATTGAAGACGAAGTTTAAGATGTTACTTTGTCTTAAGAAGTATTTTCTTAAAAGAAATAGAGTACTAGATAGTCGATCCAACGAGTCTAAATTATTGGAAATTGTCAAAGTTAGTCTGTTAAGGAATATACCACATCTACAATATCCACAGGCATCATTTTCAGGTTCGTGTTTCAAATTTTTTGACACCGATTGCGCCAATGAAGTTTGACCGCTGCTAGTGTATGGATCGTTTGTGCAAATCCGCCCCTTTCATTTCCGTACCGGAGGAAATGGGATTCGAACTCATGATACAATTTTCTTGTACGTCGATTTAGCAGCCTTAAACCACTCAGCCATACCTCCAAGTTGTTGATCGGAACATCTGAACATAACAAAAGCTTTGAACTGCCGGTCTGCCACACAACAAAGAACCAAATGTTGCATATAGATTCCAACTATCACGGGGTTATGAGTCAACAACAGACAGCTAAATGACATGTCCCTCACTTTTTTATACTTTGACCTTATCCTCATTATTGTACACCTTTATTAGTCAGCAGTGGCCCACAAAATTAAACTTGATCAGCGTTAGAATTCGGAATCAAAGTATAGTTCTTTTGAACCAAAAAATACAAATAGATTTTAGAAAAAATTATGTATCATTTTATATATAACGTGATTGTTCACCGCGTTATATCTTAACGGCACGTTTGCCCGTTAAGGTATAGCAATGTGAATAACTGCGCTACATTTAAACTCAAAAAGGAAAGAAGGTATAGCGCACATATAAGACGCGCTATACCTTCTTAAAAAAACGGGCCTCCATCTTCCCCGACCAAAAAACCAGTAACCCCCTGCCCCCTCCCCCTCGCCATTC
>MCJB01030122.1:163581-196583 GCA_002018475.1 Nicotiana obtusifolia | reverse complement strand
AACCTGTGGTCAATGTTGATGAAGAGATAATCGAGGGGTTCCGAAGTTTTTTCAAATAGGTCAATATGGTAGAGGTTGGTGAAGGCTCTAGCAAAGCAGATGTGCAGTTCGTTGGCCCAAACGCGAAGCTTAACAGTTGGGAAGTTACTCCTCTCCTCACCAGGAAGGAGTTTTGGTAGTTTGCTTTATTTCCTTTTCTGTTATAGCTAGATCATTCTAGGGTTGTAATCCGGATCTTTCTTTTTAAGTTTCACTTATTCTGATGCTCAACCTTTCTATCCTTTTATTTTCAATGAAATGCAATTTCCCGTTTTCCATTTTTCTTAATAGTGTTTTATTTTGTTCTTTTGTACAGTTCTTTTTATGCTGGTTGCAGTGACGTGACATACATGAGGAATTTTTAGCCGAGTTTTAAAAGCCAATCTAATTCTGAAATAACAATCCAAGAAGTAGAATATGATGATGAGATAGGATATGATGAAGAAGCAGCATTTGAGCAAATCAGTAAAGAGCTGAAACAATTTGAAGAAAAACCGAAACCTAATTTGAGTGAGACTGAAGCAATCAATTTAGGGGACCAGGATGATGTTAGAAAAACCAAGATAAGTGTGCATCTAGAACCACAAGTGAAGGATGAAATAATCAAAACATTGTTCGAATTCAAAGATGTCTTTGCCTGGTTGTATGACAAAATGCCGGGTTTGAGCACTGATCTGGTAGTTCATAATTTACCAACTGATCCAGCATTTTTCCCCGTCAAGCAAAAGTTGTGAAAGTTCAAGACCGATATGAGTATGAAGATCAAGGAAGAAATCACAAAGCAGCTTACTACAAAGGTCATTCGGGTCACCCGATATCCCGTTTGGTTAGCCAATGTTGTGCCAGTACCAAAGAAGGATGGTAAGACCAGGGTCTGTGTTGATTACCGTGACCTCAACGAAGAAAGCCCAAAGGATGATTTTCCATTACCGAACATTCACATTCTGATAGATAATTGTACCAAACATGAAATTGGGTCTTTTGTGGACTGTTACGCGGGATATCATCAGATTTTGATGGAAGAGGAAGATGCAGAAAAGACAGCACTCATCACGCCATGGGGAACGTATTGTTATCGGGTAATGCCATTTGGTTTGAAGAATGCTGGGGCAACTTACATGAGGGCGATTACCACCATGTTTCATGACATGATACATAGGGAGATTGAGATTTATGTAGACGATGTGATCATAAAGTCAAAGAAGCAGTTTGACCATGTCAAGGACCTGAGAAATTTTTTCCAAAGGCTCCGTAGGTACAACATCAAGCTCAATCCAGCAAAATGTGCATTTGGTGTCCCGTCCGGGAAACTATTGGGATTCATGGTCAGTCGACGCGGTATAGAGTTGGATCCGTCAAAGATCAAAGTCATTCAAGAATTACCGCTGCCAAGGAACAAAACAGAGGTGATGAGCCTACTTGGAAGGTTAAATTACATCAGCGGGTTTATTGCTCAACTCACGACAACTTGTGAGCCCATCTTTAAGATGCTGAAGAAGAATGCTGCAGTCAAGTGGACTGACGAGTGTCAAGAAGCATTTGATAAGATCAAGAGGTACCTGTCGAATCCACCGGTGTTGGTCCCACCAGAGCCGGGGAGACCTCTAATTCTTTATTTGACAGTCTTGGACAATTCTTTTGGTTGCGTATTGGGTCAGCATGACATCACGGGAAAGAAGGAGCAAGCAATCTACTTTCTTAGCAAGAAGTTCACTCCCTATGAGGTTAAGTACGCTCTGCTCGAGAGGACATGTTGCGCCTTGACTTGGGTGGCACAAAAGTTGAAGCATTATCTGTCATCCCACACTACTTACCTCATTTCTCGCCTGGATCCTCTGAAGTACATTTTTCAAAAGCCTATGCCTACGGGAAGACTTGCAAAGTGGCAGATTTTACTTACAGAGCTTGATATCATCTATGTGACTCGGACCGCGATGAAAGCCCAAGCCCTGGACGACTACTTAGCCGAGAATCCGGTGGATGATGAATATGAACCATTGAAGACTTATTTTCCTAACAAAGAAGTTATATGTGTTGACGAGGTTGACCATAATGAAAAGCCGGGTTGGAAACTTTTCTTTGATGGAGCTGCTAACATGAAGGGGGTCGGAATAGGGGCTGTACTTATCTCTGAAACAGGGCAACATTACCCTGTAACAGCCCACCTTCGATTTTATTGCACCAATAACATGGCTGAGTACGAAGCATGCATCCTGGCCTTGGCTACCCTAGCATCAATGTTACATCATCCAGACAAGGTTTATGTCGACCCCATACATATCCAAGTTCATGATCAACATGCTTATTGTAATGTGGCGGAAGAGGAAATCGATGGGGAGCCTTAGTTCCATGATATCAAGGAATACATCAGGTCAGGAGTATATTCAGTACATGCTACAGGTGACCAGAAGAGAAACATTTGACGTCTGGCCAGTGGATTTTTCTTGAACGGAGGAATCTTATACAAGAGGACTCCTGATTTAGGACTACTGAGGTGCATAGATGCTAAAGAAGCTTCAATTACCATGGCCGAAGTACATTCTGGACTTTGCGGCCCACGCATGAATGGATATTTATTGACAAAAAAGATACTTCGAGCAGGTTACTATTGGCTCACCATGGAAAGGGATTGTATCAGCTATGTTCGCAAGTGTCATCAATACCAGATACACGGTGATTTGATTCATTCTCCCCCATCTGAGTTGCACACAATGTCAGCACCTTGGCCCTTTGTTGCTTGGGGCATTGACGTTATTGGGCCAATTGAGCCAGCAGCGTCAAAACGGGAATAGGTTTATTCTTGTGGCCATTGATTACTTTACCAAGTGGGTCGAAGCTGTAACTTTCAAGTCCGTAACCAAGAAGGCAGTGGTGGATTTTTTTCATTCAAACATCATTTGTCGGTTCGGAATTCCCAAGGTGATCATCACAGACAATGCTGCTAATCTCAACAGTCATTTGATGAAAGAGGTATGCCAACAGTTCAAGATTATGAATCGGAACTCCACTCCGTATCGCCCCAAAGCAAATGGAGCTGCCGAGGCTGCCAACAAGAACATAAAGAAGATACTTCGTAAGATGGCTCAGGGTTCTCAGCAATGGCATGAAAAGTTGCCTTTTGCATTGCTGGGTTATCGCACTACTGTTCGCACTTCAGTGGGTGCAACTCCTTATCTGCTGGTATACGGAACTGAGGCAGTTATACCTGCGGAAGTTGAGATTCCATCTCTTCGGATCGTTGCAGAAGCCGAAATTGATGATAATGAGTAGGTCAAAACCCGGCTCGAATAGTTGAGTCTAATTGATGAAAAAAGATTGGCTGCAGTATGTCATGGCCAACTGTATCAGAAAAGAATGGCCAGAGCATACAACAAAAAGGTGCGTCCCCGAAAACATGAAGTAGGCCAGATGGTATTGAAACGTATCTTCCCTCATCAGGTGGAAGCCAAAGGCAAATTCGCCGCAAACTGGCATGGACCACTCGTTGTGACGAGAGTGTTGCCTAATGGTGCCTTGCATTTAACGGACATGGAAGGCAAATGTGTAGATATGGCTATCAATTATGATGCAATTAAGAGGTACTATGTATGATTTCTTTGCTCATTCTCAATTGTATTTTGTACTTGGCATGCTCGAAAGTTGAAATGAAGAAGGCATTTTGTTCCGCTATCCAAACACTTTTATCCTTTGCTACCCTTTTGAGCCTTATATATTTTTCTTTCATATCCCTCTTTTGGAATCAGTAGCAGAAACAAGATAGACGGAAAAAAAAATAAAGAAACAAACAAACAAACAAAGAGAAAAAGAAAGAAAAGAGAAAAAAAAAAGAACAAAAACAAAACAAGAGTTTGAACTACGTTTGACCTGATTCCTTTTAAGGATACGTAGGCATCCTTACGGTTCGGTCTCATCAAAATAAAAATTAAAAGTCCCCTAGACCCCAAAAGAAACTGGGGCAAAATTTTAGGATTCGAAAAGATCTGATTCCAAAAGTTGTAATATTTACCCCTACCTCACCTCGAATTATTCTTAGCCTTCATGCCACCCTCTCTTTCTAACCATGTCCAAAAGCCCACATTACGGTCCAAAGAAAGACCTTCCGATCAATCTTTGAGGATGCCGGGTTAAGTGAGACAGAGACATGATTTGCATCAGAGGCAACATTCCATTCACGAGATGAGAGAAATTTAAATGAGAGAGTCTTATTGGTGAAAACCCTCACGGGCACCATAAGGCGATGGTGAGATGAGAGAAATTTAAAATGAGGGAGTCTTATTGGTGAAAATCCTGACGGGCACCATAAGGCGATGGTGAGACAGAGAAATTTAAAATGAGAGAGTCTTATTGGTGAAAACCCCCACGGGCACCATAAGGTGACGGTGAGTTGAAAGATAGAACGATGAAAGAAGTTTGTTAGTAAAAACTTTCGGGACACTACAAGTCAAGTGGGCTCGCAACTTTACAGAGAAATGGGATCAGTGAAAACCGGTTTCTGAGGTATGGAGTCATGTCATGAGCCGAATACAATTGGTTGGACGGATTAGGCTGATCAATCCGAAATGCATGTCATGATCATTGGAGCTGGCTGTCTCCCTCAGATAAGTCTTTCTTTTCTAAATTTCATTCATCTATGATCAAGATTTCCCTTTGATTCCTTTTTGTCCCAAAAATCATTACACTTTGCTTTTGAGTCTATCTTTATGAACGTCTTTCGAATTAGCCACGTTGAATAAGCAGGAAAAGGATTTCAAAGCCTACTACCAGCTTCTGAATTGCGCAAAGCAGAGCTTGGCCAAGCATATCACAAGGGACATGATTTAGAATGAGCGGTATGCAAATAATCAGAGTTCAGGCAATAAACCGATTCTTGAGTTTTGAGAAAAATACAAGGATGCAGCGACGTCCAGAACGAAAGTGCAATGCAACATGTAAGAATAAGAGATTTGGATCATTCAGAGATTGTACGATCCGGTCCCAATCAAAGGTTAAACAATTCTTCATTCGCTCAAAGCAGCTGATTATAATGAAGCATGACAGTCAGTAGAAGCAGACCCCCAGCAATGAGGCCACAAGCTAACCACCGCATTTTTAAAACTAACAAGATTTTATTTATATTCATATGAAATAGGGGCATGAAATTTGTCAATCCCCAAGGCCCTCCCATGAAGAGAGCATGGCTCAGGGGCAAGAAGTTTTGTTCGGAATCCTCCAAGAAGAGAGAATGGCCCAGGTAAGATCAATTAAAATTTCTCAGGACCCTCCTGAATAATGGGATTTAGTTAAAAATTCTCAAAACCCTCCTGAAAAATGGGACGTAGTTTTAAAATTTCTCAGGACCCTCCCGGATAATGGGAAGTAGCTTTTAATTTTCTTAGGACCCTCCTGGATAATGGGAATTAGGTTTAAATTTCTCAGGAACCTCCTAGATAATGGAAATTAGCTTTAAATTTCTCAGGACCCTCCTGGATAATGAGATTTATTTAAACTTTCTCAGGACCCTCCTGGATAATGGGATTTAGTTAAATTTCTCAGGACCCTCCTGGATTAATAGGATTTAGTTTTAAAATTTCTCAGGACCCTCCAGGATAATGGGATTTAGTTAAATTTCTCAGGACCCTCCTGGATAATGGGATTTAGTTAAATTTCTCAGGACCCTCCTGGATAATGAAAATTAGCTTTAAATTTCTCAGGACCCTCCTGGATAATGGGATTTATTTAAACTTTCTCAGGACCCTCTTGGATAAAGGGATTTAGTTAAATTTCTCAGGACCCTCCTGGATAATGGGATTTAGTTTTAAAATTTCTCAGGACCCTCCTGGATAATGGGATTTAGTTAAATTTCTCAGGACCCTCCTGGATAATGGGATTTAGTTTTAAATTTCTGTGGACCCTCTTGGATAATGGGAATTAGCTTTAAATTTCTCAGAACCCTCCTGGATAATGGGAATTAGCTTTAAATTTCTCAGGACCCTCCTGGATAATGGATTTAGGTTTAAATTCTTAGAAGTTTTTAGGTAACATAATTCGATTAATCCCCGCAGATATGCCCAGGTTCCAAACTGGGGCAGAAAAGTTTCTTTTGTTTTGTTTGCTTTATTGTAACATCAGGCACCCACCTGGATAATGAGGGAATACATTTCAAGTTTTAGAAATCAGGCGCCCACATGGATAACGAGGGAATACATTCAAGTTTTAGCAATCAGGCGCCCACCTGGATAACAAGGGAATACCATTCGAGTTCTAGCAATCAGGCGCCCACCTGGACAATGAGGGAATACAATTCGAGTTCGGAAATGAGGCAACCACCTGAAAAATGAGGGAATCCACTTCAGAGTCACTTCAACTCCAAATTCATAAGAAGCATCAGGAGCCCCCTTGAAGAACAGGGTTCATCTGTTAGTTTTATACTGAAGATCAATTAGAGATTTGAGGAAGATGCAAGACGAGAATTAAATAGGATCTTGTATTTTTCTCTATTTTCTGATGTAACCTTTTCTTTTATTTTAATGTAATGGCAGGAACCGCGGACCGGAACCTCGACGGCACTTCACACGACTTCCTACCTCGGTACTCCATTGCCTTTCTCAATTACGAACTACACGTGGTCTGATTCCTTTGTAACCAAGGATATGTAGGCAGCCCAAATACTAGGGCTCGGTCACATTCTCTTTTCTTCAATTTTGGTTTCCCCAAGCAGAGGTCGGGTCAAAAACATCTGTTGTTCTTTGCCTGAAAACACTCCATGTTTTCCGTCAAAGAGGGGCAGCTGTAGACATGTAATTTTTGACCCATGCGTTAGAATCATCTCTAAAAGTCACAGTATTTTTAAAATAATTATTTGAGCTTATTTCTGTAAGAATTCACCTTTTTACCAAATTTAATTCTATTTTAAGTACAAATTTGGAAATATCAAAATAGTATCAAGCTTTTATCTTTAATAATATTACTAAATTCAATCAAAGTTTTATATCTTTGGGCTTGGTTTTCAGATTTTTGTTTTAGCCCAATCTCATAAATATTGGAGCCCAAATGCAGCAACCCAACAGAACCCAATCCCCTTCCCCTCATTTCTGCCACGTATGATAACCAACTCTGACAAAGAATATTTTTCCCAACTCACACAATCGATTGCACATACTCCTTACCCACTATCCACACTCAATTACTAACATATTTGAGGGATTCTTCGAAGGGAGTCTGTTATCTTGGAGAGAAAGGAGAGGGTTCTTAAAAGGGTCTGATTCTTCAAAGAGATAGGAATAGAAATCAGGAACAAAATTAGGAGAGGGATTTAGTTTTCTTCTCAAAAAAAAAAAAATTCAGAAAACCCCAAAAAAGAGACACACATACTTCTACGTTCTTCGCGATCGAGTAGGCGCACGGGTTCAATTCTAATTGCCGTTTCGAGTTCCAGTCGTGGTTCGTGGCCCTGCTACGGATATCGATTTTCAAAAAAAGTCAATAGGAACTCCCTTCCAGGTTCATTTACTCGATTTCTACTTATTGCATTTTATTTGATTAAAGTATGATAAAATCATGGAAATTTGCTTCTGGATTGGTAATTTTATTTCTATCATTTGATATCTCTGCTTTCATCGTATAATATGCTGCTTTCCTCGTTCTACATTGTTGTTTTGGTCACTCGATAGTTAGTGTTGGCTCGTTGGTCGCACTGGATTTAGGGTATTGCAGCTGTTGAAACTTGCATTTTTCCTTTTTCTGAGCTTATTAGACGAAATTTGTATAACATAAACTCGTTTAAAATTAGATCAATATGCTTTTGGGAGTTGGATATGCGACCGCATAAACAATATGCGGTTCATGCTTTCGACGTAACAATCGCAGATCGTGATCTTGGTTTGAGTCGCTCATCGCATTTAGGCTTCGCGGTCCACATTACATAGACCCAATCGCATCTTGCATCGCGTTTTCCTTCTGGATAAATTGTATGTTTTGATTTGCAATGTCTTTTGCGGTTCGCAAACCTGTTGTGCGATCGCAGATGAGACCACATTTCTGGTATTAAATTTTGTCCAGGACTCTATTCTGATTTGCGACCTAGATGTGTAATTGCGGTTCGCAAACATGCTTTGCGATCGCAGATAGATTCGCATTTTGACATCGCACTCTACCCAAGATTTTGTTCTGATCTGCGACCCTTATATGCATTATGCAGTTCGCATGAAGGGATATGCGATAGCATATCCCCCCTGGCGATACCATTTTGTCCTTTTCTGGATTTTCGTGGGTTTTTGGGTCAGGTTTGGTTAAATGCATGAAATAAAAGTTAAAAGAACAAGGCTATGAACTGAATTTTTATCTTTCTTTATTTTAGGTCTTATTTTCTTACTTTATTACATTGCTCGCTAGTAGCATGCTTAGGCCGATCACACTTGAGTAGGCAATACTAGGACGCTTTGTTAATTTTTGAGGTGGGAGGTCATTCCCTAGTTAAATTTATCCGGAAAATGCCCCCGAAAAACTTATGTATTTGACATTCCGGGGAATGCCCCGAGGTATTTATAAATGAAGACCAAAAGTGAAACTCGTAGTATATTAGTTCTGTTTTCCTTCTTTATTAGGTGGGAATGACCTCAAACCTCCTGTGTGTTTTGTTTGTCTCAATCCAAATATATTAAAAGCCAACTAAATCGAGTACGCAACCGTGACTTCCACGGGATTTGGGGAATGCCTAACACCTTCTCCCCGAATCAAATGAACTCCCTTACCCAAATCTCTGGTATGACTTGACTTTAAGTCCAAGTTCGAAAATGATGTCCTGGCACACCAGAATCACTTGTCAGGTGGTGACTCTAAATTTTCCTGATTAATCCTATCTTTTGTCACTTTCAAAATTGAAAACCCTTTTCGAGTTTTATTGGCATCAAAAAGGTTTAATAAATTTTCGGCCCCCCGAAAAAGGAGGAGTGACAAATAGAAAACGTCGCAACTCAAAAGTACTTCAAAAATGACAAAGGCAACTAGATCAATGATACCAAATCCATCTTGACCATACCTTTAATTTTTTTGAACAAGCCTTCACAACCTCTAAATATCATACTAAGAGGGTTATTTTTTAAAATCATGCCACTAATTATTCAAAAGTAGATTTAGGAACCTTTGATAGACCTAACGAAAAAATCACAAATGCTATATTTTCCTTCAAACCTTTTAAGGCACCAAGGCCAGATGGGATAGACACATTCTTTTATCAAAAATATTGAAATATAATTGGCAACTCTGTGATTAATTTTTGTCACAAAGTCTTCGAAACTCAGTCCCTTCACAATGGTACAAATGATACCTATTTATGTCTCATTCCTAAAATTAATAATGCTAATCATTTAAAAAATTTTAGGCCAATCGGCCTTTGCAGCAACGCTTGCAAAATCATTAATAAGATCATAGCCAATAGGCTAAAGCCTTTGTTACCAAATTTAACTAGTCCTACCCAAACTAACTTTATAAAGAACTAGAGACCATGTGATAATCCTATCATTATCCAAGAACTCTTAAATAACATGCACAATTCAAAAAGCTCTAAGTTCAATATGCTTTTAAAAATATACCTTGAAAAGACTTTCGATAAATTGAAATGGGATTTTATTCATAAAATTCTCAGTTTCTTTAAATTCCCTCCTAAAATCTCCAAACTTATAAAGCATTGTACTAGTAGTAGCAACATTAGAGTCCTTGTTAACGGTACTAAGACAAACTACTTTAGTACTAGTAGAGGTATTCGCCAAGGAGCTCCTAAATCTCTATATATATTTATCTTATGTATGGAACTTCTCTCAAGGCTAATAAACAATCATGTTGATACCATGCTTTGGGATCCTGTTAAAGTTAGTTATAAAGGTCCAAGTTTCTCCAATCTCTTCTTTGCAGATGATCTAACTCTTATAGGAAAAGCAAATTAGAAAATGGGCCTTTTGTATTAAGCGTTTCTTAAACCTCTTTACAGAAGAATCTGGCATGTCCATAAACTATGTAAAATCCAGATTAATTTTCTCTAAAAGTGCCTAACAAGCATCACTTCATACTTTGCCAAATTATTTGGCATGAAATTGAACTTCAAATTTGAAAAGTACCTTGGATTCTCTATATTAAATCATAAACCAAAACCCAAAGACTTTCAGTTTGTCATTGACCAAATGCGTATGAGACTATCCCATCGGAAATCTAATTTCCTCACTATAGCAGGTAGAATCACTTTAGCCACATCCACCTTGAGTTCAATACTAACTCACCTAATGTCATATATTATGCTCTCTACTAGAATCCTAAACCAAATTGATAAGATTCAAAGGGAATTTATATGGGGTACAACTAATTTCAGAAAAAAGATTACATCTGGTTAATTAGAAGACCGTGACCTATGACAAAATAAAAGGTGGACAAGGTATTCTTCAGCTACAAAAAAAAACTTAGTGATGCTTACAAATCTGGCATGGAGACTTCTTAATTGTTCCTCAAACCCATGGGCACAACTCATTACTTGAAAATACATCTAACAAAAATCATTTATTAACACTTCCTTTGTTTGGTCCGCTCTCATTAAAGGTTGGAAGATTTGTTACCAAGGTATTATGAGGCACCCTTGCAAGAACTCAAAAATTAATATTTGGAACTCTAGATGGATCCACAATAATCCTAACCTTAGAAGTAGTATTGAAGGACCATTGCATCTAAATGACTACAACCTCTTCTTACAAGACCTTATGAATGGAGATGGATAAGATACCTTCAAAATTTTGTTTGTTCTGCCAAGCTCTATTATTAGTAATATTAAAGCTACTCCACTTCCTAGTAAACATTTTGATAGGGACTATATGACTTGGGCTCTCAGCAGTAGTGGAGTTTTTTCTACTAAATCTTGTTACATACTCCTAGACAATAATTCTACCCCAAAGCTGGATTTCACTTGGATATGAAAACTACAATTTCCTAATAAAATAAAATATTCCTTTTGGCAATGCCTGCGTAACCGTATATCCGAAGATGCTCGCCATATTTTCCTAAATTGTCTTATAGTAACTCGCTTCTGGAGAAATCTGGGATTAATTCTTAATTCAAACCCTATTAACTCTCATGGGCTAATCGAACTAAAAAATTCACCAATGCAAAGTAGGAACCACACGTACCAATGGAAAAATATTTTCCCATTTGCCATATGGAACCTTTAAAAAAATAGAAACAATAATAATTATAATAACCTTGACCTTGACCTGTGTGTCTCTAAAGTTAGCAAACAGCTTGGGAGTACAATTTCTTCACCGAAAGAAATCCTCTACAAATAACTAAGATCAATATAGGCATTGGTTGTTTAAGCCTCATCACAACACAATCAAACTTAATTTAGATGGTTATTTCTTAAAAGTTACTTTGCATGCAGGCATAGGAGGAGTCTTTAGAAATAACAACGGTGACTGAATCATGGGCTTTTATAAATCTTATTATGCAACAACGCGGAACTGCTAGCTTTGGAGCAAGGATTTAAAATCGCAATGAAAATGACGTTCCCTCAATTAGAGATTGAAACAAACTCCTCAGAAATGATCAAATTGTTAAATGAGGATAATGCCCTAGCTAACAACACTTTGCTCAAATGCAGGTCATTAATACACCAATTGAGAATCCCAACAATCAGATATAATTTCAGAGAAGGAAATGGAGTAGTACATCAACTAGCCAAGGAAGTTGTTAGCCATTTCAAGCCTACTAGATGGTACTAAGTATTTACCTACTAGTGTTTGTAATAATATATAAACAATGGCAAATTCTTCGGGATTATGTTAGGACTATGTAATGCTTTTGTTTAAGTAATATAAGCTTCGTTTTATGTTTAAAAAAAGAGTATTAAAGTGAATTCGATAAATTTGAATGATTTTTCCACGAAAAAAGGAAAGTTATATGACTTTGAAGGTCAATTATTCAGTTGAGTGATCTTTTAAAAGACAAAAAAGTTATATAACTTTGAAGCCCAATTTCTAAAAGTTGAGTGATCATCCGAGCCATCAATTCTTGTTGTTAATAGTTAACAATGGAACTATAGTTAATGATTCTAATAGTAAATTTATAATATTGCACCAATTATGTTTTAGTATCAAATAAATTAAGGTCGACTATATAAACACTCACTAATCATGTCCTGCATTTAAAATTCATTTTAGACCAAATTTATAAAGCGTAAAACTAAATATAAAAAGTACTAAAAAGAATTATATTTATACCGATATAAAAATCTCAAACAGGACTAAAAGAAACCTCTAAAAATATATTGCCTAACTTAAATGTATTAACATGATTACATGAGTGAAATATACTCCTAACTATTATTATTATTATTATTATTATTATTATATTATTGCGCTTCTTTCACTAAATCTGCATTAATTCCAAGCAATTGTAAGTTTATCATATGTGAATCTGGCATTAAGCAAGTGTTGTAGTGGAAATAGCAAAGATCAAGACTTGGATTCTGCATAGTGTTTCTCTTGGATTTATTAGTCATACATGGTCCGCGGCAGATTATTGTTATCATTGTTAATATTTAATAGTAATGAAATGAGGCTGGCGTTGTAGATAAATACAAGGGACAGATTTGCCTAAATATGCATTCCTTTGGCCCACTGATCCCTATTTCTTTTTCTTTTTGCTTCTAAAATCACGGGTGACGAATCTTTTAATGAGAAAAAAAAAAAAAAAAAAAAACAAAGACAATGATGATTTGCCCTGATTTTGGGCTAACATTTACCTTCCATATCGTTACTTCTTCTTCCTCTTCTTTATTTTAAAAAAAAAAAAACAAAAACAAAAAATGAAATTCAAGTTTATCCCTTTATTCAACTTGAAAAATCTTTTGTGAGTTTTTTTATTTGGCGCAAGAGAGGGTTCAGACGAAAAATAATCTGCGTCAAGAGTGCAGGGGAAAAATTCACTAAATCTCGTTCATTCAGAAAAGAGAATTTTTTGTATTAGGTGTCGTTTCGTAGGATGCATTAGATAAAATAATGTATGCATTAGTTTTGTATATTAATAATACTTGTTTGGTACAGCTTTTGAACCTGTGCATTAGTTATGCAAGCATTAGTTATACACCATATTTGGTATTATCATATGCATAACTAATGCATGGGAAACCATGGTATTAAAAATGAAATGAGTTTTAATGCATGCACTAACTTAACTAAAGACAAAATTATTCTTCAAAATTTATACTTGATTAAAATATGTTATATATTAGTGCAACTTTGAAATAATCCAAGAAAGTCGAAAATAAAATTATATCCATAGTAAATAAATAAATACTTAGAATATTTTTTTTATATAAATAAATATTCAGTTCCATACTACAATATATGTAGACAAATCAAATAAGTAATCTTTTAAAACCTTTTTCATATAAAAATATTTCTCAACATATGTTACTTTAAAAAGATAAAGTGACGAACTGATTATGAGGGTATTTTCGTAAACAAATAATTTTTAGAAATTATGTAATGCTTTAATACATTAAACCAAACAAATCAATAAGAAATATATTAGAGTAACTAATATCAGTATAATTAATGCAAGTATAACTAATACCAACATTACTAATATATCATATTCAACATTATGCTTACGCACCCTACCAGGCTACCCTTAATAATAAGAACGCAAGAAAATGGGTTGTATGTTGAACATAACTAAATAGAGAAGTTGATGCTTAAAAAGAAACTTTTGGGATAGAAATATAGAAAAAATCTTAAAACGAAGACACAGTTACTGAATATTTTCAGGTCATAATGACAGACACAATTAGAAAGGTGTTAATATTCTCATGACAGACAGATTGATATTATTGAATCAAGATTGACGGGATTATAATTCGACTAGTCCATTATTTGTTTGGTCTATATTATTAAGCAACACGTCATGACAACCCAAAACCATCTAATTCAAGACCACTTCTCAAATAATTTTGTTAAAACTGGCTTAAAGAATATCCCCGATATATTTCTTCAATTTTGTATTGTATTTTTTCAGCCAGAAAATAAAACTGCAGATATTTTAGTTCCGGGCACGGAGCTTCCGGAGGCAGTAAGGATAATATAAATAAGCAAAAAAGTAAAATGTTATTGAGCTTTTGATAGAAAATAGCGTATGATTGTCAAAAATTCGTCTGTTTACAATGATGGTAGAACTCACTATTTATAATTACACCTAGGGAACAAGGTCCTAGGATCAAGCCCCTCTTAAATGATAATTATGAGGGCCATTGAATAATGTGTAACGGTGGGCAGTGAATGCCATATTCTCTGTAACATCATGCACTTAATGCTATAGAATATTCTTCATTATATGTACCGGATGGCAGATATTTATTTTGCCTTTATGAACGTTATTCTCTCCGATGACAAGCAAGATCATTGCCTTCAGATTCGACTGTCTTCTGTCTTCGGTTCCACGTATCGCTTTCTCATGCAATTATTAAATATAAATATATTTTACCCCATACATATAGTCCTCCTGCTTTCGGGTGGTATAACTTTGTGTAACCAGGAAGTTGGCAGAGATACCTTTCTTGGTGGGAAATTCTCTAATCCTCTTTGAAAGTTTCTGACAGTTGATTAGACGCACGTCTCTCCACATTTAATGCCCCGAACACGCATCATCCCATGATTCAGCATTACTTTTGCCGGTTTCGAGGTAATTATGGCCACGATTTTAGCCACCTATTCCTTTACTTATACGCATAAACTTCTTCATTTACACTTTATAATTCTTCAAACTTTCTCAAACTCTCTTTACTCAACTCGTACTTTATTTTCAACCTTTCTTTAACCTTCTTCTTGAGAGAAAAACTTTCCTTCTTTTCTGATAAAAAATGGCTTCTTCTTCCAGAATCCCTAGTTCCTCAAAAAAACAAAAAAAAGCTGATGACGCTGCTCCTCTTACGGTGAGCACCATCATCCCAAAGAGTTTTGTCACAACTAAGCACTTCAAAGAGAAGTATCCTTCCGCTCACCTTCTTACGTGGACCGTTAGCGTATACCCTTCTTCCATCCGTCCTTCCAGTATCCTTCCGCCCTTCACTTTGGAGCTGTTCTCTTTGAGTGGAGAGAATGACTCTGTTATCGTGGAGTTCTGCATCCACTACCAAGTATGCCTGGCACAAGTAAGTCCTTCTGTGTGGAGGATGGTCGCTTGTCTTCGGCGTCTGTGCCAGGAGACGGGAGAGGAGCTAACCCTAGCTCGATTAATGAATCTTTATTCCCCTAAGATTTTTCGCGGGTGAATGATAAATTTCAGCAAGCGTTGGCCACCATGCATCTGCTATCCAGCATGGATGATGTCAACGACCGTGGTTAGATTGAACGGTTCGTTGCAGTTTCCACCAGTGACATCATTCCGGTCACGGCTTCATCCTTTCCGGAATTATGGAACCGCACTCGTAAGTTCACCATCTGCCTTTTCTTCCATTAAAGATTATCCCATATCGTTATTGACCCTTCTTCTTTCGCTCGTTTCAGCAACTCGATGGGTATCACCTAGGATTGAAGGCTTGGACCAGTGGGTCAGAAAATTTTAGACGTTACTATGCCCAAGATCCGCACGTGAAAAGAACTGGCCTTTAAATACGGGTGGAAGGACAAAAATCATGGTAAATCGAACTCATCTTGTTTTTACTTTTCGTATAAGGAAGTTGATTAACCTTTCTCTCTTGTTGAATTCAGGTCTACCCCAGGGCTTAGTTGTCGTCCCCGAGGAGGACGTTTTGGCTAATCCTATTGACCGGGCGAGGCTGCTGCAGGAGGATTTTACACGAACAATTGTCTCGGAGCCTGCTTCTGGTACAAGTGCTTCTTCTCGAAGTCCCCGACCGGAGAAGAAACAACCAAAAAGAAGATATTCCTCTGCGGTCGGGAGAAAAAATAAAAATGCAAAGAGTGCCAAACCGAGTCGTCTCCGAAAGTCGTGGTGATGAGCCTCGCGCCCAAATCGGCCACAGACACCGTGATGATCGACGATGATGGAGAAGCCATGTAACACCCCAATATTTTAAGTGAGGATATATTGGACATTTAGAAAATAATTTATGTCTAAAATAAGATGGGAAAATAAAGGAACAAATTAAACCAAAATAAAACAAGAAGAAGAAAACCTAGTCAAACTAAAACTAAAAGGGAATTTGAGTCCTTCACCTAGTAGGATTTTAAAAAAAAAATTATAAAGCAAACAAAAAAAAAAACGGGGGGCCGAAGCCACCAGACAAAAAGGAAAAGAAAGAATAAGAGGGAACAAAGAAGCCCTCGCTTCTGGAAAAAACGAGAAAAAAGAAGAAGAAGAAAGAAACAGAGAAAGAAAGAAGAGGAAAAGGAAGAGAGGAAAGGAAAAAGAAGAAGAAGAGAGGAAGAAGAAGCCAAGGCTTCTGGAAAAAAAAAGAAAAGAAAAGAAAGCCAAGAGGGATCGTTTCAATAGTACCTCTGAACCCTAATATCTTTCGAGTTTCGAGTACTGCGGTAAATACCTAAACTCTTTATTTTAGTTATGTGGACAGATTCTTTAACAATTTCTTTTCTGAAATTTAAGCAATTTACATAGATTGTGAATAGCTTAGTTAAATACCACAAAGAGATAGAGTTACTGGTGTATATTTGAGTGAAGAATTCATTGAAGAAACTATCTTGATAGAGATATGGTGCAATTAATTACTTAAGCAAGTTTTAAAATTTTCAAAAGCTATTTGGAACGGTGTATTTTTCATGGAATGCGATTAAGGTATAAAACTATTTTCACCTTATCTCGACATATCCAACTTGACAAATTGATAATCTACCATGAAACTCCGAGAATTGGGTATTCTAAATTAGCTATAAATTAGCCAAAACATAGAAATTAACATGAGACGGATATTATGTAATTTTAGATTGAATTGGAGGAAGTTGTACGAATTGCTCGAGGTGAAGCATTTGGAATTTCGGCACGAGTACTGTGAGTAATAATCTTACCACAATTTGTGTTTTTATAGTTTGCATGATTTACACATGATTTTTAATATGAATATGTTACCGATTATATTTTGAGTTGCATGTGGGACAATTCTTTTACTCGATATGAAACCGAAATAATTATTTGAGATGAGTACCGTGATTTTAAATATTTTCGTGTCACTAGATTTGTTTTACCGTTACTTGAATTTACTGTTATCGAAAGGAAATTATATGATTTGATAAGAGCTGAAATGGCCTATATTGTTTTAAAATAGTTTCTACAAGTATATATGGATTTCAGAGACAAGTATAAATGGGAGTAGACATTGAAGGATCCCGTAGCTAACGGCGGGTTCGTTAGACCTGGTGCACCTTGTATTTACAGATTACCGATTACCGTTATAGCCCTCGCTAGTGGGAAGGTAGAACTAGCATACCGTTACCAATTTCCCTCGAGAAGGGACTACCGTTATATTTGACTTCTTCCGAAGAAGTCCACAGTTATACCGATTACATGATCCGTTCATTGAAACCTCCCAAAATGTGAATACTGATACTATACAGTTGTTACCGAGCTTATTACTGAATTGTTTATTATATTTTACTACAAGAAAAGCGTGATGAGACTAGAAATTATTTATTGTTTCTGAAAGAGCATTTTTATGTGATTTTCTCTTTGAGATACTAGCATGTTTTCTGACTTGTCCCCAAATAAAAACGGTTGTGGTTAAGGATTATTACTCACTGAGCTAGCGACTCATTCCCCGCTAATTTATTTTACAGAGACAGCTGTTGACGCAGGCGAGGATCTCGTTGATTAGAGCGCACAGGTTGACATTTTCTCGGTGAGCCTCGCACTTGTTCGTGTGGGCATAGATTTTTTGATTGTTATAATCTTTTCATTGAACTCTTAGAGTCGCTCCATAGTCATTATTTTAGTGTTATGTGTATTCTTTCGTTATTATGGTTTTATGTTGAGTATCGTTCTCCTTTATCAAGTTGGAGATAGATTAGTATTTCTATTGGCTAGTTGGTGGTTTAGTTGTATTGGAGACTTGTATTTGGTTAATTGACGAGTTGTCAATTGTTTGGTTTAATATTAGGATGTTTGGTTGTTGGTTTGAGACAGGAAAAATTTTTTGGATGGTCCAAAAACAGGGGAAACTCTGTCTGATTTTCTGTAAAATTTCCGGTGAGGCTTACTTGGGAGCACTTGCTCCTAAGCGCCGGTCACGGATCCTAAATTGGGTCGTGACAAAGTTGGTATCAGAGCCTAGGCTTTAAATCCCGAGTCATGGAGCAATTTTTAGTAGAGTCTTGCTCATGGGTATGTAGGCGCCCATACTTATGATCTCGAGGCTATTAAACATTTAGGAAAGTTTTCCCTTCTTTCATTCTTTGATCGTGCGTGAGATAACTTGAGATTTATTTTGGAATATTTCTTTCTCAGATGGCTAGGACAGGCACACCCTCATCTGCTGGGCGTGGTGCTGGACGTGGTGCTACCCGAGGTGGCGGTCAAGTTGGGGTTCATCAAACTAGAAGACAGACTGCTTCTCAACCTCAAGTTGGGAACATGGGTCAAACCCAAGCTGATATGCCAGATCAAGTGCAAGAGCAAGAAGTTCACAACGCTCCACCACCAGTGCCAACTGTTGTACCTACTGTTGCCTTACCTGCAGATACAGTGGCAAGGTTATTGAATGTGTTAGATACATTGGTGCCTACTCAGGGCGGAAGTTCAGCTCCTCAGGCTAAGTTACAAACACAAGCATCTACACCGACTCAGCCTTTCGGGAATAAGGAAGTATCCCTACACGAGTTCCTAAAATTGAAGTCACCGAAATTCACAGGTTCCGATAATTCAGCAGATCCTCAAATTTTCTTGGATGGGACACTTAAGGCATTACGTGCTCTTGGATGTTCTAGTGAGAGAGCCGTGGAGCTCGCAGCATACAAACTAGAGGATATGGCCAACACATGGTATGAAACGATATTGCTAGGAAGGCCAGCAGGAGCACCACCACTGACATGGGACGAGTTCACTAAGTTGTTCAAGAATCATTTTCTTCGAAACAGTCTAATGCAACAATATGCTAGGGACTTTGAGAGATTGGTTCAGACTCCAGATATGGATGTGTCAACATATAACACTAAGTTCTGTAAGCTGGCTATATGTGCTCCTTACTTAGTGCCTACCGAAGAAGCACGAGTTCAGAGGTTTGTTGATGGGTTGGTTGGTCGTCTATACACTGCAGTAGCCCCATAGATGAAGACTTTATCCTACTGTGATGTAGTCGACCTTGCTAGAAAGATTGAAAACAAGGGACGCGAGGAGCGTGCAGCTAGTGATTTACGTAAGAAGGCCAAAACAGGAGGGGCTTTCAGTGGCGGTTTTAATGGAAATAGAAGAGCAGGAAATCAGGGACAACAACAGGGTTCTCAGACAGGGACACACATGTATTCACAGTCCACATACAAACCACATTTCAGACAAGGAAATAGGGGACCATCATCTTCTGGACATCATAATACTGGGCAGATATATGCCACTACTCCAGTCTGCCAAACTTGTGGTAGATCACATTTGGGCCAATGTCATGTTCTAACTGGAGAGTGCTTTCGGTGTGGCCAGTTGGGACATCACTTGAGGGATTGCCCTCAGCCTCCGAGAAATTTCAACCAGGTTTCTATTCAGTCAACTGCACCGACTCAGACTACTCGTAATACTTCAGGTGCTACAGGTAGAGGAAATAGAGGTCGAGGTGCTGGAGATAGTGCTACTGTGAATCAAGGACAAGGCAATGCTGGTAGAGGCCAGGCGAGAGTTTTTGCATTTACTAGACAGGATGCTCAGGCCTCGAATGCAGTGGTTACAGGTATTCTTTCTGTCTGTTCATTTGATGCACTTGCGTTGATTGAACCGGGATCTACTCACTCCTATGTGTCCTCGTACTTTGCTTTGAGATTTAGTAGACAGCCCGAGCTATTGAATGATCCTTTTCTAGTTGCTACACCTGTTGGAGAGTCTCTATTAGCTGAATATGTGTATCATGCTTGTCAGATTCGAGTTGAGGGTAGAGATACTCTAGCTGATCTTATTGTACTTGATATGATTGACTTTGACATGCTGATGGGAATGGACTGGTTATCTTCTTGCTATGCTATAGTCGATTGTCATGCAAAGATAGTTAAGTTTGAGATACCCAAAGAACCTAGTTTTATTCTAAGAGGGAGTCAGGTTCCAGAGACTTGCAAAATTGTATCTTTTATGAAGGCTCAACGACTTCTAAAGAAAGGTTGCTTGGGTCTCTTAGCTATTATAAATGACACAAGAAAGGGAACGGTTAGTATAGAAAATGTACCGGTAGTGAGAGAATTTTCTGATGTATTTCCTGAGGATTTACCAGGATTGCCTCCAGTACGAGAAATAGACTTTGGTATTGATTTGCTACCTGACACACAGCCCATATCGATACCCCCATATCGAATGGCACCAGCAGAGTTGAGGGAACTAAAACAACAGTTACAAGATTTGTTAGATAAGGGTTTTACTAGATCTAGTGTACCACCATGGGGTGCACCGGTACTATTCGTAAATAAGAAAGACGGATCCCTGAGAATGTGCATTGACTACAGGCAGTTGAACAAGATAACAATACGCAATAAATATCCCTTGCCTCGTATAGATGGCATGTTTGATCAGTTACAAGGAGCTACCCACTTTTCAAAGATTGACCTCCGTTCTGGTTATCATCAACTTAGAATCAAAGATGAAGATATTTCTAAGACTGCTTTCAGAACTCGATACGGGCACTATGAGTTTCTTGTGATGCCTTTTGGACTGACTAATGCTCCAGCTGCAGTCATGGATTTAATGAATAGGCTGTTCAAGCCGTTTCTGGATACATTTGTAATAGTGTTTATTGACGACATACTGATATATTCTCGTAGCCAAAGAGAACACGAGAATCATCTCAGGACTGTGTTACAGACATTGCGAGAACATCAACTTTATGCTAAGTTCTCGAAGTGTGAATTCTGGCTAGACTCAGTAGCATTTTTGGGGCATGTTATATCTAAAGATGGAATTATGGTAGATCCTAAGAAGACTGAAGCTGTGCAGAAATGGCCCAGACCTACTTCTCCTATAGAGATTCACAGCTTTTTAGGCTTAGCAGGCTATTACAGGCGCTTTGTGCAGGATTTCTCCAGAATAGCATCGCCACTGACCAAGCTAACACAGAAAAATGCAAAGTTTCAGTGGACGGAGGAATGTGAGCAAAGCTTTCAGAAACTCAAAACTTGTCTGACAACTGCACCAATATTAGCCTTACCATCAGGTCCTGGAGGATTTACAGTATTCTGTGACGCCTCGAGGGTGGGATTAGGATGCGTTCTCATGCAAAATGGTCGTGTTATAGCTTATGCTTCGAGACAATTGAAAAAGCACGAGCAAAACTATCCTACACATGATTTGGAAATGGCTGCAGTGGTAAATTTGGAGGCATTATCTATACGGCGAAACTTGTGAGATTTATACTGACCATAAAAGTCTGAAGTATATCTTTCAGCAGAGAGATCTAAATCTTCGGCAGCGTCGTTGGATGGAACTACTCAAAGACTATGATTGTTCTATTTTGTATCATCCTGGAAAAGCTAATGTGGTGGCTGATGCATTGAGTAGAAAATCTATGGGGAGTTTGGCACATATAGCCCCTGCAAAGAGACTTTTAGCCAAAGATATTCAGAGACTAGAAGATACAAGTATCATATTTAGTGTCGGAAATTCAGAGACATTGTTGGCTTGTGCTCAGGCTAAGTCTTCATTAGTTGAGCGCATTAAAGCCACCCAATATGAGGATGAACGATTATGTAAATACAGAGATGAGGTCTTAGCTGGTAAAAGCAAGAATATGATTGTTGAAAGTGATGGTGTTCTTCGAATGGGTGACAGGTTATGTGTCGCAGACGTAGATGGGCTGAGACATGCTATTCTTAAAGAAGCTCACAACACTAAATAACCATACATCCTGGATCCACAAAAATGTATCATGACCTGAAGCAATTTTATTGGTGGGAAGGCATGAAGAAAGATGTTGCTAACTTTGTTTCTAGTTGTTTGACTTGTCAGCAGGTCAAGGCTGAACATCAACGACCCGCTGGACTACTACAACAAATTGAGATTCCAGAGTGGAAATGGGAAAGAATTACTATGGATTTTATCACCAGGCTACCACGAACCTTTAGAGGTTATGACTCGGTTTGGGTGATTGTAGACCGACTGACGAAATCAGCACACTTTTTGCCGGTGAAGACTACATATGGTGGAGTCAGGTATGCACAGATATTTATGAACGAAATTGTCCGACTTCACGGAGTTCCAGTATCCATCATCTCTGATAGAGGATCACAATTCACTTCACGCTTTTGGAAATCTTTTCAAGAAGCATTAGGTACACGAGTAAATCTTAGTACTGCATTTCACCCACAAACAGACGGGCAGTCCGAACGTACTATTCAGATCTTGGAGGATATGTTGAGAGCTTGCACTCTTGAGTTTGGAGGTAGTTGGGACACTTATCTACCATTAGGGAATTTGCCTACAACAATAGCTTCCAGTCCATTATTCAAATGGCACCGTACAAAGCATTGTATGGTAGAAGATGTCGTTCTCCTATCGGATGGTTTGAAGCTGGTGAGACTAACTTATTGGGACCCGACCTAGTACAAGAAGCTATGGACAAGGTCCAGTTGATCAGACAGAGATTGCTTACAGCTCAAAGTAGACAAAAGTCTTATGCTGATAAGAGAAGAAGAGATTTAGTGTTCACAATTGGGGACAAAGTGTTCCTACGAGTCTCTCCTATGAAAGGTGTGATGCGGTTTGGGAAAAGAGGCAAGTTGAGCCCCAGGTTTATAGGACCGTATGAGATACTAGGCCGAGTGAGAGCGGTGGCTTATCGTTTGGCACTTCCTCCTGATGTTATCTTTTATTCACCTAGTATTTCATGTCTCAATGCTAAGAAAATGTATATCAGACTCATCCCAGGTGCTGGAAGTACCAATTATACCGCTTAATGAGAAGTTGTCTTACGAGGAAGAGCCAATGGCAATTGTTGATAGACAGATAAGAAAACTACGGTCAAAAGAAATTGTGTTCGTGAAAGTCTTATGGAGAAATCATACTGTTGAAGAAGCTACATGGGAAATAGAAGATGCTATGCGAGTCAAGTATCCTCATTTATTTCAGTTTACAGGTACGTACTTGAGTTAAATTCGGGGACCGAATTTCATAAGGTGGGGAGGATGTAACACCCCAATATTTTAAGTGAGGATATATTGGATATTTAGAAAATAATTTATGTCTAAAATAAAAAGGAAAAATAAAGGAACAAATTAAACCAAAATAAAATAAGAAGAAGAAAACCTAGTCAAACTAAAACTAAAAGGGAATTTGAGTCCTTCACCTAGTAGGATTTTAAAAAAAAAATATAAAGCAAAAAAAAAAATGGGGGGCCGAAGCCACCAGACAAAAAGGAAAAGAGAGAATAAGAGGGAACAAAGAAGCCCTCGCTTCTGGAAAAAACGAGAAAAAAAAAAGAAGAAGAAAGAAACAGAGAAAGAAAGAAGAGGAAAAGGAAGAGAGGAAAGGAAAAAGAAGAAGAAGAGAGGAAGAAGAAGCCAAGGCTTCTGGAAAAAAAAAAAAAAAAAAAAAGAAAGCCAAGAGGGATCGTTTCAATAGCACCTCTGAACCCTAATATCTTTCTTAGTTATGTGGACAGATTCTTTAACAATTTCTTTTCTAAAATTTAAGCAATTTACATAGATTGTGAATAGCTTAGTTAAATACCACAAAGAGATAGAGTTACTGGTGTATATTTGAGTGCAGACTTCATTGAAGAAACTATCTTGATAGAGATATGGTGCAATTAATTACTTAAGCAAGTTTTAAAATTTTCAAAAGCTATTTGGAACGGTGTATTTTTCACGGAATGCGATTAAGGTATAAAACTATTTTCACCTTATCTCGACATATCCAACTTGACAAATTGATAATCTACCATGAAACTCCGAGAATTGGGTATTCTAAATTAGCTATAAATTAGCCAAAACATAGAAATTAACATGAGACGGATATTATGTAATTTTAGATTGAATTGGAGGAAGTTGTACGAACTGCTTGAGGTGAAGCATTTGGAATTTCGGCACGAGTACTGTGAGTAGTAATCTTACCACAATTTGTGTTTTTATAATTTGCATGATTTACACATGATTTTTAATATGAATATGTTACCGATTATATTTTGAGTTGCATGTGGGACAATTCTTTTACTCGATATGAAACCAAAATAATTATTTGAGATGAGTACCGTGATTTTAAATATTTTCGTGTCACTAGATTTGTTTTACCGTTACTTGAATTTACTGTTATCGAAAGAAAATTATATGATTTGATAAGATCTAAAATGGCCTATATTGTTTTAAAATAGTTTCTACAAGTATATATGGATTTCAGAGACAAGTATAAATAGGAGTGGACATTGAAGGATCCCGTAGCTAACGGCGGGTTCGTTAGACCTGGTGCACCTTGTATTTACAGATTACCGATTACAGTTATAGCTCTCGCTAGTGGGAAGGTAGAACTAGCATACCGTTACCGATTTCCCTCGAGTAGGGACTACCGTTATATATGAGTTCTGGTAAAGAAGTCCACAGTTATACCGATTACATGATCCGTTCATTGAAACCTCCCAAAATGTGAATACTGATATTATACAGTTGTTACCGAGCTTATTACTGAATTGTTTATTATATTTTATTACAAGAAAAGCGTGATGAGACTGAAAATTATTTATTGTTTCTGAAAGAGCATTTTTATGTGATTTTCTCTTTGAGATACTAGCATGTTTTTTGACTTGTCCCCAAATAAAAACGGTTGTGGTTAAGTATTATTACTCACAGAGCTAGCGACTCATTCCCCGCTAATTTTGTTACAGAGATAGCAGTTGACGCCGGCGAGGATCTCGTTAATTAGAGCGCACAGGTTGATATTTCTCGGTGAGCCTCGCAGTTGTTCGCGTGGGCAGAGATTTTACTTATTGTTATGGTCTTTTCGTTGAACTCTTAGAGTCGCTCCATAGTCATTATTTTAGTGTCAAGTGTATTCTTTCGTTATTATAGTCTTATGTTGAGTATCGTTCCCATTTATCAAAGTTGGAGATAAATTAGTATTTCTAGTGGCTAGTTGGTGGTTTAGTTATGGTGGAGACTTGTATTGGTTAATTGACAAGTTGTCAATTGTTTGGTATGATATTAGGATGTTTGGTTGTTGTTTGAGACAGGAAAGTTTTTGGGATGGTCCAAAAACAGGGGAAACTCTGTCCGATTTTCTGTAAAATTTCCGATGAGGCTTACTTGGGAGCACTTGCTTCTAAGCGCCGGTCACAATCCTAAATTGGGTCGTGACAGTTTTATTCATCACCTTTGATTATCTTATATATATTTAGGGATTGAAATTTCTAATTTACGAAAGAAAAGACTGAGAATTTTAGGATACAATCTGGCAAACTTTAGTTTTCAAAAGATGCATAATTTAAAATTATGCATCATCAATTCTGAGTTGGGAAATCATCAAGTACATCTAGTTTGCAGGATTCAGATAGTAGTGACACATTATCTTCCTGTGGCCAACAGCAAAGTGAATTTTGAAGCCAGATTTTCAGGCAATTTCTGCTGCAGGAATTACCAAACCGATCTTTGATAGCCTTCCTAAACCAATTACTGCGCGAAAAGCAAGACTGCTGTTGATTAGCAATTATTTTTGCATATTTTGTTATCCAACACATAAAAACTGAATATTATAACTATAGAAGTAAAACACTAATGTTTTCTTAGTCCTAGAACTTTATCTTTTCTTCTATTTCCTTTGCTTATTTCAAAGTTTGGTTAGAGGATGCTGTATGGGGTCGAACTCGGACTGCTTGCATATGGACAAATCGGACTCTAGTTTATATGGTTGGTATAGATCGTAATTAGTGTTCGGTAAATATGAGGTCAAGATATCAAAGATTGAAGAGCGAGACCGAATAACATCGAAGTAGGAATATTGAGATATCAAAGATCGAAGGTCGGGACCGAACAACATCGAATCAAAACACGAAGCCTTGATGCCCGAGATGAGTTTGTCGAGCTCGATTATGAGAAATGTCCTAGGGTAAGTTATCAGATCTGCGTAACGAAAGGACCGGAAATCCCGTGATATGTAAATATCTCGACGGGAATCACAGCATCAATCAACAAGACCGTTGAAATCAGTAAATCAAGGGATATTTTACCTTGTAAACAGATACTTGCCTTATATAAGAGATTATCCCCCCTCTATATAAAGGGGCAATGTAATTGTAAAAAGTTTCTCACGAAATAATTATCAAAATATAGAAAAGAAGTCTGCTTTATTATCTCTTTATTCGTTTGGTTCATACTTGTTTATCTTGGAGAAATCAATCAAGGCCAAGACTATTCAAGGCTTGTGGTTTGCATTTTTTCCCAATTTGGTTACCGACTTTAATTTCTATTTTATTCTTCATTATTTGTATCAAATCAAATCACGTGTCCAAAACAACGTATAAATTTAATTATTATTTGAAGTCAAAGTTAAACAGATGCTCATATCTTCCATTGGTAAAAGGTGAAGTTTATTCTTGGAGTTAAGAATTTGTAGCAGTGCATCAAAGATTACTTTGTAGTAGAATTTTTTTTGCATAGTAATGCTTCATGAACCTTACAAATCCTATGTAGATTACATATTTAGGTGTATTTATCTGTCATTGGGGAACAGAACATTGGTTAATAATATATTAGATACTCTTTCTGCATATATTGATTCACATGATTTTAGTTTATCGAAGGTAGACTGGAGAGTGAAAATAATTTACATTGCATGGTCATCTTGCTGCCTAAAAAAGCTGAAAGCAGCCATGATTGCCATGTGCACTATTTTGATTAATTTTTGACTGATATGTTAGATATGTATTTGTGCTTTTTTCTTATTGGATTAAATAACAAATAGAAGAAGCAAACATGAATTGTGGTGATATTTTTAGTGGTAATTGAAGTGTTAAGTGCCACATAGCTTATTTGTTCTTCAAAAGTTTTTGCTATATTACGTTTTACGTTTTTGCTCATCTGGTTAGCTATTTTTATTTTTTATTTTTATTACTCTCACATTGATCTTACACACACATATTTGTGGTGTTTATATTTCTCTAAAAAACCTAAAGTTGCCTGACTAGAGGATGCATTTTCTGTGCAAACCATACCATCTTTTAAAAGCACAGCAGGAAGTAAAAGTAAATTAAGTGGACTGCCCGAACTAGATTGTGATGTACGCATGTCAGTATATGTAAATTTCCATGATACTGGACCGGTCTTTTGGGCAGCCATGAATTCCAACACTAACTGCTTTATGTCTAGTGCCTAAATGCTATTATCTATGTTTTTAATTATATTTGTCTTTTGGTTCAGAAAATAAAAATTCCCGAACATCGAAAATGGATGGAAAATAGAATTCTTCCCCATCGAGCTGGGTATACAGATAAATTTATAAGTGGCATGGATGAGTTTATTAAATTTGCTTGTAGTTAAGGTGCCCTTGTAAGCGTTGTAAAAATATGAAGCACCTGAAACGCGATGAAGTTATTGTGCATGTTTTTCAAAAAGGGTTCACACCAGGATATTGGTATTGGACATCGCACGGAGAGGAAGCACCTCCAATTGATTTGAAGGAACATATCTATTCAGGTGCTTTGAGTAGTCATCAAGGTATAACTTTGACATACCTTCAAACAGTCAAAGTAATATTCCAAGTGAGGAAATTTATAATCTGATTCATATTTAAATATTGTAGGTGTGAGATTGTATGGCTAATGCAACTTTTATTTGCTACATGCATAAGAAATGCAGATGGCTCTCTCACTATAATGAAGCTATACGAGACAATTTTGAGAAAAGAGCAGCTGCAAAAATGATTCAACTTTTTCAAGATATTAGAAAATACTTGCTTGTGAAACCACATTGGATGTATTCAAGGAGATGGAGGAGTATTGGGAGTCTCCTGAATTTAAGTCAAAGTCCGAACAAAGCAAAAAGAATCACGATTCAAATGATGGCGCCTCAGTTCATACAGGTGGTTGTATACCTCATCGAGTGATTTGGAAGAGAATGGTAATATATAGATCTTTTTAAGTTAATTTCTTCAAGAAAATAACATCATATTCAATGTTGATAAGATAGTATTTTCCTTTATTTCCAGAAGGAAGCTACTAGAAAAGAACCTTCAATCGCGGAATTTTATTTTCAGACTCATTGCACAGAAAAAGAAAAATATTGGGTAAATAAGAAAGCTGAAGCTGCTTATGTAAATGTTCCTTCTATTCTTACATTTTGGCATACATACCACTAATCGGGTTGATAACATTAAGTTACTATATCCTAAATGGAGCATAAATGTCTATAGTTGACTGATCACAGAAAGTTGTTATCTTTGATGGAGATGCAAAGATGAACTTGAATTGTTTGACAAATGGTTACAAAAATAAAATTGTTAACTTTTTCATTATTGTTTGGTCTAACAATTTTACCTGGATATGTCATTAATCCTGAATTACTTTTATTTTCACTAGCCAATTATTTCTGATACATCCTGCTAAGAAAAGTGTCTTTTAACTAAATAGTATAACCGCGTTTGCACTACAGTTGGTCTAGCTTAACATGACAAGCAACTAAGGTGTCGTGTTTCTTAACTTTTATATATATCCTTGGTGTCACGTTTCTTAGATTTGCAGAAAATTTAAAATTAAGTTTTACTTTATTTTCTGTGGTATCAAATTAAGGTATAAATATGGTCATAAATATCACAATAGCATTAACTGAATGCAATTTACTAGAGCTAAGAGGTGGTCCAAGTGCTATGTACAGAGACAAATTGGTCACTCTTTACAATGGAAATCTGCAATCAGACCAAGGAGTTCAATAAAATAAAGTGATTCTAGTTTGTGCGTTATTTCAGAGTTTCATTCCTAAAATATGTTGCTAGTTCTTAGTTCCAAAAAAAAAAATACAAGTGGATACATACTGATGTGAATAGTCTAATGAGTAAGTGATAGGTCTCTTTATTGATTAAGATGCAAATTTGATTGAATTGGTAGAGAATTGATATAGACCTTTATTTTCATTATTGACTTACAATATGGGCAGCTGGATATTGTTAAAGTACTCAAAGCAGCTTTTACTTTTCGTTTTTGATCTACATCTAACATGTGAAGACTAACTTTTACTTTGCTGCTCGAAGCAGTTCACTGCCCTGAATATACTTTCTCATTTCTCATTTGCTATCATCTGTTAGGTGGCGCTATTATGGAAGTAAACAGTAAAAGAGAGTTTCGTTTTGTTTGTTATAGGAACTTGTTGGTCATCCTCTTTGTCTGCTATTATTTTCATTTCACTGTTGCAACATTCAATTATTTGCTTAATTTCAATTCAATTGTCAAAATGATCAGCCCTTCATATTAGATGTTAAAGTTCTTCTTTGAATGAGATAGTGGATTTGTTACAAGCTTCATAAAGTCACATTTTTAGCCCAAGATTCAGCTTATGTTTGTTACACCTCTTTTCGTACACCCTGTGAGAGTATATAAAAGAGTTTTTCCAATTAAAGTGACATTAGTCGAAATAGGATTATTTAATTTATTTTTAGAGTCGCCACTTAGAAATTTTAGACTGGTGTCCCAAGCCACCGGTTTTATCCCAAATCGAGGAAAAGATTTAACTTTCTTAACGAAGTCTGCGAACCAGAAATTCTAGGTAAGGAATTTTGTTAACCCGAGAGAAGGTGTTAGGCATCCTCGGATACCGTAGTTCTAGCACGGTCGCTCAATTGTTATAATCGGCTTATTATCTAATTTTAATACCTATTATCAGCCTATAGTGCATTTTACTTTATTTTTGCTTTTCCGCTTTTAGAATTATCGGAGAATTGTGATGTTAATCAAAATATGTCACAAAATTACGTCACATAAATGCACCCGCAATTTGTAACACCTTTTAATTTAACATTGAAATTTTGGATTTGGGTCACATAAATGCGCATCCGAGTTTAGGAAATTAAATTATTGGAATAACGCGCCTAAAGCAAACTACGCGTTTTCAGTTTTCGAGGGCCATGAAATTTACTAAACGGCGCACCTCAGTTTTTTTAAGTATTTAATTAATGAGGGCCATATATTTATAAATTTTGTTTGGTATGGCACGCCTCAAATTAGTTCGAAAGCCTTTATTATTTAAAGTTGTTAAGATCGGGTTACCTAAAAGGCACCCCCGAAATTGACATTGTTACTATGTCACGAGAACCGTACCCATAGCCACAATGCAGTTAATCATACCTAGAAATGAGTCACTAAAGTTTGAAGCGTTAAGGCTTATTTACTCTGGTCTCGCATTTAATTAATTAAGAGGGTCATTGGTGATCGTCATTAATTGTATGGCTCACCTCTATTAATTTTACGGAATTTATTAACACTACATAATATTAAACATTCATATCAACAAACCAACCCATTTATTTCCAGTAAACCGTAGATTAGGCCTAATATGGACTATTCAGCATAAATTCATTTGCAAATGTAGCCACTAATTTCATAAAAGGTTGCATTCTAAATCTCAGCACTAGTTTGCAGGAAATAACCACTTTTTTTAATCTAGGCGATATTTCCAGAACAACAAGCCATGTCATGAATTTCAACATTAGTCTCGAATTAAACTGATTTGAATTTCAGAAACAGCCCTATTTTCAAACTTAACAGGTTTTATACAAAATATTCATTAAATTTGGGCCTGCGGGCTGTAGAAATGGGCCAGCCTGGGGCAGGTTCAACATTCACCTTAAATAAAACTGTGTTTTTCAGAAATGGGCTACGAAGACAGCCCAAGCATCATACGGGAACTACAATCCAGCACACGTTCCATTTTCATGAAACTTGTCAGATCTAATACAACTCACGCAGTTGCAAGAGACAAAGAAAAATTAATTACAGACTTTCAATTAATTCAAAGAGGCTATTGAACAATTGTAATCTATCAAACTAAGTTATTACAAACCAATCCAATTTCAAACTCTGAATTCCCCATGTATCTGTTCCAATTCCAGCAACCAATTAGCATCAGAATTAATAGTCTTCTCCCTATCCCTTTTTTAGATTTTAAAGTGAAATAATCGGGACAGGACCAAATGAATATTACTTCTCATTGTTAATTACTTAGGAACAAAATATGGGATGGGATACAGCTTCCTATTAACTAGAAGTGCGTTAACTGCTGTTCTTTCATGTCGAGTGGATATTATTTTTCAGCACCTTATGTTTACATCACTGCTGAAATACTTTCAGTATATTTCAATGGTACAAGTGACAACCAGCAGCTACTAGATCACTTTATCAATGATTTCAATCAAATTTTAACCAAATTAGGGTGAGCCAGGAAGCTTAGTTAACAATAGAACAAAAATCATAAAGAAAACAGCAACTCAGATTCATGTAATATTGTATTGCGAGCAAAAATGAGATTTATAGAGCTAAGTGTGTAGAGTTTTGACAAGTTTGAATCTCATTATGACCAACGAACGTAAACGAGTGTAAGTAGAGCACTGAATTCTGATCTTTCCTTATTCAAATATCAAACACATAGAACCAAATCCTTGTAACTTAACTAAATTCAACTTCATCACTGAGCAAAACACATAAGGGATCAATCAAAATAGTAACAGCAATTGAAACAATAGCTATCAACATGGAAACAATAACAACAGAACGTATATCAATTATATAGATTGGAACAAGCTTGAAATCACAGTACCTAAGAACTGCAACCAAATTTGTTTATGCGACAGCAACATCAATCAATTAACAGCAACCACAGTCAGTCACAGGCAAATTCCGATCAATCTTTTTTGACCATTCAACAACAAGGCAAAATTCTATAAATTTTGGAAACACTAAGTATATCAATATTATATATGTAAACTGTTCTCTAAGCCATGAGGATCTATCTTCTCTTTCTTTTTTTATGACTGACCTCTCTTCTCTCTTTATATCCAATCCCCCCAGACTCCCTTTTAGATTTTATTCTTTTTTCTGTTAACCGCCCCCTCCTTCACACGATATTCCCCTAACAGATTCCCCCTTTCTTTTGCATGTGACCCTTACCCCCCAAAAACAGAAATCTGTTTTAAACTTTCTAAAAATCCCTTTTACCCCCCAAAGTTTCTTTTTATTTTTATTTAATTGCTATGAAGGGCTCGCTAGAAGCTTCCAGATATTTCTAACCATTTTCCTGATTTTTAATTCCTAACAGGTCAAGTTGACCCGGTTCGCAACAAATAGCCCAGAGTTAATTTTCCTAACCAGTCCAATTTGGGCCTAAATTTTCAGAGGCTATTGTATTTGTAGCCTCTTTAAAATGTAGGCACACAGAAATCAAAACTAAAACTAACAAAAACACTAAAGAAAAGAGTAGAAGAAGATAATACCTAAAAACATCAACCAAAAAAAAAAATGGATAGAGGAAAAAGGAGGAAATTACCTCAGACTGAAAACCTCTTAAAACTCAATAATTTTAAGACCAAAATCAAGTTTAACCGTGTGTTCAAGAACACACGGTTAAAACTCATTTTGGTTCAAAATCAGTCTTCACGACACTTTGATTTTGACTCTTAGGGTTTCGGATTTTCTTATTTTTTAGGGATTTGGTTGAAATAGTTCTAGTTTTTGGGGTGAGAAAGGGGTCGATTGTTGCTTGGGTTGTGATTGTGGATGATTTTTTTGGAGTGTTTTGAGAGGTGGCAGCCATGGCTGCAGAGTTAAAGGCGGCTAGGGTTTCTTCAACTTCAGAGGGGTTGTTTGGGGACGGAGGAAATGAGGGTAGTGGGGG
>MCJB01030122.1:70007-163056 GCA_002018475.1 Nicotiana obtusifolia | reverse complement strand
GGACGGATTGGCTGATCCGGAAATAAACAATTGGCCCTGATTTTAGTTTTAAACAATGGCCCACTTCCGAACGCCTCTTCTTTATTTCATTTACTTAAATTTCTTTTTGTTTTTAATTTCTCTTTTTAATTTTAACAACTAGAAGACTTAATAATAATAAAAAAAAATCCTAATTTACCTACATGTGAAATTAAGCTAAATAACTTATTTATAAAAATTATAATAACACTTAATTCTAAGAATTAAAGACTAAAATTAAGAAAAGTATAAAATAAACTATTTTTATGATTTTTCCAATTTTATAAAGCAAACAATTACTAATTCAATCCTATGAAAAATGTAAAATAAATCCTAAATGCAATGCATGATATTTTTGGGTATTTTCATGAGTTAATTACTTAACAATTAAGTATAAGTAATTAAAAATCTAATAGAATTCCTAAAATGGCTAATAATTAATTAAAAACTATTTTATTGATTTTATAGGAGTATTTCGGGCATGGCAAAAATCACGTGCTCACAGCTGCCTCTCTTTGCTCGGAGACACGAAGGGTTTTCGGACAAAGATAAGATGAGCAATTCTGCCGGATTTTTGCCTATCTCAGACTCCATGAGAAGCATTTTTGAATAGAGTCTGACCGAATCTTGCTTCAAGGGTTGCCTACATATCCTTGGCTATAAAGGAATCATGTCAGTGTAGTTCTGGAAGTTTCGGTAGCTGGGACTACCAGAAAACAGTGATTTTTGCTGTTGTTGCTGCTGTTACTGCTTGCTGCGCTCCTTATTACACCAAAATGGAACATAAAAACTAAACTAGCTATGTCTATTAACTATGAGTTACAAGATTCCTATCTACAAATTTCTTGAAACTTGATCTTGAATCTTCTTGTGCATCTCAAATTGTTGACTTGCATTCTTGAGGCGAGCTTCTGCTACTCTTAACTTGACTTGATCCTATCATTCAGGCGGACACCTGGTGCTTCTAACTTGAACTTTGAAACTTAAAATAAACTCTAAAATAAATGCCCTCGTTTTTCGGGTGGGACTACTAAAACTCGAATTATATTCCCTCGTTATCCAGGTAGGTGCCTGCTTTCCAAAGCTTGAATTGTATTCCCTTGTTATCCAGGTGGGCGCCTGATATCACAACTAAGCAAACAAAACAAAAGAAACTCTTTTGCCCCAGTTTGGAACCTGGGCATATCTGCGGGGATTAATCAAACCACGCTACCTAAAAGACTTCTAAGAATTTAAAAGCTAAATCCCATCATCCAAGAGGGTCCTAGGAAATTTTAGAACTAAATCCCATTATTCAGGAGGATCCTGAGAAATTTAAAACTGAAGTCCCATTATCCAGGAGGGTCCTGAAAACTTTTAACGATAATTTCCATTATCCAGGAGGGTCCTAAAAAATTTAAAACTAAATCCCATTATTCAGGAGGGTCCTGAGAAATTTAAAACTAAAGTCCTATTATCCAGGAGGGTCCTGAAAACTTTTAAAAAACTAATTCCCATTATCCAGGAGGGTCCTGAGAATTTTTTTTTTTAAAAAAACTAAATCCCATTATTCAGAAGGGTCCTGAGAAATTTAAAACTGAAGTCCCATTATCCAGGAGGGTCCTAAAAACTTTTAAAGCTAATTCCCATTATCCAGGAGAGTCCTGAGAAATTTTAGAACTAAATCCCATTATTCAGGAGGGTCCTGAGAAATTTAAAACTGAAGTCCCATTGTCCAGGAGGGTCATGAAAACTTTTAAAGCTACTTCCCATTATCCAGGAGGGTCCTAAAAGCCGAGAATGAATTTACCTGAGCCATGCTCTCCGCTTGGGGAATTCTTGAATAGCAACTTTTGCCTCCCGAGCCATGTCTTCTTCACAAGAGGGCTTTGTGGATTGACAACTTTTATGCTTTCTGTTTCAGATAAATAAAATCTTGTTAGTTTGAAAAACGTGGTGGTTAGTTTGTGGCGTCATTGCTGGGGTCTGCTTCTGCTGGGAATATATTCAGGTTTTGGCTCGGCTGGGGATCTGCTTCTGCTGACTGCCATGCTTCATCCTAATCGGCTGCTTTGGACGAGCACAGAGTTGTTTGACCTTTGATTGGGATCGGATTGCACCTTCTCTGAACGACCCGAATCTTTTACCCTTATCTATTATATTGCACTTTTATTTTGGACGTTGCTGCGTTCTTGTATATTCTCACAACCCCAAAAATCGCCTTATTGCCTGAACTCTGGTTAGCTACATACCACTCATTCTAGATTATGTCCCTTGCGATATGCTTGGCCGAGTTCTGTTTTGTGCAATTTAGAAGTTGGTAGTAAGCTTTGAAATCCTTTCCTGCTTACTCAACATGGCTAATTCGAAAGAAACTCACAAAGATAGACTCAATAAGCAAAATGTAATGATTTTGTGACAAAATAAAGGAAAATTATGAACACAAATGATTATGTGAGGGAAATTTAGAAAAGAAAGACTTATCTGAGGGAAGCAGCCAGCTCCAATGATCATGACATGCATTTCGGATTGATCAACCTAATCCGTCCGACCAATCATATTCAGCTCATGGCGTAAGTCCACACTTCGAAGACCGACCTTTCACTGATCTGGTTTCTTTGTAAAGTTGCGAGTCTACTCAGTTTGTAGTGTCCCTGAAGTTTCCAACAACCAGCTCCTCTCATTTGTTTAACTCTCAAACTCACCATCGCCTTATGGTGCCCGTGAGGGTTTTCACCAATAAGACTCTCATTTTAAATTTCCCTCATCTCACCATCGCCTTACGGTGCCCGTGAGGGTTTTCACCAATAAGACTCTCTCATTTTAAATTTCTTTCATGCACCCATGAACACAGTGTTGCCCCTGATGTAAATCATATCTCCATTTTTCTTGACCCGGCATCCTCAAAGATTGATCGGAAGGTCTTTCTTTGGACCGTAATGCAGGCTTTTGGACAAGGTTAGAAGGAGAGGATGGCATGAAAGCTCAAAATATCTCAAAAATGAAATAGGCGTCAAGATTACAACTTTTGGAATCAGATCTTTTCGAATCCAAACTTCTGCCCCAGTTTCTTTGGGGTTTGAGGAAATTTTAATTTTTATTTTGATGAGACCGAACCGTAAGGTTGCCTACGTATCCTTAAAAGGAATCAGGTCGAACGTAGTTCAAAAAGTTTGTTGTTTGTCTTTGTTCCCTTTTTCTCTTTTTCTTTTCTTTTTCTTTCCTTCCTTCTTCTTCTTTTTTTCTTCTTTTTTCTTTTCTTTTTTTTTTCTTTCTTTTATTTGTTTTTTTTTCTTCTTCTTTTTTTTCGTCCTTCTCTTCTTTTCTTCTTTTTTTTTTTCTCTTCTTTTCTTTTTCTTCTTTCTTCTCTTTTTTCATCTTCTTTATTTCTGTTACTAATTCCAAAAGAGGGGTACAAAAGAAAATAAGTCAGGCTCGAAAAGGTAACGAAGGATGAGAGTGTTTGGATAGCTGAATAAAGTGCCTTCGTCATTTCAACTTTGAACATGTCAAGTATAAAATACAATTGAAAGTGAGCAAAGAAATCATACATGATACTTCTTAACTGCATCAGAATTGATAGCCATATCTACACATTTGCCTATGTCTGTTAAGTACAGAGCGCCATTTGGAAACACTCTTGTCACAACGAATGGTCCGTGCCAGTTCGGGGTGAATTTGCCTTTGGCTTCTGCTTGGTGAGAAAGGATACGTTTCAATACCATCTGACCGACTTCGAATTTCCGAGGGCGCACCTTCTTGTTGTATGCTCTGGCCATTATTTTCTTATACAATTGACCATGACATACTGCAGCCAATATTTTCTCGTCAATCAGACTCAATTGCTCGAGTCGGGTCTTGACCCACTCATTATCATCAATTTCGGCTTCTGCGGCAATCCAAAGAGATGGAATCTCAACTTCTGTAGATATAACTACCTCAGTTCCGTATACCAGCATATAAGGGGTTGCACCCACTGAGGTGCGAATAGTAGTGCGATAACACAGTAATGCAAAAGGCAACTTTTCATGCCATTGCCGAGAACCCTGAACCATCTTACGAAGTATCTTCTTTATGTTCTTGTTGGCATACCTCTTTCATCAAATTACTGTTGAGATTAGCAGCATTGTCTGTGATGATCACCTTGGGAATTCCGAACCGACAAATTATGTTTGAATGAACAAAGTCCACCACTGCTTTCTTGGTTACGGACTTGAAAGTTACAGCTTCGACCCATTTGGTAAAGTAATCAATGGCCACCAGAATAAACCTATGCCCATTTGATGCTGCCGGCTCAATTGGCCCAATAACATCCATGCCCTAGGCAATAAAGGGCCAAGGTGCAGACATTGTGTGCAATTCAGACGGAGGAGAATGAATCAGATCACCGTGTACCTGGCATTGATGACACTTGCGAACAAAACTGATACAATCCCGTTGCATGGTGAGCCAATAATAACCTGCTTGAAGTATCTTCTTTGCCAATACATGCCCATTCATATGTGGACCCCAAACTCTAGAATGTACTTCAGCCATGATAGTTGAAGCTTCTTTAGCATCTATGCACCTCAGCAGTCGTAAATCCGGAGTTCTCTTATACAAGATTCCTCCGTTCAAGAAAAATCCACTGGCCAGACGTTGAATGGTTCTCTTCTGGTCACCTGTAGCATATGTTGGATATACCGCTGACCGGATGTATTCCTTGATATCATGGAACCAAGGTTCGCCATCGATTTCCTCTTCCACCATATTACAATAAGCATGTTGGTCATGAACTTGGATATGTATGGGGTCGACATAAACCTTGTCTGGATGATGTAACATTGACGCTAGAGTGGCCAAGACATCAGCAATCTCATTATGAATCCTGGGAATATGTCTAAATTCGACTGACCTGAAGCGCTGACAAAGATCATGCAAATACTGTCGGTAAGGTATGAGCTTCAAATCTCGAGTTTCCCATTCCTTGAATCTGGTGGACCAGCAAGTCTGAGTCTCCCAGAACCAGTATTTCTTGAATTCCCATGTCTAGGGCCAACCTTAAACCCAGAATGCATGCTTCGTACTCAGCCATGTTGTTGGTGCAATAAAATCGAAGCTGGGCTGTTACCGGGTAATATTGCCCTATTTCAGAAATAAGCACAGCCCCTATTCCGACTCCTTTCATGTTAGCAGCTCCATCGAAGAAGAGTCTCCAACCTGGCTTTTCATCACGGTCAACCTCGTCAACATACATGACCTCTTCATCGGGAAAATAAGTCTTCAGTGGCTCGTATTCGTCATCCACCGGATTCTCGGCCAAGTGGTTGGCCAAGGTTTGGGCTTTCATCGCGGTCCGATTCACATATATGATATCAAACTCTGTGAGTAAAATCTGCCACTTTGCCAGTCTCCCGGTGGGCATGGGCTTCTGAAAGATGTACTTCAGAGGATCCATGCGAGAAATGAGGTAAGTAGTGTGGGAGGACAGATAATGTTTCAACTTTTGTGCCACCCAGGTCAGGGCGCAACATGTCCTTTCAAGCAGAGTATACTTAACCTCATATGGAGTGAACTTCTTACTAAGATAATAGACTGCTTGCTCTTTCTTTCCTGTGATGTCATGTTGACCCAACACGCAACCAAAAGAGTTGTCCAAGACTGTCAAATAAAGAATTAAAGGTCTTCCAGGCTTTGGTGGGATCAGCACAGGTGGGTTTGACAAGTACCTCTTGATCTTATCAAATGCTTGTTGACACTCGTCAGTCCACTGGGTTGCAGCATTCTTCTTCAGCATCTTAAAGATGGGCTCACAGGTTGTCGTGAGTTGCGCGATAAACCTGCTGATGTAATTTAACCTTCCAAGTAGGCTCATCACCTCTGTTTTGTTCCTTGGCGGCAGTAATTTTTGAATGGCTTTGATTTTTGACGGATCCAGTTCAATACCACGTCTACTGACCACGAATCCCAGCAGTTTCCCAGACGGGACACCAAATGCACATTTAGCTGGATTGAGCTTGAGATTGTACCTGCGGAGCTTTTGGAAAAACTTTCTCAGATCTTTGGCTTGGTTAGACTGCTTTTTTGACTTTATGATCACATCATCTACATAAACCTCAATTTCTCTATGTATCATGTCATGAAACATAGTGGTCATCGCTCTCATGTAAGTTGCTCCAGCATTCTTCAAACCAAATGGAATTACCCGATAACAATACGTTCCCCATGGCGTGATGAATGTTGTCTTTTCTGCATCTTCCTCGTCCATCAAGATCTGATGATACCCCGCGTAACAGTCTACAAAAGACCCAATCTCATGCTTGGCACAATTGTCGATCAGAATGTGAATGTTCGGCAATAGAAAATCATCCTTTGGGCTTGCTTTGTTGAGATCACGGTAATCAACACAGACCTTGGTCTTGCCATCCTTCTTTGGCACTAGCACAACGTTGGCTAACCAAGTGGGATATCGAGTGACCCGAATGACCTTTGCAGTAAGCTGCTTTGTGATTTCTTCTTTGATCTTCATACTCATATCGGGCTTGAACTTTCGCAACTTTTGCTTGACGGGGGGACATGCTGGATTAGTTAGTAATTTATGAACTACCAGATCAGTGCTCAAACCCGGCATCTCGTCATATGACCAAGCAAAGACATCTCTGAATTCGAACAATGTTTTGATTATTTCCTCCTTCGCTTGCGGTTCTAGATGCACACTTATCTTGGTTTCCCTAACATCATCTGGGTTCCCTAAATTGATCGCTTCAGTGTCACTCAAATTAGGTTTTGGTTTTTCTTCAAATTGTTTTAGCTCTTTTGTGATTTGCTCGAATGTTGCTTCTTCATCATATCCTATCGCATCATCATATTCTACTTCTTGGATTGTTATTTCAGAATTAGATTGGTTTTTAAGACTCGGCTGAAAATTCCTCATGCATGTCATGTCACTGCAACCAGCATAAAAAGAACTGTACAAAAGAAACAAAAATAAAACACTATTAAGAATAATGGGAAACGGGAAATGGCATTTTATTGAAAGTAAAAGGATAGAAAGGTCTGAGCATCAAGATAAGCAAAACTTAAAAAGAAAGATCCGGATTACAACCCTGGAACGACTTAAATAACAGGAAAAGAAATAAAGCAAACTACCAAAACTCCTTCCTGGTGGGGAGAGGAGTAACTTCCCAATTGCTAAGCTTCACGTTCGAGCCAACAAATTGCACATCTGCTTCGCTAGATCCTGCACCAATCTTTACCATATTGACCTCTTTGAAAGACTTTGGAACCTCTTCACCATCTCTTCATCAACATCGACCACAGGTTCTGGGATTAAGGAGGTTGGAGGTTTTTCGGCTCCTAGTTTGACAAAAAACTTGGAGATGTGTGGGATTGGCTTGGATAGTGACCGTTCCTTCTTTCTTGGATTCTTAAACCTTTTTATGTCCTCTTCTGTGGGCGTGAATCCCAAACCAAACGTACCATAATTTCCATTGGGGCATATTGGATGCGCAATACCTTGCAGAGATGATCCCGGACCCTTGCGGCACAAAACCATTCTTCAACATTTCAGTCGCAACCATAATAGAGGCAGAGGACAGCTTGGGACCCGGAATGCATTTGCCTTCAGCAATCTTATGAACGGACACTATTTCAAAAGTTTGAAAGACCCAAGGTCCCTTATCATCTTCAGCTTCAACGAACGGAACAATTGTGTCGTTGCAGGCTGCCAAATCTTCCTCACCGTGCACAACTATTTCCTGCCTGTTCCATTCGAACTTAACCATTTGATGTAGAGAGGACGGGACTGCCTTGGCAGCATGTATCCAAGGCCTTCCTAACAACTGATTGTAGGAGACAACTACATCTAGCACTTGAAATTCCATGATGAACTCAATTGGCCCTATTGAAAATTCGAGCATTATGTCTCCAACAGAATCTTTACCTCATCCATCAAAGCCTCGGACACATACACTGTTTAAGCGGATCCTTTCGGTGCCGACCTTCAGCTTTCGTAGAGTAGACAAAGGACAAATGTTTGCACTAGAGCCATTGTCAACCAGAACTCTCGAAACAACAGCATCTTCGCACTTCACTGTGAGGTAAAGAGCTCGGTTGTGTTCTGTACCTTCGATAGGAAGTTCGTCATTCAAGAATGTGATCCTGTTTGCTTCGAAAATCTTACCAGCTATCTTTTCCAAGTGGTTTACTGTAATCTTATCAGGAACATGTGCCTTATTTAAAATCTTCATTAAGACCCTGTGATGTTCATCTGAGTGTATCAGCAGAGACAGAAGAGAAATCTGAGCTGGTGTTTTCCTCAGCTGCTCTACAATGGAATAATCCTGCCCTTTCATCTTCTTCAAGAACTCCTCAGCCTCTTCTTCGATAACTGGTTTCTTTACTGGCAATTGATCATCTTTGAATGGCTTGGCTTTCCTCAATTTTTCTGGGGTGAAACATCTCCCAGAACGAGTCAATCCTCCAGCTTCATTTACTTCTTCCTCCACTTCCTTTCCTTTGTAGGTCACTATCACTTGCTTGTTATTCCACGGAACAGCCGTGGTATCAACCACCAGCGGTTGGGTCACTGGTTTAATGATGATAGGGGTAATAGGAGCCCCTTTCACAACTAGGATAGGCTTACTGGGAATCCTTGGCACTATCACTCTTGAGTTTTCTGTTGACATCTTTTGACATCCCTTTCACGACCAAAATTAGTGGTTTGACATCTTTTCACAACATCTTTTGACATCCCTTTCACGACCAAAATTGGTGGTTTCAAATTGAGCAGGCTCGGCTTTTCTGTTGCCTCTTCAACTGTCACAGGCTTTGCTTTGGTGGAATCTGGATCTTTAACCAAATTGTTTTCACTAGCCCGAATCATCATGACGGACTTATAAGACTTCTCGCCCCCCCCCTCCTTGTAAACTACTTCAATCATATGTGTCTCTTCATGGGCAGGCAGACGGTTTTGGTTGATGTTTGGAGTGTCTAGGTTTTGGGCTACAATTTGGTTGGTATCAATGAGCTCTTGGATGGCCCATTTCAGGTGCCAACACTTTTCTACGTCATGACCTGGGGCATCGGAACAATAAGCATATCTTAGGGAATAATCAAGGTTCTTTGGAAGGGGATTTGGTATTTTTGACTCAATTGGCCTCAGGACGTCCAACTGCTTAGCCTTTGGAATAGACTGGCATAGGATTCTCCCAGAGGGGTAAAAGTTTGCTTTCGCTGTTGTCTCTCTTTCCTATAATCTGGCCTTGGTCGAAAGTGCAGACCATTGGGGTTTTGGTAAGGTTGTGGAGGTTGATAGGTATTTTGTGGAGCTGGGTAGGTATTCTGTGGAACGGGGGCACGCCATTGTGGGTAAGGAGGGGGTTGAGCATACGACTGTGCATGGTGAACAAAATATTGGGGTGGTCTGGCTAAGTCTTGGGAGTTTCTCGGGGAAAAGTAATGTTGAGCGGTATTATATGAAGCTTTGGTGTAGGTTTGAGGTCGGGGTCGAGGATGGGTGTATTGGTGAGGTGAACCCCTCTGGCCCTGCCATGATCCGGAGACAACCATAGCGACATCTTCCTTCTTCTTCTTGCCTAGCAAACTTCCGGTACCGCTCTGGATTGCCTGAGTGGCTGCTTTTATAGCAGAATAACTCATAATCTTACTCGACTTGAGCCCTTCTTCCACCATTTCTCCCATCTTTACCACGTCGTTGAAAGAATTACCAATTGCTGAGATCAAATGTCCATAGTAAGTGGGCTCCAAAGCTTGGAGGAAGTACTTAACCATCTCGTCTTCTTCCATCGGAGGATTGACTCGTGCAGCTTGCTCTCTCCAACGGAACTCATATTCTCTAAAGCTTTCGCTTGGATTCTTCTCCACCTTGGTCAGAGATAGGCGGTCGGGAACAATATCTATGTTGTACTGAAAGTGTCGGGCGAAGGCCTGAGCCATATCGTCCCAAGTGTACCACCTGTTACTGTCCTGGCGGGTGTACCATTCTAGAGCTGCTCCACTTAGACTTTGGCTGAAGTAGGCCACTAGGAATTCGTCTTTCCCTCCGGCACCTCTCATTTTGCTGCAATAACCTCTTAGGTGGGCAACAGGATCTCCGTCTCCGTCATACAAATCGAACTTGGGCATTTTGAATCCAGCAGGTAGTTGGACATCAGGAAACAAACATAGATCCTTATAGGCCATACTAATCTGATTCCCCAACCCTTGCATATTCCTCAAAGACTGCTCGAGGCTTTGTAACTTCCTTAACATCTCCTCCTGCTCTGCATTCTTGGGTGGTTTGTCAGTTTCAGCATGAGGTTCAAATTGGAGGGTGTTGGGGTAAGGATCTGAGATTTTGGAAGTGGGTTCCGGTGTATGGTAATGGGTATTTGGGGCGGGAAATGCGGGCTCACTAGAGGATCGATGAAGGGTAGCTTGTGGTGGAGGTACAAAAATAGGAGCAGATGTCGGAGCAGGGTACGAGGTTATTTTGGCTGGTGGAGCATGAAAAGTTTGGGCTGAAGTGCCGGGGTAATTGTGGTAAGAGGTAAAGCCCGGTCGTGTTGCGGGGAAAGATCGATGATATTGGCCATTTGGGATTGAGAAAGTGGTGGAATAGTGGCTGGGTTTTCTGTGTAGTTGATAGGGAATGAGGGTGGAGGGTGCCCCTTGATCCACGCTTGATACATCTCAGCCATCTGATGCTTCAATCCCCTAACCTCCTCTTGCAATTCTGATTCCGACTCAACAACCTCTTTTGACGGGTCTATAACTCCAGTATCTATTTCCTTACTAGCCATGACTATTTGACGCTTTGATCGGGTGTTGTATGGATGACTTGCCAGGATGCCAACAAACTAACCACCTTCTAAATATAGTTAGAAAATAACAAAGGACAACTACACAAAACCACCATGTTAGCGTTAGGGCATTTATCAGATAATAATATCACATTACGTGCAATGCACCTAGCAACAGGTAACAGTTCTAAAATGGCTGTGAGGGTCGCAAGGTCATATGGGATCATCCCAATTTTTTTATTTCGACCTTGCCTTCTTTTCTTTTCCGACACCCTTTACCACTTTCTTCTCTTTTGATGCAAAATGACTTGATCGAACCCGATGTAGGTTGCTTATGTATCATGAATTAAAACAAGCAGAGTTTTTGGAAAAAGTGATTCGGGATTTTCATTTAAAACTTTTGACAAAAATCATGATAATTGAAGGCCCGATACGCTTGACTACACTTTGACTGACTTTGATACTACCTAAGGAGTCAGTACTCCTAGACAAGACATGAAAATAAAGACAACATGAGACACAATATTTAAATAGAATGACTCCTCAAACTTCTTCTGCATGCAACTATCCTGGTTGGGATGGTCCTGGGCTGTCCGTTGTGCTCAAACTTTGTAACATGCCTCGCAGAGAAGCGCTAATGCTAGGAACGAAAACCCTGGCCTGTGCCCTTGCCTCCTAAAGACCAACCCCAAGAAAATACTGGCTATGCTGCTCCACTCTTGCTGCCAATTCCGCTAACTGAGACCTTATTAAATCAAACTTATCCCTAGGATCCTGGTACGATGCCTCCTCAAAATCATATGTCTGAACTGCCCGCCCCCTGAGTTGTGCTGGCAATGGGGTGCTAACTCCTGGCGGGGCGGACTGTAGCCAAATCAAATATTCCTGAGTACACTCGGGCCTGCCAATATCTTTTACTAAGGTATCTTTCTTCATCCTCTTTGCATTGTTCCAGTATTGCATGCACTTGATTTCGTCAACCACCTTTTTGCTAAAATTCATAATGTACCTTCGAAGGTTCAAAGTTGGGGGCTCCTCCTGCCGTCTGCCCAACTGTCGCATTACCCTGACCGGCGTATACGGTCAAACATACTTGAGACCTATCAGCATTAGGAAAGGTTGCATGAGGCATCCTACCAAGATATCATTTAAAGGTAGCCAAAGGCAAGTCCATAGGACATTCTGGTTCGTCCTCAAACTAAGGAACTCAATCCAAGCTGTGACACCTATCGGGTACGTGAACTTAGGAGACTTTATTCTACGCTCGATGCATATCACCCGATCCCTCAAGGCGCGGTCGATGGGACAAAGTAAGGAAGCTGTATGTAAATTCTCCATCATCCATAATTGCAACAAAAGGTTACTTCCCTCAAAAAACCTGACACCTCCCCTCACTTCACTCAGGGCTCGGTATAAATCTGCGAAGATCATTGGCACAACGGTAACGGTTTTGTGTTGCTTTTCATGGAATAGTGCTGTTACCACTGCCTGCAGACGGGTGCTAATGTGCTTCTCATCTAATGGAAAAACCAATAATCCCAACAAAGCGAGGCTGAAACCTTCGAGGCGACGTCTTTGCCATTTTGCTTTGGTTGTGCAAAATTCATCCCAAAAGACGTCAAAACTATCCTGTGGTCCAAACCTAGCAAACAAATAATCCAAAGGTATCTAAGATTGCTCTAGGCACTTTAAATGCTTGTTATCTTTTAGGCCCAGATCGTTGAGAAATCTTGTCCTAGAGTGGTCCCGGGGAAGTATCATGTTCTTGCCTATATAACTTAAGCGGGTGAGACCGGACATTTCTGCCAGAGTAGAGGTCATTTCACACTTCCCAAATTTGATAGTCAAGTTCTGCAGGTTCCAGTAAGTCAGCATCGCCTCCACTAAGTCTGGGGGAGGTGTGATGTCAAGAAGAGAAGTTAGGGTACCCAATTTATGCATCAACTCATGCTGTTTCAACAATGTAAACATGTTCGACCACTTGATTAATTTCTTGGGAATCTTTACCACCATCAGCACTCTGGATCGAATCAGCGGGTCCATACCTGAATGAAGGGGACATGGTTAACGGCTCGGAGCACTGCTACGACACCACAACATCTCCTAATGGACAAATGCAATACACAATTTGGCTATATCTGCAGACTGGCCTAAGTGTCTAGAGGTGACTATTAGTGCAAACTTGACAAAGTTGATCTCTAAGCATGAGAAATACTGCACTTGAAGCTTACATGGCCCTAATATCCCGACAGTCATGACCTTAAAGAACTATTCTGCGGAGGTGGGCTATTTTTGCAAACATAGCCGACATGACTAGATATGGCTAGGGACGCAAATCGGACATGGACAGACCTTAGAGTGATATGACACTGACTCATAGACTCAAGATCCTAAAACACGGCAACGGGACCACTTTTGCGAAAATAACCCTATTTTTGCAAGAATGGCCGATGTGGCCAAAAGTGGCTAAGCATGCAAGAGTTGGCTACGACCCCGGAAGCCAAGAGCCTAAGACTTACTAGGAAGACTGGACCCTATGTGGGTTGCCTACGTATCCCGCCCGAAAGACGAGAATCAGGTTCGCGTAGTTCAGAAAGATGCAACTATAAATTATATCTTTGTTTTCTTGAAGATGATGAAAAATGTAAAACATATCTTTGAAAAATGATGTAAAATCGGTGAAGAATATGGAAGAAAATACCCGGGGGCCCCTTTTTTTTAACTTCATTTTCACCCTTTTCTCCAAGACATTGGTCTGCCAAATGACCTTTTTACCCTCACAGATGCAACATTTAGCACATAGGATGATTAAATGTCACTTTGGGCCACAGGCCCATTTTGACAAAAATTTGGACAGGCTCCTACCAAGGGACACGGTACCTGGGACCGAGCCCTGCTAGGTCTAAATGACATGATGCAAATAAAAGTGACCTAAGGCTGACCTAAGTTTGTGGTTCACTAACAAGGCAGTTCGGGATAAGCGTATGGTCCATGGTGGCTGCTTAAGCTTTCCACCCACTCCATACGTCCGTCGGCTTCCCTCCTAAATTAAGGGTGACTCAACAAAGAGTTCGTGCACGCGATGCATGCTCCGAGACTTGTTGCAGAAAGAAGTGACCGGGCAATGCATATGATGACAGTTATAAAGCGATAAACACATAAAGCAAAAACCGTAAACACATAAACAACTAGCAAATAACAAAACATAAAAGCATAATAAACTTAACAAAACATGGAAGCATAATAAAAGCAACAAAACATGAAAGCAAAGTAGGTAACACTAACGAAAAACATAAAACTCAACCAAACATATTAAAAGCCAACAAATCAAGTGCTAGCTCGAACCCGCAAGTATGAACAAAATCCCCAGCAGAGTCGCCAGAGTTGTCAGTCCTCCCTTTTTACCGGTGTGGAGACAAGATTTTACTAAACTCTTTAGGTGGATAAAAGACTTAGTAAAACTCGTAAAAGGGGATTTCCAATTTTGGAAGTGACGAAGGCAAGATTAATCAGAAAAATCCAAAGTCGCCATCTGCAATTGGTTTTTGGTGTGTCAGGCCACCATTTTAGAACTTAGGTTCAAAACTAAGTTCACACCAGAGATCTGGGTAAGGGGGTTCATTTGACTCGGGGAGAAAGTGTTAGGCATTCCCCAAGTCCCATGAAAGTCACGGTTGCGTACTTGATTTAGTTGGCTTGTAATATATTTGAATTGAGATAAAACAAACACATGGGAGGTTTGAGGTCATTCCCACCTAACAAAGAAGAAAAAACATAACTAAGATACTAATGGTTTACTTTCGATCTATATTTACAAATGCCTCGGGGCATTCCCCGGAATATCAAAATACATAAGTCTTTCGGGGCATTCCCCGGATAAATTTAATTAAGGAATGACCTCTCGCCTCAAAAGTTAACAAAACGTCCTAGTATTGCCTACCCATGTATGGTCGGCCTAAAACATGCTACTAGCGAGCAATATAATGAAATAAAGTGAGATCTAAGAATAAAGAAGAAATTAAAGCTCAGTTCATGGTCTTGTTCTTCCAATGTTTTATTTCATGCATTTATCCAAACCCTGTCCGAAACATCGCAAAAGAAAACAAGCAAGAGATGAAATATCATTGCAGGTGGGGAATATGCGGTCGCATATCACGTATGCGAACCGCATACTGCACACTAAGGGCCGCAGATTTGAACAGACTTAGGCCATGCCCAATGTGGAGAATGCGATCCTATTTGCAGTCGCGAATAAGGTATGCGAGCCGCAGATCACACTTGGAGACCGCAAATCTGGACAGAGTCTTGCGGAAAAAATTTTGCGTCAAGAATGGGACGACTGAGTTAAAAATGCGGACCGCATATTAGATATGCAGCCATAGGTTTAACACTAAACACGAGCTGATCTTACGTTTTTTACCATTAAGATGAGAATGCGAACCACATATCAATTATGCGGCCGCAAACCTAACACCAAACACAGAGGATTCGATTGTCTGTTTCTATTTTTTCATTGTCTGATGATTATACCAAACATCAACCACTTTACGTTATGCGCTATTGAGTAATTTGAGCATATCAGTTCATGAATCAACGATTTAAAAGCAAATACTCATAGCTTCATCATATTTCAATCAATCCAATAGAACGAATAGAGGTCAAGGAATAAACCTGAATAAGAGCTCCTACTGATGTTTGAAACTTGATATCGACAACGAGACAACAAGCCACGAACGGAACTCGGATCAGCAATCAAGCTCGAACGTAAACACCTACTCGATCGAGATTGGTCTTTGAAAAACAGGGAAAATGTGAGTTCCTCTATTTTCTGGTTTTTTCCTGAAATTTGGAGAAGAAGAAGACTTAAAATGGGTCGTTCTCTCAAGCTCTCTCTGAAAACTCTCTGGTTTTCACTGTGTTTTCCTTCTTCTCTTGCTTTCCAAGGAAAATAATCTCCCTCTCCTTCTCGATTTTTTTTTGATTTCTGGTTTTTCCCTCTTTTTCTAGACTCTTCCTCTCTTCAAGATCGATCCCTATCTCTCCTTGTTCTTGCTCTCTAAGAATCCTCTCCAGAATAATCTCTCTGATTTCTGTTATGAAGAATAATGATGGGAATATCAGGTGAGTGCCTAGAGTGCGTGTGTGCGCGAGAGGAAGATCCTCTATCAGAGGTCGTTAGGATATTCATATGTGGCTGAGAGGATTGGGCTGGGACTGGGCCAAAACAAGCTGAAAGTCTTTTAACATGCCCCAAAAATAAGACTTTGATAATATTGTGAAGGATAAAAATTGAAAGTATGTCTTATTATTTGTTTCAATTTTGTACCTAGAAATAAGATTAAACTTAATAATAAAGGGAATTCCTACAGAAATAAGCTCAAATAATTATTTTAAAAATACTATGATTTTTAGAGGCAATTCTGACGCGCGGGTCAAAAATTACATGTCTACAAGGTCGACCTTAATAGGCTTTCAAATTGAGTTTTTGGGTCACTCATAGTTCCCTCTGAAGAGTGTATGTTGAGCTTTGCACAAGGGAGGCAATCTTTTAAGCACCGACAGATTTAAGATTTAAAATTAGTGAATATATATATATAGAGAGAGAGATATTTAAATTTATTTCCTTTCTCACACACATATATATGTGTGTGTGTGAAATGGGTGTGTAAAGTCTAAACTAATAATATGCGGTGGATTCAATCAAAACTTTACGTTTCCTCTAGATCTGCAACTGTTGTCAAGCCCAATGAATCAATACTGATTTCAAAGTAAGATAATCCCATCGATGGACTTGTGAATTCTCAAAGCTATGTCTACCTGTCAAGTCCACATCCTTAATCTAGTAATTAATGCTTCTTTCACAGCTGAAACTAGAGAAGACAAAATTATCATTTTTGCAAATGGATTGTAAAAAATAAATTATCATTAAGATATGATTCATTCAAATTTCATACAGAGTTTTAAAATTATTAAAATATTATTTACCTAAAAATAATTGTAAAAGCTGTTTGACCCAACAATTAGTTTTAGATTAAAGAATTGAATTTATATTTCTAGGGCCACTAGTGATTCGATTGATTCGGAGCGTTAATAAACAATAAACAATAACGAATAATTAAAGCATAAATAAATTGAGTAAAGTAGTAGAGATCAAGAGATTCTTCATGATTTCTAATATTCGAACCGTCTCCAAAAGCAGGAGGATCGAATTATAGAATTGATGGAAAAGATTTTAATTTAAAGCTATTTGGTATGTAAAAAAAACTTTCTTTATTCCATGATGATGATTATAAGTGGGGATGGGTAAATGATTATAGCTAAGGGAACGGATGGCGGTCCGAATCTTGGGGCTACACGTTAGGGAGAGTGGGTTGTAGGAATGAGATTCCAGCTGGTGTTGATCTCTTTGAAGAAACGGTATGTGCAACAATCTTCGGAAGGGTTCAAATTTCATCGATCAAGTCTTCGAAAATTTTGACCTTTTTCTCGCCTTTGTCCCTTCGAGTAGTTCCATACCAAAACAAAGGGTAGTTTCGGTCGCAACTCATCTGCTTTGGACTCGTGACTTCGAAACCTAACACGTACTGTTATTTCGCTATGCCACATAAAATATTTGAATTTTATCAATACAAATAATCCTCGCACTTCTTGGGCATATTATTAAGAGATGCGGAAGAAGTGAAAATCCTTGTCTCAGAAAGATATCGTTTGACTTGCTTTCCAGGTACAGAAATAATCTTTTCTTGATAATCCGTCAGTGATGTGATTAGACTCGCATTTATGATTCGAGACATGTGGCAACATAGTATTGGCTTACATGAAATATCAGCCCCCAAGTTATTATGATTGTTTTACGATGGGAAGCCTTTTTCGAGTCTGGCGGCTATGAAAAGACCATAAATTCGTTTATATATAGATATACTCATTGCACGCTTTCACCCTTTCCCTTTATCATCTTCTCCTCTTTCAAAACTTTTTGCCCTTTTTCTTCTTCAATCTTTCGTGGATTCTAAAACCCCAATATCCCGTTATGGAGCGCACCAGTCTTCAACACAGCCAAGTAATGCCTCCACTTTCTCTATGCCCATGTATGGCTTCAGAAGAAATTCCATTGACTTTTCAAGAAAAAATGATTCAAAGTTCCTACAAAGGCAGGAAAGGAAAATATAGCTTTGAACCTACCGTCCTTGATATTCTTCCTAAGAATTTGGATTTAGAGGCAGATATGATGCTGTAAAAAAAGTTTTGGAGCAATTTGTAAATGTTCCTATGGAAAACATTGACTCACTTATTCGTGAGGCTCAAGTCTCCCTTATTCGTCAGGAATGCCATTTGGGTGATTACGTGGTCGTTGACGTCCCTTAGGAAAATGAGAGAATTACCAGCCGCCGAGAGGGTTTTTCTTTTGTGTACACTTACCTCCTTTACTCTTGGGTTTCAACCTCCTCTTGATTCCATAATCTTAGATTTTGCCAGCATTTTGACATGTGTCTGTGCCAGGTTGGACCAAATATTTGGAGGCTGGTAGCATGTTTTTCATATTTAGTCAGACTAGTCGGAGTTGATTTTTCTCTTCGGCATCTTCTCAATCTATACGTTTCAAAGCCTTTAGGGATGGAATTTTCACAGTTGTTATTCGTGGGACGAGGACCCTTGTGAATGCTAAATATGATCACAGTAGGAGCTGGTTCGATCGGTTTGTAGTGGTCTCTATTCGGGAGCTGGTGTCCCTCGAGGAAGGACCTGTTTCAGAGAAATGGAATCGCGAGTGTGAGAATCTCTTCCAATTTTGATTATAGCTTTAATATTCATCTCTTGATGTCAGCATTCTCATATTTCAGGTGACTTATTGGCTCCAATGGAAGTGCCCGGTATTGGAGAGTGGGTTGAAAAGATTTTATCTTCTTCCTCGATATTGAAAGGACGACCTGGAGGCAAATCTACGATGTCTCAGGATGGAGAGCTAGAGGCCATGATAAATTTTCGTAAGCTTCTTCGCCACTTCATCATTTTCCATACATATATTTCTTTCTCTGCTAGTAGGCATTGCCTTGAGGAAGGCGCTTCCGCAAGTGTTAATTGATCTTTATGCTTCTATTGATTCTGCCCAAGAAAGGATCAAGCATTTGTCCGTTCTGAAGCAAAAAGTAGTTTCTTCCGCGTCTACTTTGGTAAGTGGTGTTCCATCCCTTACTCGAAAGAGGACAAGATCCAACTTCCGGATAGGGCCCGACGACATTCATGGTGGTCTCCGAATTTATGTTCAAACTGGATCCCCCTAAGGTGGCATTACTATACTGGTTAAGGATGAGGAGATGGTGTCCCCAAGCGAGGGGCCGATGAGAGATGAGATCTCCTTCCCGACCGTGTGAAATGCGTGGTGAAAGATGATCCCACTGAGGTCCTTTTGTTTGCTCCCATTCCCCCAACGGATTCCTAAATTCTGCATCCCTCTTCAGTTAGCTCCTCAGTCCGCACGACATTCTTCACATAGCTATTACGGTTTCAGATTGAACTAATCTTATTGACCTTGCGGAGGGGAATAGGGCATGGCTGAAGGAACTGATTGTCCCCTTAGAAAGGGGGAGCCTGAACAACTGATCCGATGTCGATCTTGCAGATGGCCTTCTTCACTGCACCCTTCAGAGATGACTCTCATATTTTCATCCTTCATTTCCTATAACCTTGCAGTCACTTTATGAGTATGACCATATTTGTTTCTCCTTTAGGCCAACTTGAGTTCCACCCAGATCCGAGACTACTTTGAGCAGAGTAAGGCAGATTTGAAAAGAAGTATCAAGAGTTAGGAGTCAAAGTTTAAGGATGTGCAAGCGGACAAGGAGAGTTGTCGACTCGGGGTAGAATGGCCCAAGGGTGAGTTGCAGTTGTTGACAAAGGAGCTTAAAGTATATGGTACAAGTAGCATAACGAGGATCGGACAATAAGAGGCTACTCTTACTCAGAAAGAGGCGAATGTGAGTCATTTGACCTATAAGCATGCACAATTTTAATATGATCTCTCTCTAGCCCAAGTGAGGGCATCACATCTTGAGGGGGTACATGGATCATTGAAGGAGTCCATTGATGATCTTCAAGCCGAAGTGGTGTAGTTGTGGAGCGAGAGGGACAAAGCGATCCGAGATCTTGACAAGGCAGCCTTACAGTCGGAGCTTGCTTAGAACGTTATCTTCCTGAATCCAAGTTATGAACATTGAGGAGCGTCCATGCTAGCATCCCCAATTGAAAAGTTAGAGAAGGCAGTTGCTGTGGCATGAAAACTTAGGACTTTGCCTCCCGTGAAGAGGGTCCTCTAAAGGGTGGAGATTCCTTGCAATTTCTGGGGAGAGGTACTAAGGGCCCGTTGAACACGTCCCGGTCCTTGAGCCTGTCGAGCTGAATTGTCCCCTTCCAGCCTAGTGCTTCAAGATCAATAATTTCAGCCGCTCTTGGAGGGGGCCATTGAAGTTTTAGTACAACCACAGTGAACCAGAATCTGGTGTACTGGGGACGTTATTCCCTTTCTGAATGTTTCTTGATCGTCTTCTTTCTTGTTTCCTGTTACTTTTCCTTTGGCCAGTTAGAGGCACATGCAAATGTGTCTTCTAATGTATCCGAATGGAATTTTTGTTTATCAATGAGAAGTTCCTTTTGTTCTTTTTTATTTATTTGAATAGTTTTGTGCTTTCGGAGCTTCCTTCAGGAACATCCTTGTGCGGGACCCAAGCTATTAATTTCGGAGACTGATCTTGATATTTAGTCACCTGAAAGCCATTTTCGTCCTATCCAAGGAAGGCTCTTCCGCACGCGCGAGCGCCACATGTGGATGAGTTATTCCTTCTCAATAATAGCATAAATCTTAAGGAAAATATTTAGCGGGAAGACGCACCTTTTCTGACAAGCGTCTCTTCAAAAGGTCAAATCCATTCAATGCTTGAGGCACGTGTCCACACCCATGGAAGTCAATGTTTGCATCGATTTTCGAGGAAATGATGGTCACTCCTTATAAAAGATAAGAGGAGTGAACCAAACCTCATTTTCACTTTACATACTCCTTCTTATCTGGATCTCCTTCGACATACACTTCCTCTTGGTCTTCATGTCAGTTTTGAAGAATAAAGCCTTCTATCAGGCTTCCTCGTTTCCTTTAGTATAATCCTAATGGATATCGCAACCCCACAGTAGAAAGAACTTCAACTTCACCCATTACCGTTGTGCTTGAAAATTCCTCCGCCACCGTTGTTACTGAAGTAGTCATGGTTGAGGTGACGTCACCGCCGACGAAGAAGAGGAGAAGCGAAAAGGTTGAGTTGGCCGTTTTGACACCCAATTTTATCCTTCTGTACCTGAGTTTATCCCATTGAGCTGCTATTTTACTTTAAAAGGTTATAATGATACTTATAATAATGGTATCTTATTACTAGTATTATAATTTTTTTTTGCCTTTATTATCATTTTCTTGCTACATATTTTATTCATTAATTTACTAATTTTTGGTAACATAAGGCATTGCAATTTTTTTAAAATCTTATTCAAGTATATTTATGTAAAGACCCGGCCGATTATTTTCTATATTGTAGCCTTGTTCCCCTATTTATTGCCTCCTCTATGTTCATTTGTTGTTATGTGACTTACCCAGGGTGGTTGGATTGGTTTCGAGGAAGTTTCGGAGTGGATTGGGATACTTAGTTCCAAACAACAACAACAACGACCTAGTGGAATCCAACAACAACATTTAGTCCCAAAGTTAGAAGCTTAAGTTGAAAGAGTTGACCAGAGTTTGACTTTTATGTAGACGACTCCAGAATAGATTTTTCATGGTCCCGATAGCTTCGTATGGTGATTTTGGACTAAGGTGTATGTCCGAATATTGATTTGGAGTTTCGTAGGTCATTTTGGCTTGAATTGGCGAAAGTTGAAAATTTGAAGGTTTGGAAGGTTGAGAAGTTTGGCACAAAGAGTTGACTTTATTGATATTGGGATCGGATTTTGGTTCTGAAAATTGGAATAGGTCCGTTGTGTCATTTATAACTTGTGTGAAAAATTTGAAGTCATTCGGAGTTAGTCTTATATGTTCTGGCGTTAGTTTAGAAGTTGGAAGTTCATTAGTTCATCAGGCTTGAATCGATGTGTGATTCATAGTTTGGGTGTTGTTTGATATGATTTGAGGCTTCGAGCAAGTTCGTATTGTGTTATAGGACTTGTTGGTATGTTCGGACTGTGTCCGGGTGCCCCGGGTGTGTTTAGGATTAAGTTCGGACCATTCGTTCATGGATTGAGACTGCTGGTTTTCTGTGCTTCTGATTTCCTTCATTGTGTTCGCGAAGTCACAATCGCTTAGAGTCTTTGTTGGAAGATGGATATTTTCTCTTCGCGTTCTCGGATATGAGGACGCGTTTGCGAAAGGTTTGGATGCTGGTGCATCGCGAACGCGTAGAAAGAAGGTGAGGTTGTATTGTGGCACGCGTTGTTCGTATTCGCGCGGACTCATCTGCGATCGCGTAGCCTGAGGATGACTGTTCATCGCATTTGCGACTCTAGTCTCACTATCACGTAAGAGGCTTTTGTCAGCTGGTGGAATTTGTTCTCCGTGATCGTGTAGAGTAATAACTGGGTAGACTTTATAATACTCTATTTCGAGGGTTTGATTCATTTTAACATATTTTGAGTTATAGAGCTCAGTTTTGGGCCATTTTGGAGGTGATTTTCACGTCTTGGGTCGGAGTAAGTGTTTTTGACTCGGATTCGTTAATTAATCATGATTCCATTTTAGTTTTATCATTTATTTAGTGAATTAAAGTGAGGAAAATGGGGGATTTTTGTAAAACTTCCTAAAGTGAAAATTGGGGATTTGAAGGTTGATCTAAGGTCGAAATTGGATAATTTTTGTATAGTTGGAGAATGGGTGTTCGGATTTTGAAAGTTTGGTCGGGTTCTAAAGTGCGGGCCCGGGGTTGACTTTTTGGTTTTCTTTAAAGATTGCAACTTTATTATCCCGAATGGTTTCCTGTTGTTTGTATTTATGGTATTAAGTTATTTTGGCTAGATTCGAGCCATCCGGAGTTGAATTTTTGCCGAAAAGGCTTATCAGTGGGTTGATTTAGCTTGTTTGAGGTAAGTATCTTGCCTAACTTTGTGTGGGGGAACTACCCCTTAGGATTTGGGTTGATTGTGCTAATTGTGTTATGGAAAGCTGTTTACGCAAGGTGACGAGTGGGTACATGGACTATATGTGGTATTTGACCGGTTTAGGCTATTTAGACTCTTTTCATGTCTTTAGTATAATGGTCATAACATGTTATATCTTTCATAATCTACCCTTACATGTGTTAATGTACCCTTACATGCTTTATTTGACATTGTTAATACTTGTTCCACCTCTTACTAGTTATTTGCTATTATATGCTTTAATTGAAGTTATTGCCTTCCTTATTGTCTTGTTACTTCAGTAATTATTGAATTACTTACTTGAAGCTGATATTTCATAGAATATCTTCTTGTTGAGTTATTGGTGTTGAGGTTGTAAAAGTCGTTATCACATTGAGGCGAAGTTATTTTGTTGAGATATCGTTCTTGTTGAGCTATTCACTTTCATTTTGTTATTGTTGAGATTCTTGTACACATTGTGGTTGATCCATGGGTTATTTGTTGTGAAACATAGATATTGTTGATTCTTTTGGCAAGTTGTGGCATATGGGCACTTGTGGTGCTAGTTGTGATTATGTTGTGATACTAATACGCATTCGGTAGTATAAGGCTAGGGGTTGATACACATGCGGTGAGATAAGGTGGGCTTGATACGTGTGTTGCTAGTAGGGGAACTACTTGAATCCACGCGGTGTGATAAGGTGGGCTAAAACGCGGGTAGCTATTTCGGGAAAATGATTTTAAAACTAAATGTAAGGCTCCCGCGGTGATATAAGAAAAGATTGTGATTGAAATTGTGAAATGTGAAGGCAGTACCTCGGTTTTGATTCTTGTTGTACATTTCATATTGAAAAGATTTATTGGTTGAATAGTTCTTGTTGCTTTTATTCTTCCTTGTCTTACCCGTTTTTGTCCGTATTTGATATCTATGGTTCTCATTATGTGTTTCCTTCTTGTCGCCTTTTTCATAAAATATCGTCATTAGCTTAAGTTATTAAACTGCTTGGTATCACTCATTTCTCCGCTTTCCATTACTTCACGTTATTATATTATTGTTTTGTTTATCTTGTCCTAGTAGATGTCTTGACCTGGCCTGGTCACTACTCTATCGAGGTTAGGTTTGATACTTGCTGGGTACCGTTGTGGTGTACTTATTCTACGCTTTTGCATATCTTTGTGAAGATCTAGGTACCTCGACTCAGGCTAGCATCGGTGAGTGGACCATATAATTTGGAGACTTCAAGGTATACCTGCCCGGCGCTTGCAGGTCTCGGAGTCACCTTCTGTCCTTCTTTTGATATTGTTTACTCTTTATCTAGACATTGTTGTACTAGGGATTTTACAGTATAGTCATGTAGAGCTTATTACTTAGTTCCACCAGTTTTGGGAGTTTTGTTATAGATGTTCTGTTTCAGATTTATTATGAGTTTTTTCGAATTATGTTGTTATCTTAATTGTTAAAATCAGATAAGTTTTCATGAATGTTAGGCTTACCTAGTCTTTGAGAATAAATGCCATCACGATACCCTAAGGAGTGAAACTAGGGTCGTGACAAGTGGTATCGTAGCTCTAGGTTCATAGGTGTTAAGTCATAAGCATGTTCAGTAGATTCTTGCGGATTGGTACAAAGATGTCTGTACTTATCTTTGAGAGGCTACAGAACTATTAGGAAATTCTGATTCTTTGATTTCTTGTCGTGCGAACTTGTTGACATTGGAATCTGAAATCTTTGTATTTCTATTCTCTCACAGATGGTGAGGACACACACTGCTACATCTGACGATCCAACACCCATGCCACCTGCTAGAGACGCGAGAAGGCGTGGCCGGGGCAGAGGCCGAGGAGGGGAACGTAGTGTAACTAGAGAACCTGCCCGATCCGCGACTAGGGTGCCGCTAGTAGCTCCATTTTGGGGACAGGCACTAGAGGTGCCTGTTGTCACCCCTGCACTTTAGGAGACCCTATCATAGTTTATGAGCATGTTCGCTGCTCTGGCTTAGGCAAGATTGATTCCCTTCGTATCAGCTACATCTTAGGCGAGGGGAGGAGCCTAGACTCCCGCAGCCCGTACTCCAGAGCAACGGGTCCAGGTTGATCATGTTCCGAATTTATGCCAGTGCAACATTTTGTTCCGGTTCAGCCTGAGATTAGTTCCTTAATCTTGTTTTAGTTTGTAGGAACTAATTTTTATATTTTGTAGGTTTAATCAAGAAAAAAAAAGCTCCAGGTATGGGTAAACAGGGTCGATGCATCGCATCCCCCTCCGCGCCAGAAATTAAAGGTGAATTTGGACGAGGCAGTGAAGTCCCCTCATTGCGCCAACCGGTGCATCCGCGACAATTGGGGGAAACCAAAGGGGACGTGGCGCATCCCCCTCAGCACGCCCAGGTAAATGTTACTTAAAACACTTTATACACCCCAAATCCCTCTCCCATTCCTTTCCTCTCAACCTCAACGCACCTCCACCACCTAGCACCACCACCGCCCTCCTACTCCTATCCAGCCAGGTATGTGTTTCACTCTCTTTATCTATCATCTATCATCTCTCTCCTCTCTCTTCTCTCGTTAGTAGCGGTAGAATCCCATTCCCAATTCCGCTGGGGTAGATTTCTTTGAAATCAAATTTTGATGTGAAACTATAAGGGAAACTGGAATTTGTGGGGACTGTTAATTGTTCTCTATGACTAAGTCTTGACGTTGCGACATGATAAACTAGAATTCCCATCTCATTTATTTTGGGAGGGTATTGGAATTATCCAACTGTTAGAAGACACTAGGAAAAATTGTCGCACTCTACCTATTTGATGAATTGCCTGTGAAGTAAGTTTATGTGCCAGCAAATTATGAGTAACCGAACAACATTTTGTATATGCTAGTGAATAAGTGTGGGGTTGTTTGAGTGATTTTTGAATGCCTCGTCAAAGTGTTCGAGCTACGGGTGCCCGCCACTCTTTCAACTCTCGTTTGAGGCATCTCATGGTCGTTAGGCTTCCGAGCGACCACTTCAGGGCTGAATTAAATGAACTTACATACAACACATTGCTTTACTGCTTGTATTGTAAAGTGCATTATTCCCGAAGTTTGAATTCTGTGTGCTCTATGCATATTGGTATGTCTTGAGACTAAGTGTGGGGTTGCGAGAAGTTTATGGTAATATCGCTGAGTAAATTGCAAGTGCACTGCTGTATGTGATTGAACATGTTTTGTGCAACACTTGAATCTATGTTTCGATGTGCATAATAATGTTTATAAGTGCACTGCTCACTCGTTTTGCTACCGGATAAGTGATTTCGGCTGAAAGCCATAGGATACATTTGAATGAAACACTGAATGGCATAAGCGTGCAGATAATTGGAAGTGCACACTTTTGCAAAGCTGTCTTACACCTAAAACTTCAATGTCCTGAGAACTGATTGCCCTTTGTGTTGTAGGGACATAGGTATCACAATGGTGGCAAGAAACGATACACCAAAGAAACAAAAAAGGGATAATGCAAGCAACCACCCAAAAAGCATACCGGAAAAGAAACAGGTGCTCCAAACCCACAGAACAAAAGGAGGCATATTGAGAAAGCAAAGGCACAACCGACTAGGTAATTACTTGATAAGTTGGAGTAAGAAGAAGAGGAACCATTGGTGAGGAGGAATGTTGAAAGGGGCACCACAAAAATATCACAAGGACCGCCAAGTAAGGGAATAGATTTTAGAGAACCTGTGCCCAAGCAGACCAAATCCAACTCCGGTATGCAAGTTGGTCCGAAAGATAAAGGAAAGTAGAAGGCTATTTCAGAGTCTGAGTCTGAGTTTGATTTGGACTATGAGCTAACAAATGTCAACATGAGCGACGAAGATGAGGGTGAACCAGTTGACCGAGCTGCTTGGGAGGAGAATTTCAATAGTGAAAAAGCATTTTGGGCTTATGAGAAAATCCTAAATACCACGAAATACATTCCAGAAAAACCAATCAACATTGGAACGCTGAAGAAACATTACCTTGACTTTATGAAATCACTCCTAAATGTGTGAAAACGGGGACTTATCTTGACAGACCACGACAAGGCCAATCTTACAATTATCGGAGAGCTCTATGACAATTGGCGTCATTCATGGGGAAGCATGGTGAGAGTGCGAGGGATTGATCTCAATGTCTCAAGTAAGGCTCTAAACAGGTTCTTAGGGGTGCCACACATGCTAACTAACAGGTATGAATCTTTATGCAAAGAACCTGATTACTTCACATGTTTAGTTTGTCCTATGTCCTACTAGGAATGATGCGAAATGGAGGTATGGAAGTGTTGATTACCATTCTTTGGCCAAGGAGTTCATGAGTGCATTAGCACGTATGGTGCTGAATTTAATATACAATCGCCTGATGCCATGCCAACACAAAACTCATGTCCCTCGATACCGAGCATTAGTGTTGTATGCTTTACTATAGGGGATCTTGCTCAACTTAGGAGCCATCATGCACGACCAAATGCCGCGCACCAGGATGAACTACAAGTGGAGGTTGTTATATGCAAACACATTATCGGCTTACTTGACGGAGATGGGTGTGCTATGGGACAAGGAGAATGATGCCATTGAGGCTAAAGCTCCAGGACCATATGATGTTATCACTGTTCAGGAGCCAAGCAAGGGGAGAACTTCTAAATTCACCACTCAACAGTTATTTAAGCAGATGAGAGCTGAAATGCAAGAGAACATGGCTGAGTTAATAGTGACTCGTGTAGAGTTAAGTGCTACTAGCGGAGAGTTGATTCAAAGTCGTGCAGATCTGAGCCGAGTCCAGACTGATCAGGCTACGATGGTGAGGTAGGTATCACTACTTCTCTGTGCTTTGATCCAACGTACAAATATAGATATTTCACAGTTGCTTGCATCATCCACTACTGGACCATCTACTTCTGCTCCTCCTATGGTCTCGGGGTCTACATACACCATGCCCACTAAGACTACGTGCTACATTCTGCAGATACAAATCCACCTGGAGTTGATAGGCCGTGACCAGGCTCTCAAGTCATAAAGATGATGTTGCTATTCCAGTGGGGGCCATGATAGATACCGTGGATGCTTAAAGCACTCCCTCGGTTGTTGCTACTACTTCCACCCCGGCTGTTTCCACTAGTGCAGGCCCAACTTCCCAGACCACTGCTTCTGATGCTTCCTCACAGACCACGGAGGAGCCTTCCATATCGACTTGAGGAAGTTTCTTATCACCCTACTCTACTTTATTTGTGTGCATTGGGGACAACATACAATTCTAAATGTGGGTTGGAGGTTATTCATTTTTTTGTGGATGAATGTACTGAACTATTACTATCCTTGATGCTTTTGATGTTTTTGGGACTGTAATATTCACTGAATTAATGGCCTGTAATAGTTCGTAATTTAGTCTATGAGTAGTAATTCTCAAAGAAAGTCTTTGGTAGTATCTATTTGTAGTGAATAGTATTATAAAAGTTAGTAGTTTCAACTTACTTAAAAAAATTTAGAAAATATTGGACATTTTCCGACGACGGACTACCTGGACAGTTCTCTCGAGGGATTAAGGTCTTGGAAAAATACAGAAGGACTTTCATTGGAACTAGTGTTAGTAGTAGAAAATTTTGAAAAAAAAAAAAGAAAAATAAAAAAAGCACAAAAATATTTTTTTTTTTGCTTCAAGCAGTTAGCTTAAGTTTAATCTATTAGGTAAAAATCCTACTTGATTTTTCTTTGGGCATCAGTTCTTTTCCAAGGGAAGAATTTTTGAATCGGTACTTTTTATTTTTAGAGTAGTGTAAGGTATAGAGGCTCAGATTGAGTTCGGCACATTTAGTGAGTTGTTTGATACCAACAGAGTTGGACCTGACGTGTGGATTATAACACTCCCCATGAGTTTTTGAGAACCATTTGTGTCTTGAAAAGTAAAATAGCTTGTTTTGTGACGCTTACGCTCATTTTCTTGACTCTTGTGCTAATTGTTGTGGCTTTTGAATTTAAGTTGTGACCTAATTCTTTACTTGCTTTGATTGAGAGTTGGAATGTAACCATCCTAATTGAATCATGTGAGATTTTTATGTAGTTCCATGTAGTACGTTTGTGTCTAGAACTTGCCCTGCATGTTAGTTGAAGTGAAATCCTAGGTTTTGCTCAGTTTAAAAAGTGATTTTAAGCCTTCCTCGACCCATTTGAGATTTTCTAGCCTACCCTGTGTTATTTGACCCTCGTCAGCCCCGTTGAGCCTAATTCCCTTTTATTTGGTAGCTATGTTACAAGCTTTAACCTCTTTGTATTAAATTATCTATCTTTTGAACCCTACTTCCTTGAGTACTTATAAATGCACAATGAGCTAATAGCTAAAGTTGAAGTTGAAGGTTAGTTGAGCTATAAAATGATCCATTTAAAGGTGGAAGGCTCAGGAAAAAAACTTTATTTGCAACAAGGAAAGCAAGTGTTGGAATAAAAAGAAGAAAAGATAGAAAAAAAATTTGCATGAGAAAAAAATGTGTCGAAAAAGAAATTAAAAAAAAAGGGCGTCTTTGATGCATATAAGTGAAAGAAAAATAAATAAATAAAGGGAGAGACTGGGTGTTGAGAAAAAATTGATAAAAGAGAGGTACTTGAAGAAGATGAAGTCAACTGTTATTTATTATGTTGTAAGTGCTTGGGGAAGCTTAGTCACTAGTATCCATATTCATCCTATCCGTCCCTTAGCCTACATTACAACTCTTAAAAAGTCCTAATTAATTTTAGACTGAGCATGCTTACATTAGTAGATATTTACATAATGGGCAAGCCTATGGTACCTTCTGTGCGCATGTGAACTTCTTTGAGAGAGTGAGTGATTCCTTCAACTATTTGAAGTCCTTAAATTACGTTTGAATTTATTTGAGTGTGTGGACTATCTCTCTTTGTTTTGTGGTGAGGGTACATGTTTCATGATGGATAAGTGACTTTATTAGGCTCTTCAGTCAGAATAAGTAAGTTGGCTGAAAGTAGTTATGCTAGGAAGTCACTTTTTGAGGTTGAGATGTCCCGCATTTGCTATTTGATTACTTTGAACTGTTCAATATTGGGATTGGCATGCTTTGAACATGGGGAGGTAAGTAAAGAATGTATATGCAAAGGGCTAATTGTTAGTATGAACCAAAGTCATACGTCTTTGAGCTTAATTGAATGTCGTGGCTTGATTAGTTATGAGCTTAATTTTGTTCGGTCTATTATAGGTTAATTTTACTTTGCTCGAGGACGAACAAAGGTTTAAGTGTGGGGTGGTGATATTGGGCATATTTTTATACGTTTAAACGTTATTTTACCCAGGTTTTAACTGCTTTTTGGTGCTATTCGGTGTTAAAAATTCTCAACACATGTTAATTATTGGTTTTTCGACTAATTAAGTTGTGTGTGATGATTTAGGATGTTTGGAGTACAAAAATATAGAGAAAAGATGCTACAGCTATAGGAGAAGTGGTTGGATGTGATGCATTCACTCCAGCATCTGATGCTATAAGAAAAGGCTATTTGCACCACCCCGTGGCAGTAAAGTCTCAAGATGACATCCACCTTAGCATCCGCACCTGGGCGCGACAAGGTTGAAGGAACAGAAGCGTCCACCCAAGCATCCGGTGTTGAGAAGTTCAAGCTGAGGAGGACGCGAAGCATCCAACTCAGCATCAATCCATGAAGCTGACTCGGAAAAAGAAAAGGAAAATATTGGCCCACGACTTTTGTGCGCAATATATAATTAAAAACGCTTCTTTTAGGTCATCTAACATAGTGGGAAGCAGAGAAAAACCATCACAAAGTTCAGAAACCGTGAAAATTGTCTTAAGTTCTTATTTTTTCCTTCTTTTATTCTATTTTATGTATTCTTGAAAATTATTTGAGATTTCTACCATGACTAAGTGTGGTTAAACTCGTTTATTCAGGGGTTATGGTTTTATATGAATGTTGATATTCGAATATTAATTTGACGAGTAAATTTATCATATTGGGATGTTTATTCATATCCCGAACTTAATTATTTTACTGCCTAGCTAACAGTGAAATATTATATATGAATCTCGAGTTGAATTCGAAAGAGGTAATTCTTGATTACAATAGGATTGAATAGAGCGCGATCTTGAACCTAGTCATTGGGGAATTAATTTGCGAATACAGATAGAAATATATATATTTTCCGTGCTTACCCAATTGTGCAAAATTGTTAAGGTGTTCTTTTTATCTCTAATCTCATAGGAATATAGAGTTTAGAAATAAATTGAATAGGCAAGTAGAAATTGTCAAATTTTTACGAGTATAATTGTCCTTGCAGGTTAATAACCCACATAAATTAATAAGTCGAGTTGATCGAAGAATTTAACAGGATTATTACTTAACCATGACCCTTGAATATTATTTCTTATTGAATTAAGCTCTTCATGCTAAGTGTGCAAGTTAATTAGTTCTTATTTTACTTGCAACTTTAGTTAGTAGAATCAATTGATCAAAAATCATCTTGAACTTGTTTTTGACGATAAATTAGAAATTGCTTGATTTAGTTGATAATTGATCAGAAGTCCTCCTGGGAATGATGCTCTACTCACTCTTTATTACTTGATTGACCGCGTATACTTGCATATGTTATTTATATCAACAATCCGCAGCAGGTGCACAAGTTTATGATAGGTGTACCCTTTTCTCAGCTGATTCGGTGAGCCATACTCTATATCAGGGCCTTATGTTCGTATTGACATTTATATATCATTTTGAGGTATAGCCAGGGCCTTTTCGCCGGTATCCATACTATTCTCATGTTTATTTAGAGGTTCCGTAGACATACTGTGGATTGTATTTTGAGTGGGGAAAACTAATTAAAAACGTTGTTGTAATTGTCCAATTTTCCTCTTCTAAATTATGAATTTGTAATATTTTGGTAAATTGTTAATGAAGCTTCTATGAGTAACGAAAAAATGGGTGTGGTATGTTTTATTCTCTCATTGGTGTAATTCTGGGTATTTATCCTCAAATTGTTCATGGATAAGGTTGGTTGGTAGGCATCGAGTAGGCTTGCTCGATTGGAATATCTTGGTTGAGCGTCGGTCGTGCTCCCCAAGGTTAGGGCGAGACAAGCTTGGTATTAGACCCTAAGGTTTTAAAGTGTCCACGGATGCCTTGGAGCTGTGTCTAGTAGAGTCCTTATTATCGATGTGACGTTGACCATATCTATAATTAAAAGGCTACCTGGGCCTTTAAGAATGTCACCCTTCTTTGAAACTCTAGATTGTGCCATAGCGCACAAGGTAAGAAGCTAATTTCCCGATCGTGTCTCCTTTTTCAGCTGAGCAGTCCACGAGTTTTAAGGCGGTGAAGAGGGAGTGACCCCGCCATCGAATCTAGGGAAGATTACTCAAAAGTTCGTTAGAATAATGGGTTGAACCTTGGAGGGATTGGAAGCGCTAGTTGCTAGGGGAAATGCCCTTGTTCCCCTTAATGTCGCCATGCCACCGAATCATGTGGCGCAAGCACCTTGGAAATGAAAGACGATTGTTCATGACAATAAGCCAGAATGCCCAATTTGTATGAAGCACCACTGGGGTATATGTTACATGACTCTTGAAGTATGTTATGGTTGTGAAAGAGGGGGCATAAAAAGAACAACTACCCCAAGATGGGTACACCCATCCAGGTCTGCCAGACATGCGGGAGGGAACATTTGATGCCGTGTCGCAAGTATGCTCATGAGCATTTTAGGGGCGGCAAGCTTGAGTACCTCCAAAGGCAATGCAACCACCAATGAATGAGAGTGGCGTCAGCGCCCAGACCACAAGTCGGTACATAGATTGTTACTTCCGCCATGAAGGCCAGAAGGAAGGGTAGGGAGGATGCACATGATGTATGCAAAAAGGGTAAAGATCTTATTAATGGGTCGAACCAGCTTAGCAGACCTCATCCTCGTTGCGAGAAGCGTAGGAGGTGTCATTTTGGGGTATGCCGTCAGGGTACCAATGCATATTATGGGTGTGGAGTCGAGGGGCATCAGATGAGACACTGGCCCGGCAATCTAAGGACGGCCAGTAAGTCCCTCATTTGTACATCATTATGAACACTATATAACTTTCCTTGTCATATATGAACATCTATGAGGAGCCAACATAGACATGATCTTAGCATGGCATTGAATCACGAACATTTCATGTACGTACTTTTGAACCATATGCATCATTCACGGGACATCTTTATCACAATTATCTAGCAGATAAACTCTTAGGAGGTTGAGTTACACAATAACTACCTTATATCGAGTCATAACCTGTCACGACCCCAATGTTTCTCCATACGATGTCGTGATGGCACCTAGTCTCTACGACTATGTTAGCCTAACAGATAATAATAACTTAATGGAAAAAATTATCAAAATGCTAAGACAAGCTGAATAACTGATATAACCTTCCGAAACAAAACATAATCTCATCAATACACTCCCCAAAGCCAGTGGAATTGAGTCATAAGCTCTATCAAATAAAACTAGAATATCTAATACATCATTGTCTGAAGGAAAAGAAATACAATAGTAGTAAAAAGTAAAGGAAGGTGACTCCGAGCAGGCATATCTTGAAGTCTCCGTAATGCAGCTACAAATGATCTCTAACGACCGGCACGAGCAGACATACCTGGATCTGCACAAAAATATGCAAAAGCGTAGTATGAGTACACCCTAACGGTACCGAGTAAGTATCAAGCCTAACCTCAGTAAAGTACTGACGAGGCCATGTCAAGACACCTACTAGGATATAAATAAGCAGTATGAAAATGTAATACGGGTATATAATGGAAACCGAAGAAATAACTAATGCGAAACAAGATAACAACATGAACTAATACTGAAAATCAAACATGAAAATAGCATAAAGAAGCAACTAAAGAGAACTACAATGATCATATACGGACAACAATTGCTAGAACAATAAAGAATGAAACAACAAGAAATGTTCCCACCAAAACTCCTTGCAGCATGAAATAAACAACAAGAATCACAATGAGGTTCCGCCTCATGTACAATAAAATAACAACCGATGTACTGCCTCGTACAATCAAGAATCACAACTAAGGTACCGCCTCGTATTCACATTTCTCAATTTCATTCACAATCTTTCCTTATACCGCCGCGTGAGCCTTATATTTGAAATAGGTTTTGAAAAAATAGTTTTCCTGAAATAGCTACACGCAATTTTGCCCACCTTATGATGCCGCGTGGCTTCACGTAGTTCCCCTACAAGCAACACGCACATAAGTCCCACCTTATACTACCGCATGCACATCAACCACAAGCCTTATACCGCCGCATGCGTGTCAATATCATATTACAATAACAACTCGCGCAACAAGTGCTCATATATCACAATTTGCCAGCAATCCACAATAACGATGTTTCCACAACAATAGCCCACGGCTCCACGACAACGGGTACAAGAATATCAACAACAACAATGAATGTAAAACGCTAAAAAAGGAAGATGTTTCAACAATAATAATTTTGCCTCAACGTGATAACGGCTTTCACAACATCAACACCAATAACTCAAAAATGAGAGACAATGTATAACCACGATGTTAAATGAAAATAACTCACAATGGAAGAGATAACGTGTAGCAATGACTTCAAATAATTGAAGTCAACAATGAAAGAGATAACATTGAATAATAACTTCAATTAATGGAAATCAACAATGAAGAGGTAACATGAACAATAACTTCAATTAGGGATAGTCAACAATGAAAGAGATAACATGTACAATGACTTTAAATAATGATAATCAACAATGAAGAGATAACATGTAAGAATAAAAGAGGCAACAAGTTCAACTAAAACATGAGAGCAATTTATCAATCAGGAGGTAAAACAAGTGTTAACGAAATTATTTAAGGCATGTAAGGATAGACTAACACAAGCAAATTAGATTGACTAGGAGAATTTGGAACATGATATGGCATTTCAATTAAAGCATGAAAATAGTCTAAGTAGCCTAAACCAGTAAAATACCACATATAACCCGTGTACCCACTCGTCACCTTGCGTACACGGATTTCACTTAGCAAAATTGAATCACACAATACCAATCCTAAGGGGGTAGTCCCCCCCCCCCCCCAAAAAAAATTCAATTCCCTTCCAAATTCCATTATTTAGGTGTAAAAGTCCAAGAGAAAAACAAGATATAATACAAAATTATTTGCAAATTACTTACTCAATATCTTTGTGTAAAATCCTCTTCAAAATTTTCCCCTGTCCAAGTCCAGGGTTCAAGATATTATAAAATGGGTCTAAGTGCCGAAATGACAAAAAGTATAACAGTTGCGGATGTCGCATTTTCACCCAGGGGTTCGCAAATGCAACCCTCTAAGTTGCAAATAAGAGCCCGCAAAAGCGAACTGGGCCCGTGAACTATGAGCCTCCTCGAGAATCAACTCTCTCAATTCATCAATATTAGGAACACAAACTCGACCCAAAAGCCGGAATACCACATCATAACTAATATTAACCTCCTTAGCATCAATGTGCTGCACCGTGTCCTTGAGGACAAGTAAGTAGGAGCTATCTGTCATGCCCCAACCTTGGGGGCATGACCGGCGCTCAACTTAATTAACCTAGTCCAGCCAGCCTACGTTATGTCAACCTCTCATCATTACTCACACATGATTTACCATAAAATAATTAGATCTTGACTTTTTAAATTAAATACATTTGTCTCAATGGTCAAAAATTCTTCTCATGATGGATATATAGCTTTATAAATATCTCTAAATACTGTGAACATAAATACATGACAAAACTCAAAACTTAAGTACGTGACCCACAATGTACATGGAGCTTCTATGACAATAGATACCTACGTACATAAAATGAACTATACTGAAATACCCGCTAGAACTGTAGCGCGCTCACCATAAGTAGAGTAGTGAGGAGGATCACTATCAAGTATTTGCACCATCCAGTAGAAATATATCTGCGCCCATTAAAAGATGCAGCGCCCCCGACAAAAGGGACGTGAGTACATATGAAATAGTACTCGTATGTAAAGCTGAACGAACAACATATGAGAATACGATAGCTCAAATTAGAGGCAAATGAAGTACATCAAGAAACTTGAAACGACCCATAGAATCACATGTCAAGTATTACTATACTACATCCTTTTGAACTTCTTTTGGGATCAAGTGAGCCATATAGACTATGCGCGGGATACAAAATATAATGTTAATGTAACATGTACAAACAAGGGCAATGAAAGTGTCACCTATTGTTCGTGCTGGCTATGCGTCTCACTTGACCGTCCACAACCCTCTCTTACAATGCACCTATGCGTGTCACATACCGTCCATAGGATATATCCATACCATGCACCTATGAGCTTCATAGACCGGCAATAGGGTTCACCTATACTGTACACCTATGCGTTTCATAAGTCGTCCATAGGTTTCACCTATATTATACACCTATATGTTTCATAGACCGTCCGTAGGGTTCACCTATACTATAAACATATGCGTTTCATAGACCGTCCATAGGGTTTACCTATACTATACACCTATGTATTTCATAGATCGTCCATAGGGATAATCTATATGCACCTATGCGTTAAAAGACCGTCCATAGGGCTAACCTACACAATGCACCTATGCGTTCAAAGACCATCCATAGGGTTCATCTATACTATGCACCTATGCGTTCAAAGACCGTCCATAAGGCTTATAACACATACTTATACATATGACCATATATAAGCTGAAGCGACATGATTAGCATTACATTTAAGGTTGTAAGTTCATCATTGTATTATATCATGTTCATGTTCATTATGGGGAAACACAACTCATTACATTAGCACATGTAAGTCCAAATTCGTTTTCCATATGGTTCATCTTCATTTAGCATAGGGAATCTCTCTTACATCTCGTTATGCACTCGCCTGTCATCTTAAGGTCATTAGCTACGTATATGATTCTTGGGGACTTAATATCGAAGTCATTTGCATTTATTATTTTAGAAGCATACATACCATAATTGAAACCATTGGAGCATACAAGGGCTCACAATTCAAATTTTGGCACGTGGCCACATTTCTTCTTCATATTATCACTTCCTTTTACTTGCCATGGGTGACCATAGAGCATTAAAAACAGTTAGCATATTTAGGAACACCATAGCTTCTATCCATGAGAACATAAGAGCTTATAACACATTTGAAATATTTACAAGGAAACTATACCCATTTCATTAGAAACATAAATTGGAATCCTAGACATTCGTTAAACACAACCACACTTGAAGAATCTTTGTAGGAGTGAATAGGGATAGATATTGAAACAAGACTTGAGCATATTGGCATATAATAAATCATGTGTTCAAGACAATCTACCATGATAAGAATCGATACTTGGAGCAACCGTACTTAGGGTTCATAGTGAGATCATGGGATCTGATTCTGCTGAGAGATTTTAGTCAACATACCTTGCTTGAGCTTTCCTTATATTACTACAATGTACCACACTCCTAGCAACTTCAATCTATAGAAACATAAAATTTTTTTACCATAGTTAGGAATGTGTTCTTAGATTTAGCCCATTATGACATTTCATCAAACACCTAATATGCGAAATCGATTACAAGGTCCCATAATAGAAATTCCTCTACCCTCACAATGAATTATCAAGCATCCAACCAAAATACAATATCCATACAACACCCATCAACCATCATTAGTCACATGCATGCACAACCATTTGCTTTAAACCCACCACAATCACATTTCCTATATTTCCATACTCCCAAATTAGAGATTGGGTACTTATGGCTTTCGCTCACCACCCCACTATCCCCACCATGATAACATACAACATAAATCCATTATTAAGCATTGCATTAAAGCTAGGAATGAAGTATTACCTTGTAAGTAGAAGGTCTTGTGAGTTTCCCTCTAGAATTCCCAAGGTCTGAGCAAAAACTGGAGAGTATAATTTGATAGAGCATCTTTCTCTCTCTCTAAATTTATGCCCTCACTCTAAAACATCAAGTTATATCTTATAAAATGACCACCTAAGCTTTATATCAAAATAGGGTCGGATAAGAAAATTTTAGAAAATAACCCCCCGAAGTCAATTACGTGGTGCAATTCTGGGGTTGCAGAACAGATATGTGGCCAGCAGAATGGCCACAAAATGGTATGTCAATTCCGCGATGCAATTTCGCGGTAGTAGAATGGTTATGCGGCCATCATATTGGCCACAAAATGATTTCAAATTTTGGGTTGGGTCTGGTCAATTCCGTAGTGAAATTTCGCGGTAGCAGAGTGGTTATGCAGCCAGCGGGATTGCCACTAAATGGTTTTCAAATTTGAATTGCTTCTGGTTCATTCCGTGGTCAGTGGAGCAGAACCGCTATAGCATAATAGACCACAAAATTGTCGTTTTCTGCAAATTCTTCTACCAATTCAACGATGCATTGCACAATCAAAAAAACTGTGTTGTGGCACATTAGCTTATCTTTGCACCATAAAAACATAATTCATGGCGAACTTTTGCAAGGCCTTACATCCTCCCCCTGTAGGACCATTTGTCCTCGAATGAGGTTTAGGGTCCGCCACAAAACACCCAATATGACTTAGCTCTTTATTCAAACCCCAAGCACCCCAAATTTTTGTTTGGCTAACTCCCAAAATTTTTAAAATGTTTGGTAGAGTTTCCCTGTAATTGGGCCTATCCACCTGTCGGAGAACCCCAGAAATCAATCCTAACAACATATAAATAACACAACCTTGCACTATTGACATGAAAGCTACACCAACCACAACATCTTAGGCATTATATTACCCAAAAATGGGCATTTGCATAAATAGTACAAGTTTGAACGTAACTCATAAAAAGTAAATTACTAACATTCTTTTAAAACACAACAATTCCGTGATGATCTTCACTTTCTCCATAGTTTAGTGAACGAGTTTTGGCCCCTATCACCATCCCACGAGGGATTTACATCTCTTACCATAAGAGGCACCTCACACTGTGACAACAAACAAATACTTGGTAACCATGGCCTTCATTTGCCCTATACTCCTCAAAACACATTTCTATAGCCACTCCTTCACCCAGTCGTTATTCGACATACTAGAGTACATCATTATGGGCACCAAGCAACTTCTCTTGCTCTTCCCAAAACCTCTACATTGAAGAGAATACAAAAAATGATCTTCAAATTTCTAGCATCACTCTTCAGCCTCATGTAACATGCGTGAAACATCCTGATCACATTTGTCCACACTTGGATGTTGAAATGAAAACCAACTTTGAGTTTCTGTAAATGAAAGCTTATGTACATATGCTTATAGAGTAACTAAGGGAACACACCTTCCCCACCTTTTTCTTATATGTATAACCCCTTAAACATCCTTCCTAATCACTTAAATCGCATTATAACCTTGGGTTACACCTGCGACTTCCCCCTCCTAATTCCTATTGCCATCTCAACTCATCATTCCTGTGTGAGTTAAACTTACCGGGGCTGGAGGTCCAAACATGTAAAGAAGTATCATCCCTAGGTCAAGCAGACAGAGCATGAAACTATATGGTCATACTTATTCAAACACATCATGGAACAATGTGAAAGGGGTTGAGGGACTTACCATTGTCGAACAAGGATTAGATAGGGTAATGAACTCATCATTCTTTCATTCATAGCTCTTCGTCTTCCGAGAGAGAGACACATGGCACCACCATTAGCCTCCAGATCATACTCTTCACACATCATGGACCTAAGCAACTCATTTGTCATTCCAAATCATAGGTACATAAGCATAGTTCTCGTACCCCACCTATATGCGCTAGTCGACCTTACATCTATTGGATATACCCGTATCTCCTTGGAGGTGGTTACCCTATTAAACATGTTCTCCTATATACCGCGCTTTCAATACCATGTACTTGCCTATTATACCCACATGATTCATTTCATTTTGCATTCAACCGCCCCTCGGTGAACTACTTGGTCATGATCCATCAAAGCAAAACCTCGATTGACCCCTACTATATTCGAAGGATTGTCTTCCTTGGTATATCTTCCTTGCACAAAAAAATGTAGTCAATATCATGCGTTACATCAAACTCTGATCATTACTCATGCATGATTTACCATAACATAATTAGATCTTGACTGTTTATATTAAATCATTTAGCTCAATGGCCTAAAATTCTTCTCATGATGGACACATGGCATTATAAATATATGTAAATATGGTGAACATAAATACATGACAAAACTCAAAACTTAAGTACATGACCCACAGTGTACATGGAGCTTCTATGACAATAGATACCTAAGTACATAAAACAAACTAGACTCGAATCAAATACCCACTAAAACTGTAGAGGGCTCACCATAAGCAGAGTAGCGAGGAAGATCCTTATCAAAGAACCGCATCATCCAGTAGAAGTATACCTACACCCAGTAAAAGATGCAGTGCCCCGGAAAAAGGGACGTGAGTACATATCGTATAATACTGGTACGTAAAGCTGACAGAACAACATATGATAATACGGTAACTCAAATTAGAGGAAAATAAAGTACATCAAGAAACTACGAAATGACCCATAGAATCACATGTCAAGTATTATTAAACATACACCATACTGAACTTCTTTGGAGATCAAGTGATGAGCCATATGAACTATGTGTGGGATACAAAATATAATGTAAATGTAACAACATGTACAAACAAGGGCAACGAAAGTGGCACCAATTGTTCATGCTAGCTATGCGTCTCACCAAACCGCCCATAACCCTCTCTTACTGTGCACATATGCGTTTCATATGCCGTCCATAGGGTTCACCTATACTATACACCTATGCGTTTCATAGACTGTCCATAGGGTTCACCTATACTATACATCTATGCCTTTCATAGATGTCCATAGGGTTCACCTATACTATACACCTATGCATTTCATAGATGTCCATAAGGTTCATCTTTACTATGCACCTACGCATTCAAATATCGTCCATAGGGCTCACTTACACAATGCAAGTATGCGTTCAAAGACTGTCCATAGGGTTCATCTATACTATGCACCTATGCGTTCAAACACCGTCCATAGGGCTCATAACACACCATTATGTGCATGACCATATATAAGCTCAAGCGACATGATTAACATTACATTTAAGGTCTTATGTTCCCCGATCATTGGATTACATCATGTTCATGTTCATTATGGTGAAACACAGCTCATTACATTAGCAGATGTAAGGTGAATCAATAAGTAGATTTCAATGGTACATGGGCCAAATTCTTTTTCCATAAGGTTCATAATCATTTAGCATAGGGAATCTCTGTTTCATCTCGTTATGCATTCGCTTGTCATCTTAAGGACATTAGCTACATTAATGATTCTTGGGGACTTAACATCAAAGTCATTTGCATTTATTATTTTAGAAGCATACATACCATGATTGAAACCATTGGAGCATACAAGCGCTCATAATTCTCATTTTAGAACGTGGCCACATTTCATGTTAAAATTATCACATCCTTTTCCTTGCCATGGGAAACCATAGAGTATTAAGAACACTTAGGACATATAGGAACACCGTAGCTTCAATCCCTGAGAATGTAAGAGCTTATTACACATTGCAAACATTTATAAGGAAACTATACCCAGTTCATTTGAAACATAAATTGGAATCACAGACATTCATTAAATCAACATCATCTGAAGTATCTTTGTAGGAGTGAATGGAGATGGAAATTGAAACAAAACTTAAGCATATTGGCATATGATAAATCGTGTGTTAATGACAATCTAACATGATAAGAATTGGTACTTCAAGCAACCGTACTTGGAGTTCACAATGAGATCATGGAATCTGATTCTACGGAGAGAGTTTAGCCTACATACCTTTCTTGAGCTTTCCTTAGATTACTGCAACGTACCACACTCCTAGCAACCTCAAACTATTGAAACATAACCAAATTTAACCATAGTTAGGAATGTGTTCTTAGATTTAGCCAATTATGACATGTCATCAAACATCTAATACGCGAAATCGATTACAAGGTCCCATAATAGGAATTCCTCTACCCTCACCATGAATTTTCAAGCATCCAACCAATATACGATATCCCTACAACACCCATCAACCATCATTAGTAACATGCAAGCCCAACCATTTGCTTCAAACCCACCAATCACATTTCCTAGTTTTCCTTACTCCCAAATTCGAGATTGGGGACTTATGGCTTCCGGTCACCATCCCACTATCTCCACTATGATAACATACAACCTAAGCCCATTATTAAACATTGCATTAAAGCTAGGGATGAAGTATTGCCTTGTAAGTAGAAGGTCTTGTGAGTTTCCTTCTTGAATTCCCAAGTTTTGAGCAAGAATTGGAGAGTATAATTTGATAGAGCTTCTCCCTCTCTCAAAATTGATACCCTAACTCTAAAACATCAAGTTATATCTCATAAAACGCCCCCCTAAGGCCTTATATCAAAATAGGGTCGGATAAGAAAATTTCAAAAAATAAGCCCCCCAAAGTCAATTATGTGGTGCAAGTCCGTGGTAGTAGAACAAATATGTGGTCAACAGAATGGCTACAAAATGGCATGTCAATTATGCGATGCAATTTTGCGGTAGCGGAATGGTTATGCGGCCAACATAATGGCCACAAAATGGCATTCGAATTCTAGGTTGGGTCTTGTCAATTCCGCGATGAAATTTTTCCGTAGCAGAATGGTTATGCGGCCAACAGAATTACCACAAAATGATTTTCAAATTTGAGTTGCTTCTGATTCATTCTTTGGTGATTCCGCAGTCAGCGGAACAGATCCGCTATATCATAATAGACCATAGAATTGTCATTTTCTGCAAATTCTTCTACCAACTCCACGATGCATTGCACAATAAAAAAATCAGGGTTGTGGCACAATAGCTTACCTTTGCACCATAAAAACTTAAATTCTTGGCGAACATTTACGAGGCCTTACACAATCATACTGATGAGCCTTAATGTGCTCAAACAAGGACAACCGAGATATAACACAAGCAAGGACTCTACTTGGTTCCAAAATATCCATTCTCACCAATTTGTTGGCTGTTTACTCAAGGTATATGCAACTACATTAGCCTTTCCCTGATTATAGAGAATAGTGATACCATAGTAATTATCCAACCACCTCTGTGCCTTGAATTCATATCTTTCCATTTAAACAGATGTTGGAGACTCCGATGATCCGTATACACCTAACATGACATGCCATATAAATAATGCCTCCAAATCATGAGCACGTGTACAATAGATGCTAACTATGAATCATGCACTGGATAGTTCTTCTCATGGGGCTTCAACTAACGCGATTAACACACCCACATCAACGTAAACTCGAGGCCAATATGTGAAGAATCATAATAGACTGTATATGAATCCAATCCCGAAGGGAATCCCAGAACTGGAGCTGTAGTCAAGGAAATCATAAGCTTCTGAAAATTCTCCTCACACTCATCGGACCATCTGAATGAAGTGCCCTTCTGAGAAAAATTAGCAAATAGGGCTGCAATGGATAAAAACCCCTCCACAAAGCAGCTATAATACCCAGCCAAGACTACAAAACTCCGCATCTCTATAGTGGTAGAAGGTTTCACCCTGAAGTGCCTCAATCTTCAGCAAATCCACCTTGATCCCCTCATTATATACCACATGACCCAAGAATACCATCGATACAAACCAAAACTCACAATTAGAGAACTTTTCATATAGCTTCTTCTTCCTCAAAGTCTGGAGCATGATCCTCAAATGATGATCATGCCCTACTACGAGAATACAATAATATATCATCAATGAACACAAGGCTGGAACACACTATTCATCAAGTTCATAGAAGTTGCTGGGGCATTATTCAACCCAAACGAGAACACCAAAAATGCATAATGCCCATAACGAGTTTGGAAAGAAATCTTAGGGATGTCCAAAGCTTTGGTCTTCAACTGATGATAACCCAACCTCAAGTCAATCTTCGAGAACACCGTGGCACCCTGAAGTAAATCAAACATATCAACAATGAGCGGCAGTGGATACTAGCTCATGATGGTCACCTTTTTCAACTATCGATAGTCAATACACATTCTCATAGACCCGTCCTTCTTCTTAACAAAAAAACCGGCGCACCCCAAGGTGAAACACTCGGCCTAATATAACGTTTATCTAGCAATTTCTGCAACTGTTCCTTTAATTCCTTCGACTCTATTGGAGCCATGCGGTATGGTGGAATAGGTATGGGCTGAGTGTCCGATGCCAAATTAGTACCAAAATCAATATCCTTATTTGGCGGCATGCCCAGTAGGTCTGTGGGGACTACGTATGGAAACTCCCTCACAATGGGGAGTGAATCAACCATATGAGTATTAGAACTGGCATCTCTCATAAAGGCTAAGTACACCAAACACCCCTTCTCAACAATCCGTTGAGCCTTAAAAAAAGAAACCACTCTACTAGGAATATATCCCAAAGAACCTCTTCTTTCCAACCTTGGCAACCAACATAGACAACGTCACGAATTAGAGTGACAATCAAGAATTGCATGGTTAAGAGATAATCAATCCATACCCAAAATCACATTAAAATCCACCATATTACGCAGCAGAAGATCAATCCTAGTCTCCTACTCCGAATAATGACCAAATAAGAATGATTGTAACGACCCGACCCGTGGTTTTAAGCATTGGCATTTCTATTGATGGTTTGAGTAGGTTTATATGATGTGCTATGAGTTTCATGTATGGTCAGTTTTGTTTTTCAAGCAATTCGGGATTGATTTGGAAGAATGACAATCAAGTTGGAAGAGTTGACCAAGGTTTAACTTTTGGGTAAATGTACTTGGGATGGGGTTTTTACTGTTTTGATAGGTTTGTATAATGATTTTGGACTTGTACGTATATTCGGATTTGTTTTTGGAGTTTCCTAGAAGAATTTCACTCTATTTCTCTAATGTTTTCAATTCGAAGAACTTAGGAGTTCATAAGTTTGACCAAGAGTTAACTTTGATGTTACTGGATTCCAATTTGTGTTCCAAGACTTTGGATAGGTATATACAGTTGATTTGAAATTGTGTGAAAACTTTGGAAATAATTCAAAGTGTGTAAGTGTAATTCGGACACTCTTTTGAAGAAATGAAAATTTAACAACCTAGGAGAAATTCTATTCGGTTTGGACATCGATTCTTTGTTGTGATGTTCTCGTGGGTGTTTTGAGACTTGGATAAGTTTGGATAGCAGATTTGTACTTGTTGGTATGATTGGATAGCGTCCCGAGGGGCGTAGGTGTGTTTCATATCATTGGTTGAGTGACTAGGTAGGAATTTGGAGTTTGGCCATGGTTAATATCGGGTACATGACCTCTTTTCGGTATTTTGAGTGCGCAAGTAGGTTTGTAGTATGTTTTGTGATAGAAATGCATATATGGTTTGTGGCCGGAAAGTTCAGAATGAGTTTTGGGTGCTAAAACGAAGATTTTTTTTATTGCTGATTTTTATGGTATGAATAATTACGGAAATACCATTTATGTCCCTTAAATTTTCAAACTTACTTTAAAACACCAAAACATCAAAACATCATATCTCCCTCATTTTGAGGCCAAATTGGGTGATTCAAAAATCTATCTTGGCATAACCTTGCAAGGATTATGTTGGGCTTATCAAATGTGAGTTTCGGGGTCATCTATGATCTGATTCAAACAGTGATAGCTGTTGTCTTTTTTTATTTACTAGTTCTAAAATTTAGTCACTTTTTCTCACAAGGTTTTGGAGCTCGGATTTGGGCAATTGTGGAGGATATTTTCACGATTTGGATTGGGCTATGTATTTTTACTCGTATTTGTTTATATTTCAGGATTCAAACCTTGAATTTAGCGATTGTTTGATGAATCAAATTGAAGAAATTGGGGATTTTAATAAAAGATTTTCTAAAACATAAATTGATTATTTGAGGATAGATTTGAGGTATGATTTGGATGAAACACATATATTTGGACTCGTATTGGAATGAGGGTTCAGAATTTGTGAGTTTTGTCTGGTTCTAGAGTGTGAGCTTGAGATTAATGGTTTAGGTTGACTTTTTTTATTTTAGCTAAAGATTGAAGCTTTGTTATTCGAAATTTTTTCTATGGCTTTTGTAAACGGCCAATTTTGACTCTCCATTTTAAAATTAATTTATTTGTACTGAGTAATTTTCAATGAATGTTTTGAAAATATTTTCAATCAATAATACCTATTTTACAAAATTAACTAAGTATTGGTAGTTTTGAAATTAATAATTTAGTATTATTATTATTTAATTCCAAATATACTTACTATTTTGAGATTATTGAAGTAACTTTTATATACATCACATAGGCTTTATAATAAATTTTACGAATTACTCCTCAACTTCCAGTTAATTAGACTAGCATGTAAATAATTTTAAATTAATGTTATAATTCGAAAAATGAAGTATCTATAGACAATCAATTACAATAGTTAGTAATGTATATAATAATTATAATTTTACTGCATTTTATTGAAAATTATTATGCTTACTTAAAGTTAATTATAAAAAGGATTAAAAGAGGCTAAAGGCTATAATTGCAATTTTGTATTCAAGACCAAATGCAATTCTCTATTATTTCTAGCCCAACACCCAAGCCCAATCCGGAATTGACCAAGTCCAAACAACCCCTCCAGTCCTGAATTGCCACTCCCTTTAAACCAATTGTTGTGCGCCATGTCACCTCTCTTAATCACTCACATAAGGAATACAACTAATCTGAGCCATCCATCCCACAGATCAACAGCTCTTAATTTGTCTCCATTTTCCATTTAATTTTAATATCCCAGCAAGCCTAATCTTGGCGGTTGAAACGAAGGGATCTAACGGCCCTCAAATTTCATCCATAAAAAAATGTTTAAACCCCAAATTATCAGGACCTTTGATCTAAAAGATCAACGGCCCAGATCCCTTCCCCTAAGCTTATCTTAAGAAACAACCCCAACTATTCTCCTAACCCTAATAATTTTCACGTTGAACAACCGTCTCCCTTTCCTCTTTTTTTATCTGTTCTCTCAAATCCCCCGTGACCATCAGATAAGAAATCTTGCACAGATCGGTGCAAGGTCATGAAAGTTAAACCCCAAACATTCAATCTGCTTCCCTATCTGTGAATCCTGCCATCCTCTTTCCATTTTCGACATTGAGATTCAAAATCTCTGAATATGAAACTCTAACCCCAAAGACGAAACCTCAAATCACCTTTGATCTTTCAAATCCATGGCATGCATGGCCATCCATCTTGCTCCTGTACTTCAAATTTTTTTGTTCTTTACCATTTAATTTCAAAAGCCCTAATCATGGAGTCACAAACCAAAATGTGAAAATTGAATTTGTCTGATTATCTCTCATGACCTTTCAAATCGAGGCAAGCATGAAGACATTAGTTGGCTTCATCACTGATATTCGATATCTAGAGGTCAAATGCAATGACTTTGGGTATTAGGGTTTGATCGATGGTCTCTCATGCTTCAACGGTCGCTCTCTAACTTCCTATGCCCAGGTAATTATCTATCACGGTTTTTAGCTCTGCTCACCTCTCATTTTCACTCAATCACGCTCACATCATCAACTATCTGTCATCTTCCACTATCTAGTTTGAATGTATGAATCTAAGTCATTGAATGCTGCTATAAATAGATCCTTCAATGCTCTCACCTAAAATACCAAAAACAAGAGCTAAGAAACCTAATACGAGCACCAAAAACTCACACTAAGATTTCAAAGATTAGGATCTCTTACTAATTTATGGTTCTATTTTCTTTATGAGTTCCTTCATTGTTCAAAACTTGAAACTTTGGTTGCTATACGGCTAAGTAAACCTTTGTTTCGTCCGCTGCATAAAAAGAGTTAGTATTTCTCCACTCCTTCTCTTTCGATTGTCTTATTTGAAATCATGAATACACTGTTGTCTTTCTACTGACTGCTTTCTTTTATAATGTTTGTAATTAGTTTATGAGTGTTTATTCCTGTTCATAATGATTTGTTATTGATTTATGACTGACTGTTATGCTTTTATGTGGCTCGAATCAGTGTTGATTTAACTATTACGTGACCTTGATGACTATAATTCTCAATCAAACAACCCATATGATTAAACTTGTTGATGTACCTTAATGACTTCTCATATTTACCTAGACTTCAGATTTCCTCAATGTTCTTTTGTGGTCTTCATATCTATCCCACTAATTCTGCTTAGAGTAGTCTGTTGTTCTATATTTAAGGTTGTTATTTTATGACATTATCTATAACATACATGAATGCTTAAGTTTTAATCCTTCATCACTTAGTTAGAGAATGTCGTCTAAGTGTTTAAGTTGTTTTCTTTCTTCACATGAATGTTTGTTAATTCTGAAGCAGACTCTGAGTCATTACTATGAAAGTCTTCTATCTTTATTTAACTGTTAATCACATCTATGAGCCTAGTTATATGAACAGTATTATCAAGGTATCTAGGCCAACTCTAATGAACTTCAGTAACTATTCTTGTATGTATTCTGTCATGAACAAGTCATCTCTTATGAATTAGGCTATAATCATATCTGTTGTAGTTGAGTATTAATTATTATGTTAGTAAGTTGAATAGAACTCCATCATGTTTAGACTATCACTCCTTAATCTATACATCTAAGTTAAACTTACTTAGTGTAAAGTCTCTCCTGTCTTGAACATATTTAATGATATTATTGACATGACTTCATAAGGTTTGAAACTCAGCCCTGTTTTTAAAGTCATAACCTTGGCTCAAACATCTTATGCATGTGTATACGGTCGAAATCGAGCTCTCCTACGACATAAAGAGTCAGGCTCGGAACTTGGCAATAAAGGGCTGAATATCGACTACAAGTCCCACTAGGCTAGAACCTAGGGTCAGAACTCCTACCTTCGAGAACATTGAGTCCGTGATCCTGGAGTCGACCATAAACCCGAACGATCTCGAAGAAACATTGTTAGCATAACCAACAGAAGACCAAAATATCTGTGACCGATCGGATATTACGGCGGAAATTTTGGCACGTATCTATAAGGAACCGGCAATCGGTAAATCAAGAGTTTTTTACCTTTTATAGAATTGCACCTAAAGTAGGACTCTCTAATATATAAAGGGGATCTGATAGTTCATTTAGCACATTGTAACACACATTCTAGAGCAATACATTAACATTATTCTGGTTCTCTTTAAGCTTTTATTCTTCTGTATCTTGATATCTGTCGAATTGCATTCGGCTCGAGGGTGGCTAACCTTCCAAGGCTGAAATATTCCAATTTATGTGATTTGCATTTGCTTTATCATTATTTATTTCAATTGCAATCTAATTTATTATTTTGTGTTAAGATATTCCATATATTCTGAAAATCACTTGTAAATTCAATTGTTATCCGATTTTGAAGGCAAACAGTTTGGCGCCCACCGTGGGGCTAAAGGTAGTAGTGGTTATTTGATACAAATCTCAATAACACACACTACTTTACACTTTTTCTTTGAAGTGTCTCTAATTTCAGGTTAAAACACAAAATGTCAAACTCCCAATCAGCACCCCTACATGTTGACAATGAGTCCCGACATCATGGTGAAAATAACAGCGTAGCGCCTGGTGACGAGATACTGCCCGTTTATCCCATCGGAATTCCGACCGCGGACCCGATTGACACTAATTCACATGTTGCTATCAACACAAATCTGCCTACCGACTCCAAGAATAGCGTCCGTGGTGGAGCCCAATCAGCAACTCAAAATACACAAAACATTGGAGGAGACGGATCAATTTACTAGTGATCTTCGAAATGTTGCAGCTTCAACAAGCGGTGATAGGTCAGTTACAGAACCAAAGCAACGCACTGAGCAGATGAACCTGATCCACCCCGGGAAGTCACCCGCAGGGATGAACCGATCACAGAAAGGTCAAATGAAAATGAATCGGGGATTAACCCCGAGATCATAAAGATGCTCGAGGAACTAACAAAATGGGTAGAATCAGAGATGAAGAAAATCGAAGCTAATGACAAAAGGTGGAAACCTACAATTCCAGGGTCAACTAAATCCCAGGAGCACCGCCGATATAGAAAAACTTGGATTCTAAGAAGTTCGTGCAAAAACATTTTCCCCCGAGCGCGGCTCCAAAGCCGATCCTTAAGAAGTTCTACATGCCCGAGATTCCTAATTACAATGGAAAGACCGACCCAAATGAGCATGTAACTTCCTACACATGTACAATGAAAGGGAAAGATTTGGAGGATGATGAGATCGAGTCTGTCTTGTTGAAGATGTTTGGAGAGGCCCTGTCAAAAGAAGCTATGATATAATATCACAACTTACCTCCTAATTCTATTGACTCATTTACTATGCTTGCAGATTCTTTTGTGAAAGAACACACCGGGGCTATCAAGATCGAGACCAGGAAGTCGGACCTCTTGAAAGTAAAACAGAAGGATAATGAAATGCTCAGAGAGTTTGTGTCCCGATTCCAAATGAAGAGAATGGTTTTACTCTCGGTTGCGGACGATTGGGCCGTTCAAGCTTTCACCTAGTGACTCAATGTTCGAAGCTCGGTGGCTTCACAACAGTTGAAACAAAACCAGACAGAATATCCGGCCGTTACTTGGGCCGATGTGCATAACGAGTGTCAATCAAAAATTATAGTCAAATATGATACTGTTTACCCTGTTAAAACCATCGATAGAGTCAACAGAGACATCGATCGGGAAAGAGATCAAGCAGGGATCGTTATCAACTGTACAATGGGGATTGAACAGGGAACGGATATGGGAGAAATCCTGTAAGAAGTATGAGGAGAAGTAATTGAGGTCAAAGTAACCAGGGACTCAGGGGAAATAACCATTTCGACAGGCCTATCGGGTCTAAGGAAGCACCAAGGTTATCGAAATATAACTTTAACGTCGATGTTGTCGCCATTGTATCAGCTATCGGATGCATCGAGGACACCAAATGGACTCGACCTCTACAATCCGATCTAACCCAAAGGGATCCTAACCAGGTCTGTAAATATCACAACACTCACAGCCACAGAACGGAGTATTGCCTACAGTTGAGAGAGGAAGTAGCCTGACTATTCAACAACGGCCATCTTCGAGAATTCTTGAGCGACCGAGCCAAGAATCATTTTAGGAATAGGGATTCTGACAAACAGACCTAACAAGAATGACCTCAACACGTCATTAACAAGATCTTCGGGGACGTTGATGTCCCTCAGGGGCCGATGTTGAAGCACACCAAAGTGTCCATCACGAGGAATAAAAGTGACCATCACGAGGAATAAACGGACTCGAGATTACATACCGGAAGGAACCTTGTCTTTCAACGATGAGGACGCGGAAGGGATCGTGTAGCCCCATGATATGCATTTGTAATATTTGCACTCATAAATAAATCCCGAGTTAAGTGTGTGTTAATTGATCTAGGTAGCTCGGCCAACATCATCCGATCGAGAGTCGTGGAGCAGCTCGCTCTATGAGATCAATTCGTGCCTGTAGTCCGAGTTCTAAACGAATTCAACATGGCATGTGAAACCACTGAGGGGGAGAAAACATTACCGGTGAATACTGCCGAGACCATCCAGGAAGCTAAGTTTTATGTTATCGAAGGAGACATGAGGTAAAACGCATTGTTCAAGAGGCCATGGATCCACAACATGAGGGTAATACCTTCAACTCTGCACCAAGTGTTAAAATTTCCAACACCAGGTGAGATTAAAACAATCTATGGAGAACAGCCAGCCGAAATGGAGATGTTTGCAGCCGAAGAGGAGATTTTGATATTCGCACTTAAAACGACAAAGGGGCCGAGTTTTGCACAAAGCAAGAAGCTAAATATCACTTACTGACACCAACCCCTACCTAAAAGGAGAAATAGGGATTGAGGAAGACGATGATTACGGCGTTCCCAAGTCTTTTATAGCCCCCGATGATTCTGACGCCACTAAATTGATGGTCGAGGAGCTGGAACAGGCCATAATGATCGACCATCTACCCAACCAGAAGGTTTACCTGAGCACAGGACTATGTCCCGAGCATAGGAAAAAACTCATTCAGTTTCTTATAGCTAACATAGATTGTTTCGCTTGGTCCCACCTTGATATGACAGGGATCCCGCCGGAAATAACCACTCACAAGCTATGCCTGGAACCAAAGTTCCATCCAGTCAAGTAGAAGAGGAGACCCCAGTCTGAGGTCAAACATGATTTCATCAAGGAAGAGGTATCTAACTCCATAAAATAGGGTCTGTTTGGGAGGTTAAATACCTGGATTGGTTAGTGAAAGTAGCGGTAGTCCCTAAAAAAGGGAATAAATTAGGAGTGTGAGTAGAATATAAGGATTTGAATAACGCATGTCCCAAGGACTCCTTCCCTTTGCCCAACATCGATTGCATGATCGACGCCCCGGCCACGATATCCTCAGTTTCTCTATGCCTACTCTGGGTACAACCAAATACGGATGAACCCGGGTGATCAGGAAAAAGCCTCCTTCATCAATAAATATGGAACATACTGCTATAATGTGATGCCATTCGGATTAAAAAATGCAAGTGCCACTTACCAACGCCTAGTAAACCAGATGTTCGAGTAACAAATAGGAAAATCAATGGAGGTTTACATTGATGATATGTTGGTAATTCCTTGCGAGCAGAGGACCATTTAAAACATTTGCAGGAAACATTCATTATATTGAAGAAATACAATATGAAGCTAAACCTAGAGAAATTTGTGTTCGGAGTTGGGTCAGGTAAATTCCTCGGATTCATTGTATCCAACAAGGGAATTGAGATCAACCCCGACAAGATCAAAGCCATCGGTGATACCACGGTTGTAGACAAAGTGAAGGCCGTGCAAAGTTTAACTGGATGCATAGCCGCCCTGGGGCGATTTATCTCGAGGTCCTCCGATAAGTGCCACCGATTCTTCTCACGATTGAAGAAGAAGAATAACTTTTCTTGGACCCTAGAGTGCCAATGGGCCTTGGAGGAACTCAAGCGGTATCTATCGAGCCCACCGCTGCTTCACACGCCGAAGACAGACAAACAACTATACTTGTACAGGGCAATATTGGAGATAGCGGTAAGTGGAGTCCTAGTTCGGGAAGAGCAAGGTACGGAATTTCCACTTTACTATGTTAGTAGGACTCTAGGTGAGGCCGACACTAGGTACCCTCACCTACAAAACTTGGCGCTCGCTTTGCTAAGCGCCTCTAGAAAGCTGAAACCATATTTTCAATGTCATCCTATATGTGTTGTGACTACTTACCCATTGCGAAAATAATGCATAAACCCGAGCTCTCAGGACGATTGGCCAAATGGGTCGTGGAGATCAGGGGGTACGATATTGAATATTGACCCCGAACCGCCATTAAATCTCACATACTGGCGGACTTCGTGGCCAACATTACGCCGGCCTTAATACCCGAGGTCGAAAGAAAGTTGTTGGTGGACTAGAGGACGTCCTCGAGGATCTGGACCCCCTTTACGGACAGTGCTTCAAACGCAAAAGAGTCTGGACTTGGCATCGTATTGAAGCCACCAACATGCAATGTGGTTAAACAATTTGTTAGGATTGTGAAATTGACTAACGACGAGGCCGAATATGAGGCCATGATTGTAGGTCTCGAACTAGCCAAAGGCTTAGGAGCGTAGGTGATCGAAGCTAAGCGTGACTCCCGCCTTGTGGTGAACAAAGTTAATGGGACGTTCGAGGTTAGAAAAGAGCGAATGCAAAGGTACCTGGATAGGTTGCAGGACACATTACATCGGTTCAAGGAGTGGACTTTGCAACACGTACCTCTGGATCAAAATAGTGAGGCTGATGCCCTTGCTAACTTAGGATCATCGGTCGGAGACGATGAGTTCAGCTCAGCAGCAGTCGTACAAATCATGAGATTGGTAGTTGAAGAAGGCCATGTCAAGATTAACTCAACGAGCCTAACCTGGGACTGGAAAAACAAATATATAGAATATTTTAAGGCTGAAAAACTGCCTTTGGATCCAAAAGAATAGAGGTCCCTCCATACAAAAGCGACTCGATTTTGTTTGTCCTAAGATGGAACCCTATTCAGAAAAACATTTGATGGACAACATGCGATACGTCTAGGACCAGGTGATACCGAATACGTTTTGAGGAAAATACATGAAGGCACCTGTGGAGATCATTCGGGCGCTGACACATTGGTTCAAAAAGTAATCACAGCCGGCTACTATTGGATCGATATGAAAAAGGATGCGAATGTGTTCGTACGAAAATGTCATAAATGTCAAACACATTCTCCGATGATTCAACAACCCAGGGAGTTGCTGCCTTTAGTTCTGTCACCGTGGCCATTTATGAAGTGGGGAATGGACATCGTTGGCCCCCTTCCACGGACACCCGGTAAGGCTCAATTTATCTTATTTATGACTGACTATTTTTCTAAGTAGGTGGAAGCCCAGGCATACGAGAAGGTCAGGGAGAAGGAAGTCATCGACTTCATTTCGGACCACATCATATGCCGGTTCAGAATGCCGGCCGAGATCATGTGCGACAATGGAAAACAATTCATCGGCAGAAAAGTAAGCAAGTTTCTCGAAGACCATAAGATCAAAAGGATACTATCAACACCATATCACCCTAGTGGGAACGGACAACCAGAATCGACCGACAAAACCATACTCTAGAACCTCAAAAAGAGGTTAACTGACGCTAAAGAAAAATAGAAAGAAATCCTGCCCGAAGTCTTATGGGCATACCGTACGACCTCGAAGTCTGATACCGTGGCCACCCCATTGTCATTGGTTTGTGGCGCTGAAGCATTAATATCGGTAGAAGTCGGAGAACCAAGTCTGAAGTTCCGATATGCAACCAAGGAATCAAACGACGAGGCCATGAATAAAAGCCTGGATCTATTAGATGAAAGGAATGAAGCCGCCCTTATCTGGATGGCCGCCCAAAAGTAGCGGATCGATAGATATTATAGTCGAAGGCCCAACCTTCGGCGCTTTTATGTCGGGGATTTGGTATTAAGGAACGTTACACTAAACACCCAAAACCTGAACGACGGGATGTTGGGGCTGAACTACGAAGGTCCGTATCAAATTATCGAGATCACCGGAAAGGGGTCCTACAAACTCGGAGAAAATGAACGGCAAGAAACTATCGAACAACTGGAATATAACTAATTTGAAGCAATATTACTGCTATGGGGTGACCCTATTCATTTCTTTTATTTTGAACTAACACTTGCTGGCGACGAATAAGGAAAAATACAATTTTTAGACCTGAAAGCACGTGTTGATCTTTTTTTCCCTTGATCCGGTTTTGTCCCAAATGAGTTTTCCGGCAAGGTTTTTAACGAGGAAACAGTAAATCGTGCTAACATAGAATTGAAGGCCGGTTATGAACCGGTATCGAAGATCACGACAACAGTATTCAAGGCCTCTCTACGATCGGCCCCGAACATTGGGGGCATTACCATCGGATAACGACTTTAGCAAGGAAAGAAACTTTCTAATTTAATGGTCTCGGCTCGATCAATAGGATTTACTGTAAGGTACAAACGGTCAAATGAACCGTGCCCCCATAGACTTCTCGACCCCTGGCACATGCGTAACTATTACGCACATGTGTAACTAATAAAAAAATGAGGCCTTGAAAAATTTAAAAATTGGTTCTAAAGGCTACCCTCGGGAAACTATAATCTAAAAAATTATAAGAACTTTGGGGAAACATTTCCGGTCATACCAAACACCCCCCCACGATACCTTAAACAAAATAATGTCCGAGGCAAGACGAACCTCTGAGCTTGACCTAACTATTTCATGCTAAGGCATTTCGATCTTTGCAAATATAAATAATAAAGCAAAGTACACAACAAAACCCAGAGATTGTCAAAGGGAAAAACAAGCCTTATATTATATAGTCTTTACAAAGGCCAAATGGCCGTGACAAAAAGCACACAAGTACAAAAATATAAAAAATGTACAAGGCACTTAGCCTAAACGGTCCATCCTGCCTCTCCATTCATCGGTCTTAGCCTCGACAGCATCCATCTCAGCCCGTAGTTGGGAGACACGGTCGATTTTCTATTGGACCTACGGATTCCGACCATTAGTCATCGAATCTAGCTCGTCGTCACAAACCTCAAATATTTTTACTTGCTCGACCAAGTCGATATGCTCATTCTGAGCTACCTCCAGCTCAGCTCGGAGGCTCTTAGCCTCCTCTTCGCGCTGCTTGCTCAGAAGTTTATAAGTATATCTCTTCTCAGTGAGCCCTCAGACCTCGGCCTCAAGCTGGTTTAGCTCATCCCGATATTGGAGAAAAGTCTCATGATGAAGCAATGAGGCCTGCAGACACAAAGAAAAATGTCAGGATTATCTACAAATTAGTCTAAGTATGAATTAAGGTCATCAAGAGATATTTGAAGTTATCTTGTTTAGCGCCTATATGCTTCATTGAACAGGCAGGGCACGTCTACCTCGTTCATCTTAGCTTGATCTTCCTGTGTCACCAAACACCGAAGGTAGCTGGCCACCCCAAGTGGGGCAGAGAGGATCCGAGCATCCTCTAGAATGGAGATGACGATTGACCGCTTCCGGTCAGGATCCATACTCGGAGCTGGGAACCGGTTGACTAGCTTCGGGGATGAAGAAGGCCTGCTTGTTCCAGAAGATGGACTCTTCGGCACCTCCAAGTCACCCAACTCGGTGACATCCTCCGTGAAGCTTTTTGATGGCGGTAGAATCTATGCCATCAAAAAAATTGCGGAAGGGATCGTCCATTTCGTGGGCCCTATCGTTTGGACGTTCATTCATTGTCTGAGCCTCGTTGTACATCGACCTAGTGAATGAAGACGGCTCGGTGATATCTATCACACTAAGTGCTTCCTTTGGGGCGTTGCCCACATCACCCGCCTTCTCGTCGGCCTGCCTAACTTAAGGCAGATCGGACTCATCTTTCTCCGGTTTGGAGGCCCCTTGCCATTCGAGTCGTAATGACACTCGGGCCACTAGATTGAAGCCTTCTTCTTCTTGTTCTTCTTCGGGTTTGTCCCTCAACTGATAGAGTGAATCCAAAGATGGTGCTAGAGTGCTCGTGCTCTCTTTCGATTTGCGCATCAACCTTTGCCTTTGTTTCATTTTCTCTGATCTCGGAGAACTCGTGGCCCTCTTTCTTTTCTTCTCACCACCCTATCTTGAAATAGGGGACTCGGCATGAAGGTTCTCTTCACTGGATGGAGGCCTTAGTGTGACGTCCTTGGATAAACCTGCAAAAAGAAGTAAAACAAGTGAGAACATAATGAAGCAAAAAGGAATCCAAGTATTATTTACTCATGAAAGGGATCTCACCATGGGAATGCGCGTCCCATCGACCCTTTAAAAGTTCACGCCATGAGCGTTCGGAATCGGGACTTTGTAGTACAATGCCCTCGACCCACGCCTTGAGTCGAGGAATTGCATTCGGGACCTGAGCGACAACACCACCACCACAGAACACTGATAAAAAGGAAGGAAAAAAGAGATAAAAGATTTGCAGAGCGAAATTATGCTTACATGACATATTCCACTTCTCAGGAAATAGCGTATGCTTAGTTGGAATCAAGTCCGAGGTCCTCACTCAAACAAAATGACCTAAGCAGCCTCGATCTTGATCTTCATCAATACTCAAGAACGGTGCCTAAATGGCCCGACGCGCGAGCTTGATCAGTCCCCCCGGTAGAGTCGGGGACTGTATAAATGCATGAGGTGATTGATGGTGAACGGGCATACTTCGATCTTGCTCACAATGAAAAGGAGAAGGATCACAATCCTCCAGAATGAAGGATGAATTTGACCGAGGCATACCTCGTATATCTTGCAGAAATTGATAATGATTGGATCCAAGGGGCCTAGTGTAAAGGGATAAGGGTAAATAGTTAAATATCCCTCGACGTTGGGTGGTGATGTCTTCATTGGGTTCGGGAATCAATACATGTTTGTCGACCCAATTGCAATCCTTTTTGACCGTAGAGAGAACATTCTCAAATATTGAGCAGATGTACCTCGAGACCTCCTCGCAACGGCCTTGTAAGGAAGAGGGCTTTTCAACCTTAAAATCCGCACTGACAGGGCACCTCCCGGGGATGAGCATTTTCAAGGGAGGTTCCGGTACTGGTTCCTCAATTGCAGTATGCAAAACTGTCTCCTCGGTAGCCGACTGCGTGGTAGAAGAGATTTCTTTTTGGGCAACTATTTTTGAAGACTTCACCATTGCTTTGAAAATGGAGGAAAAAAGAGAGAAAAGAGGAAGTTAAAGGAGTACACTTGATATTTTGGGAGGAAGACGAACAAAAGTTCTTATGACAGATCTAAAGAAACCAGAATATAAGTGCCTAGAAGTGTTAAATATTCTTAGGTACGAGGGTAAAAGTCTTAGATGTAAAGTTTGAATGAACAAATGAAGGGGTATTTATAGTTTTTCAGCGACAGTTCACATCGAGGAGTGGTCGAGCGGCAACTGAGAAACATTTAATGCCATTAATACATGACAGACGAGATGTTTCGTTTATTTTGTCATTTCTGTCGCAGGGTATCAAAGTAAGAATCGGAAGCTGATGTCGTTTCTCATCGTCTACTCTCCAAAAAATTAGGGGAATCTCTGTGTATGGTCAAAATTGAGCTCGCCTATGACATGGCGGGTCAGGCTCGAAACTTGGCAATAAAGGGTTAAAGATCGACTCCATGTCCCACCAGCTAGAACCCAGGGTCAGAACGCCTACCTTCGAGAACATTGAGTCCGTGATCCCCGAGTCGACCATAACCCCGAACGAGCTCGAACCAGCCGGATGTTATAGAGGAAATCTCGGCATGTATCAATAAGGAATCGACAATCAGCAAATTAAGAGATTTTTTACCTTTTATAGAATTGTACCTAAAGTAGGACTTCTCTACTATATAAAGGGGGTCTGATAATTCATTTAACACATTGTAACACGGATCCCAAAGAAATACATTAACATTATTCTTGTTCTCTTTAAGCTTTTTTTTCTTCTCTATCATGATATTGATCAAAGTGCATTCAGCTTGAGGGTGGCTAACCTTCCAAGGCTGAAATTGTCCAGTTCGTGTGGTTTGCATTTGCTTTATCATTATTTATTTCAATTGTAATCTAATTTATCATCTTGTGTCAAGATCATCCACATATCCATAAAACCACTTATAAATTAAATTGTTATCCGATTTTGAGGGTAAACAGCATGTACTTGAGTGAAAGTTTTGCATCCATCACTGTTTGTCCTTCATGCTCATGCTTATGCATCCAGTATCACTAAAACCTGCTGAGTTTATCAGAGTCTACTATAATCCACTATTAGAACTAATGAAAGACTTTGAGATTATCTGCCTTGCCTGAACATTGCAATGTGATTTGACCTTAAAAAAAGACAACATGAATGAGAGACCTTGAGCTCCTTGAAAAGAAAGTAATCATGTCATATACTTGGGGTAATATTGGCCTATCAACCATCATAAACAACTCTTGTAATGCTCTTAAGAGATTCCTAAGTCAAGACCTAGTTTATGAAGCTAACAACTCAGCATCTAATATAAGTTAAGACCTAGTTTATGATCTCTGCTAAGTGGCTTTCTATATATATTTTTTTTTTGTAATCCTGCACTCATTCTAGTTCTTCAATGCTTCTATTTGTCGTCCATGATTTCATGCATGTTCGCACTGTCTTGAAACATCATTAAGTTCTCTCTTTCATTTAGAATTAATTGAACCTAGTTTGTGAACTCTAAGGAAAACCTCTTGTTGTTGCTGCATGAATATAACAGCCTGTTTATTCCTACTGATATTAGTGTGAGCTTAACATTCTTAGAGAGATGTGATCATGTCATTAATTTCAAAGATAGATAAGACTGGTGGCATGAGATTCTGTTGATCAATCTTAGGATTTCCATTTAAATTTGTAAACTTGTAGTTTTGTTGATCTTTGATTGTATTTTGTTATCTCTAACAGCATATGTAGAGGTTCTAACTATGACTATTTTGTCTGAATCCTCATTGGTGCTTTCGAAATCTTCTAGTAGTGTTGTTAACTTGTTTGTGCTAAAGATAGAACTTAAGTTGGACCAATCAGTAATTTCTGTATCCTTAATATTCCTGATCTCAGTGTTTTGGTTTTTTAGTGGTAGTATGACAATATCTCTGCCTCTACATGTGTCTGAACTTAGCCTTTTGGACCTATTTAATGTGTTAATAATCTACTTCGTTTTGGAAATATTGTTATAAAAAATATAAGTAAAATTGTCTTGTAGTCTTATGGTATTCTGTTTGGCCCTCATAAGGAAGGTTACATTTATGTGGTATAGTACTGCTGTAGTGATTTGGTTTATATTGACAGTACCTCATTTACACTTGAACCTGTGGGGAAGAGTGAGTCATTAATGGCTAGAGGTATTTGGGAGTATAGTTTAACTCTTGGTTGGGCTGATCTCCCTGGCACAAGCATTGCCCTGGGCCCTAAGATCCTTGGGATCTTTGAAGTGTCAGGGGTTTCAAAGGGGGCTTTGACCTTGAGTGGAGCTCTACCCTTAGCCTTTAATCCATTGATACTCATTATTCCTTTTGGGTTTAGTGTTTAATGAAAACGAAAAGTATTTAATGTATACTACTTAACAATATGTGACCCCATACTAGTATAACCGTTCATAATATTTAAGTACTGTTAGTTTGTAATATTTTTGTCAATGTCATTTACTTACACATACCATGTATGACTGTACCTATAGAGCATTATGTCTAATGAGTTTCTCTCCTTTTTTTTTAAACATGTACATTGGGCCTTGCTGAGTTCTCAAAGAACTCAGGGCCAAACCTCGTCTCAGTGCATCTGAAAGTCTGGAGTTTACTGCTGTTCATCCATGTTCATTGCTGGGCCTACCTTTTTCAGGCCGAATCTAGAGTCACTTCTTACCCCTTTACTGCTTCATTACATGTCGTTATCTTTATTCTCTTGCATGTATATAACATTGCTCTCGTCATATTTGATTTAGTATTTTTCTTTACCTTTTGAATTACATAAATAAATTAGGCAAGCCTTAATGAACATTGGGTTAAAAGAAATACTAGGTTGTAGCTATTTTAATTCATCAATCATTTGTTGCTCGTGTTGTTAATCCCATATGTTTTACTAAACTATTCATGAAAATTATGAAGCTAAAAATAACTTTGCCAAGGCGTCAATTCCTTTTTTTTTTCAAAACCAGAAATGGATCACAAGACTAGCCTCCTGGAAGAAATTGACACTTTCAAAACTTAAGCGATGCCGTCCAACAAAGATTTTCAAATATTCCCTCAAGTCTAAGATTTAAGTAATTTCAGAAGTTAAGGTATACCTTAGACTCATTTGTTTATAACATCTTAGAATTGCATGAACATCTATTCTTTTGAATCAAAAGTTTTCTACGTGCTTCATGCCAATCATTCATGTTTAGAAATCTTTTAACTACATCAATGGTAGTTTTTAAGACTCTTTCTAAAACTCATACCCCTTTTAAATCTCGGGTCCCTTCTAACATAATACTCTTACTTAGATAAACAGTAAGTCATGCCTCTCTAATACTATTGAAGCAGAATATAAACAACTAACCCTTTAAACCTAGTGTAAGTCCTATGGAGCTACCTCAGGTAGATTTTAAGGGGTGCCTAATACCTTCCCCTTAGAAGAGCAAGAACCCTTACCCAAAGTCTCACCGGTTAACAGACCAATAAAGAATATGACCTAGAAAAATTTCACATTGCTTTTTTACATATGATTGTCTATGAATATAAAATAGACAATAGTTACATCACCATAGGTCTAACTCCTCACAACTACCTAGGTACAAATAGTTATCATTCTAGGATGACTAAGAGTACATGCTTTATCTTTTGGGATGTAAGGTTTTTGTCCCCCTCCATCTTTGTACTTTGTTTCTATTAATAAAAACTATATTTTAGCATAAAAAAATAAAGAATATGACTTTAGTAATTAAACAAGTACCCTAGTATACCTTTAAATATTAGGTAGCGACTGTTTTTCATGAACAACTAAGAAACCACAAGTTGAATTTTGTTTGAATCATGCAAAATAGGGTGCAACAACATGCCGACTCTGCTGGGGATTCACACTTAGGTTCTGACCTTAGCAGTCTTAGACTAGACTTGGAACTTAGATTTGTTTGTACACTGCTACATTTAATTTGCAATTATATGCTTACCTGCCTTATTTGCTCATTATGCCTGCCTACTTATCATGCATGTTTTTGTTACACCCCTATCTATTACCTCTTTATATATACTGTCATCACACTTCTTCCTATCGAGTCTTGGCCGTACACCATCACACACAATGGCATGTGAGGGTTGTCTTTTACACCCCTCCAAACCTTCTTTTCAAAAAATCTTTAGTTTCAGAGAATGGCTTTGTCGGGTCAACTGACATAATTTCTCGCAGTCTTCAGTCCAATACAAAAGTAGGAAACACTCTACTCTGGCAAACACAGGTCATATTGCATAAGTCGTTGGTAAGTCGGTCCTTGGCATCGACAAACAGTTAGGAAATCCACCTTAATGTCAACGGTTCATGCACCCAACGATATGACTTATGTGAAAAGGCGAACAAATCATGACGAGATAATTAAAGATCCGAATCAAACACATATCAAACCCTTCCTTTACCTGCTTCAGAAATGTAAATCGACCAAAACATCCCCGAGATCAATATGGTGATGGGAGCGTACATAAGCTGAAGCAGTGGTGCAAGAATATCCGCCGAAAACATAGAGACAAAATTCGGACACACCTGGGAGCACTGACCGCTTAGCTAAACATGCAAGCTGACAAGGTGCTTACTCACCTGTTGATAGAGTTCTAGGACCCGACCAAGGTGGTGTTCAAGTTTCCTGATTTTGGGTTAGTGTCGACATTAGAAGAACTTACCAGTTTCATGAAGCTGCCATTTATAGGGAGGAACCGATACTACCAGTTACCATGACTTTCTTGATGCTCTGGGTCTGCCAAATAGTCGAGGTTTAGGAAGCATCAAGGATGGATGGGTAAGCCTGGACCAAATGTGACGGGTTTGGTCACCATGAGAGCTATGAATTGTACTGGGGAGAATTTCAGTGTGATTAGACAATGTGGGATAGCTTCAGGCCCATAAATTCCTCTTTGGCGCTATTGGGATTGTTGGTTTCCCTACAAAGAAAAGGTCGGATCAATAATAACTTGTTACCCGTGGTTCTGGCGACATTCCGAGGTAACCTTGAAAACGCTCTAGTACCCATGGTGTTAGCTAAGATTCTAAGGGCTTTGTCTGCATGTGCACGAGGGTGTGATTTCTTTAAGGGATGTAACCTGCTACTTCAAATCTGGGCCACAAAGTATTTCTTTCAGCGAGAGGCCACAGTTGACTACTTTATGGGCGTCAATAATATAATACGAAGCCACAACGAGAGGATGAGACATTGGGTCTCCCCACATGGACAACAAGAATGGAGAGAGATGCTGACTAACCTAAATGGATAATGGGTCAATTGGAAGCTATCATGGCTAGGTGGAAGCGCAATCCTATGTACTCCTCAGAAATACTTCACTGAGCTAATAGGACATAAGGACATCTAGCCATACTCACCCCTACGAGTTCTCAAACAGTTCGGGTTGATCTAGGATGTGCCTCTCTGGACGAGGATAGCACTATATGACGACGAGTACAATGGACGGATCCCAATACCAATGATAAGAAGGCTCCAAGAAGAGTGGAATGATCTGGTCACAATGTCAATGGGTCAAAACTCGTGGTGCACTCCGGAATATTATGTTTGGATCAACGAGGAAGACGAGCTAGCCTGAGTGAGCAGGGAAGGTATAGCGTGGCTGGAGGACGTAGTTGCAGCTTTGCTACTCTATTATGAGTTCCTGCCATATTATATTGTGACTACCTCCATGCACCGTCAATTGGTCCAGGGATCCATTGATCACATGCTGCCACCTGCTGAAGATGATGACCAGGTAGTGGAGTGTATCCAAAAAGAATTCAAGACAAAGTCCGAGGAAGAATCTGAGTTCAATGACGATGGCGAGGAATTTGAAGAAGATCCAGAGGAAGATAGAAAGAAGAATAAGAAATGAGGAATGATTCTTGGGATGGTTACTAGAAGATGGTTGATTTTTCCTTCTTTCCCACTTTCTATCTTTATCCTTAGTTTTCTTATTTCCCTAAGGGCAAGTTGTTCAAGCCCATGCAATTCTGTGAATGCAGGAAACAATGTAACCTCTGCTCCCGCTTATCTCAATCCAAACACGATCAATGAAAACAAAATTTGGTTCGAATCTGAATATGTCAAATCTGATTGTTTGTTAAATATTCGCGACTTAGGCCTACCTCCGGCAAAGAGAGGTCCCACGAATCTTAAGAAAACGCGCTTGCCTGAATATGTGAACTAACAACTCAGTGTGACATGTTATTTGTAAAACTAATAAAACTGATTTTTGTTCTTTTTTTTCTTTCTTTAATTTCTTACTTTATTAATATTCCCAAAAATAAAAGTTGGTTTGTGTCGATAAAAAACTGGCGGAACCATCATAGAACCTAAGATCGAACAGGAAGATGTCTGCTACAGATAACCCGACTGAACATGCTATGGTAGTAGCCGATAGCCCAAGGCAATTGGGGGAGAAGGAAGATACAAGGAATGATGAACACGTGGCTATGATGGCCTAGGAGATGGAATCTTTGAGGGAGAAAGTACAACATATCGCGGAACTGGCACATCTGGTCGTGACAACGCTCCCACCACCACCTCGTTTTCCTTCTCTGGATTCAATCCACGACCACTTTCCCTCTGCTACTCGCCAGACTAACAAACCCCAACTTCGGTCTCACCACTCAAATTGTCACACCCCGACCTCAGGAAGCACGATCGGCGCTCAACCGAAGTAACCCGGCCAAGCAAGCATGTATAATGCCTTCTATCCGAACTTGCCCATGAATAAAGAGAAGATACATTTCATTAGTTAGACCATGAGGAGGATCGTAAAAACATCATCAATTCATTTACATTAGTCACATCATTTTTATGTCTCAAAATGCAAACACTTTTATGGTTTGAAGTGGAACATGTGGTACAAATATAACATCACTAGTTTGACCTTCCAAACACCAGCATACTATCCACACTATGTCTACGGAGCCTCTAATATGAACAAAGGAGTACAATGGTAGTGCCATCAACAAGGCCTCGGTTATACCTCAAAACTAAATGCATAAGTAGCAAAAGATATACGACCCCGAAATGAAGTGGGGTTCACCAAGTCAGCTGGGAAGAGGGTGCACTGCTATCACTGATTAGAGCCACCTGTTGTGGAACCACCTGCATCCATTAAAGATGCAGCGCCCCCGGCAAAAGGGGCGTTAGTACATGTCGAATAGTACTAGTACGAAAACTAAACACCTCCTTCAAGGATTGGAAGTGCAACATGAATGTGACGAATCATGAAAGCAATAAACGAGCTTAAAGCCATTAAAAACCATAGTTAATTAATATAAAGCTTTGAATAACATTTATAAATTTCAAGTTGGGAATGTTCTATATGACCTCTACCACAATGCCACAATCTCTACACAAAGCGGCCCTGCCGCCTCACCTCAGTGTGTGCGGGTGGAGATGTATTTGCAATCACAATCTCTACATAAAGCGGCCCTGCCGCCTCACCACAATGTGTGCGGGTGGAGGTGTATTCACAATCACAATCTCTACATAAAGCGGCCCTGCCGCCTCACCACAATGTGTGCGAGTGGAAGTGTATTCGTAATGCCACAATTCTGATTGCCAAAACGATAATAGTTTGCACAAAAGACTTCTTTTCAAATCAACCATTTGGAACCTTTGGCATTAACAAGTATAAGTTCATAGTATTTCATCATATGAGAATTAAGAATTTGATCGCATTGATTTCGTACAAAATTTTATTCCCAAAAGGGGTATAACATAATTAAGTCGAAATAGAAAATCATTAACACATGAGGGTTTGGACAAGTTATGCAATTTGAGAATCAATTTACTAGCTTGAATATCCCACCTCAACAGTGTTTCATGTTCGAACTACACACGATGGAGTCTTGTAATAATACGAATTCCAACACTAGAAGAAGAGCTTAGCCTTCATACCTCAAAAGAGCCTTCCATGGTATAACAATTACGTCCCGACACTCCTAACGATTCCAATCTATAGAAGAGGGGAGAATTACAAGAACGATTAGAGGTATTCATATTGCAAGAGCTGCTACAATGACAACCCAACCTTTCCTCAAACAATTCAACAACAAAACCACCCAGTATTGTCCAACAACTTTCCCACAATCCCTATTAGCTCATGCATGTGATATGTCTACTCTCATCACCCATAATCAACCTGCTTTATGAAACCCTAGAAAGTTCCTTTTGAAGAAATTCCAATGCTTGATCCAAGTTGAGTAGTGAAATCCTTGAATCTTCCCCTTTCTCTATCTAAAATGTCTCTCTCCTCTCTCTTAAATACCATATAACCCCTTAAAAATGACCCTTATGGCTAAATAACTTCCTATTAGGTGGTCGCATTATTGGCTGCAAAATAACTTCCTAAATTTGCCCATTTCTCTGCTTCGCTCTCCGGCAGATCAATGGTCCGCATATCAGTTCTGCGGTCGCATAATGGACCATTGAGATGCCCCGTTCTGCAATAATTTTTCTTCAACTCCCTAATGCACTGTTCAACCCAAATACAATAGCCTACCTCGGTACCACGAAATCCTGGGTTTTAGGTGAAATTCTTATGGGGCCTTACACAAATCAGACCTCCAATAACACATGCATACCCACCTAATCCTCCTATCCACACTCCATACGTACCACATTACGTTCAAATGCCACGACACCCGCCAACTACCACCAACACAGTTCACACCCCTCCTCATAACGGTGTAACCTTTACCACTAACTAAAATCATCACATACCCGCGGCACATACCACTGCACATGAGTGATATGTTCCTCCCGCATACATCATTTTTGAACCCACCTTTACAGTGCCTGTCACGATCATGGTGCCTTATGAAATTGACCAGTACGCCGAAATGGAAAGGGAAGCTAGGTGTAGGGAGGAGGAGTCAATATTTGAGTAGTTACATGCCTTGAGTAAATAAATGAAGAGCCTCCAAGTCGCTCGGGGTGAGCAAGTCTAGACTCTAAGGATCTATGAGTCCATCCTGACGTGGATATGCCAGCAGGGCACAAGCCTCCAACGTTCGATATCTTTGACGGCACAGGTGTTCCCTATGTGCATTTAAGAGCCTACTGTGACAAGTTAGTTGGAGTAAGGAGAAACGAGAAGTTGAGGATAAAGTTTTTCATAAGAAACCTAATAGGTGAAGCACTTACTTGGTATACTCGACAAGATCCGCAAAACTGGAGGACATGGCAGGATATGGCAGAAAAGTTTATGAATTTTTTCCGATTCAACACAGAGATCACTCCCAATAGGTTCACACTAGTAAACCTGCAGAAGAAGCTATCCGAGTCATTCCAAAAATATGCACGATGATGGATATGAGAGGCCGCCTGGGCACAACCTCCGTTGGACAATAGTGAATTAACTAAGTATTTCATTAGAGCCCAGGAAGGGATTTACTTCGAGAAAATGATGGTCATGATGGGACAAAAATTCTCCGAACTGGCAAAAATAGGAGATTCCTTAAAATAAGGTATAAAGTCCGGCAAGGTACAATCCATGGCTGCACTGCAAGCAACTAGTAAAGCAATCCAATCGGGGTTAATAGGTACCAGAAAGAAGAGCAAGGAAGAGTTATCAACAACCGTCCCTTATTATCAACCCAACCCACATCGTGGAAACACCACTAACTCCCCAAACAACCATTCACCGCCAATTGCTTATGCTCTAGTTTAAAACACACAGCCATATTACAACCCCATCCTCAATAACCTGCCTTGAACCCATAACAATCAGAACCCACCATGACCATATGCTCTTGTCCAAACCACCACTCATAAAAAGCGACCCACTTATGAACCCTGAACTCGTTTGAAGAGAGAGGTCCCAAAAACCACACCCGATTGCTAAACCTCTGGCTCAACTATTTGAAAGATTGAGGAGAGCAAGTTTGATACATTTAGTAGAAGGAAAAGTTCCTTAGAATCCCTTAAAGTATTTTGATGCAACCAAAAGGTGTGTGTATCATTCAAATGTGCCTGAGCATGATACTAATGATTGTTTCAAACTAAAAAATTAAATTGAGTCATTGATCAAATGCGGAGTCATTGATCACTCCAGTCCGCCTAATGTGATCCACAATCTGCTGCCAAATTACCGGAATCAAGGGCTAACATGATCACCTTGGATGAAGAATACAATATGAAAGAAACCATTATCACGATAGGGAACGCGGAAGCTGCATGGGTCCACCTTAAAGGACTCCGATGATCACAATACAATTGAAACCTACGAAGAAGATCAGGAACACAAAATAGTCCCGTGGACATATCAGCTGAAGGGGAAAGCAAAGATGATAGATTCCGCGGCAGCTCATAGTATGACTAGGTTGGGGAGGTGCTATGCTCCTGAGGACGCAAACGAAGGGAATCTAGGAAGGGAACAGATTTAGAGAAAAAATATATCCTGAGGCCACAGAATTCTTGAAAAGGATGTCAAAAAAAGAATACTTCATGGAGGAACAATTGATGAAAACTCCAACACTAATATCAATCATACACTTAATGATGAGTTCCGATAGTGATAAAGATGCCCTGATAAAACTCATAAGTGGGGTGAGCCTGTCAAGAAACACCACCAGTGATGCACTGACAATAACCATTAGGAAAATGGTCGAAGAAAATTTGATCACCTCCCGAAAAGATGAGCTTCATATCGAAGACGTGGGTCACAACAAAGCTCTACATATTACTGTCAAATTTTGAGATTGCCTACTCTCTACTCTATGAGAGTTCGGTATCCACTTGAGAGAAGTCAAGGAAAGTCATGTAAGAGTAAGTGATTTTGACGTGTCGCAGAAGGATTTCGTTGGAGAAATTTATCTGGCTCTATAGATCGAACCAGTTGAATTTCCCATACTATTCCGAGTGACGGACATTTCCTCTTCATACAACTTACTGCTGGGAAGACCCTAGATACACATGGTAGGGGTCGTTCCATCTACCCTACACCAGTGCATGAAATTCAAGTGGGATTGTCAAGAGATCGTAGCCCCAAAGAGTGGAGCCAGACAGCATATCTGGAACACGTGGTCCCGTTCGTAGAAGGGCTAGACGGGGTTGGTTTCCATGCAGTTGAGATCATGCAGACCACCAAAATAGAAGATGCTGAGAAAAATTTGGGAATGCAATCGCCGTAAAGATTAAACATGGCCATGAGGGAAATGATGAAATATGGATACAAACCAGGAGCCCTGCTGGGAGCCCCATCAGACTGGATAACAAACTTGATTGAGCCAAATGGGCATAAAGGAAGAGCCGACATAGGGTATCTGTCTCTGATTGGCAAGACTTGTACCGGTAGCTCCAGAAACAAGGATTTTGTGCCAGAGCATGCTTTGGGTACAGGCCTGAGCTCAGTGCCAGAGGACGATATCATCGATGGGATGGGAAGGTTGTTCATGACTATGATTGAGGAAATCTGTGAAGGACATGATATCAAGAAACCAACCATTCGGAATGTCGAACCAGGAGAGGATCTGCGAAATTGGACCACTAGAACGTCTTTGGTTCGCCGGGACTCTTGGTAGTGTTGAATTGTAAAAGTTTTGAAAACAAAATTGCACGGCCAAATTGAGGCCTGAACCGTGAGTACCTTTATGTCATTTGCCTCTTTGAACCTCAAATGTTCCTCTTTGGAAGAAAAGAATCACTTTCTAAATATTTTGAAACTTTATTCACCGATTCATTTATACTTAAGTTTTTCTTTTATGTATTCAAAAGGATAAAAACACGTGTTCCGCGATTGTGACAGGTAACGAAACCCTCGAGCAAAACAATCCAGATTACGAGGAATATGATGAGAGTATGATGCCTGATAATATCCCAGAAGAGATCGAATAGCTGGAGATCCAGAAAAAGCATAATCTTGAAGAGACAGAGGTGGTCAACCTCGGAAGACAAGAAGACATAAAGAAACCCAAATCAGCATCAATCTAGAAGCAGAGTAGAACGAAGAATTGGTTGAGCGCCTCCGATAGTACATTGGTTGCCTACCGATCCTGCTAGACCACCAGTCAAGCAAAGACCAAGAAAATTCAAGCTTGACCTGAGTTTGATGATAAAAGAAGAAGTGACCAAGCAGATAGAGGCGAATGTAGTGAATGTCACCAATTATCCCACTTGGTTAGCAAATATCGTTCCAGTACACAAGAAAGATGGGAAGATCAGGATATATGTGGATTACCAAGATCTCAACAAAGCCAACCTGAAAGTCGATTTCCCTTTACCAAATATCCATATACTCATCGACAAATGCAAGAAGCATGAACCACAGTCATTCGTGGATTGCGTCGCCAGGTACCACCATTACCTGATGCACGAAGAAGATGCAGAAAAAACATCCTTCACTACACCTTAGGGAGTTTATTACTACAGAGTCATGTCCTCCGGTCTCAAAAATGCTGGTGCTACTTACATGAGGGCCATGATGACCCTTTTTCATGATATGATTCACAAAGAGATCTAGGTACATATGGATGACGTCATCATCAAGTCTCAAAACGGTTCAGAATATTTGGACTACTTGAGGAAATTTTTCGAACGCTTGCGGAGGTATAGCTTGAAGTTCAACCCTACAAAATACGCGTTCGGAGTCACTGCTAGAAAATTTCTAGGTTTTGTCATAAGTAGAAAAAGGATAGAATTGGATACTTTAAAGATCAAAGACATTCAAGAGTTGGCTTCTTAGGTCGACTGAATTACCCCAGCCGTTTCGTAGCCCAGTCTATAGTAATTTGGTGAACCTATCTTCAAGCTGCTGAAAAAGGATGCTGCCACAAAGTGGACTGAAGAGTGTTAGAACGCCTTCAATCGAATTAAGGAGCATTTGTCAAATCCACTAGTGTTGGTTCCCTCGAGCCCGAGAAATAACTATTGTTGTACCTGTCGATCTTGGATAACGCCTATAGATGTGTGTTGGGACAGCACGACAAAACCGGAAGAAAGAAGCAGACTATCTACTACTTAAGTAAGAAGTTCACACCATGTGAGGCCAAATACACTTTGATAAAGCGCACTTGTTGTGCTTTGACTTAGATCGCTCAGAAACTGAGGCATTACATGTTAGCATACACCACGCATTTGCTATCTCAGCTCGAGCCGCTCAAGTATAACATTCAGAAGTCGATGCCTACAGGAAAGCTAGCTAAATGGCAAATTCTTCTCAACGAATTTAACATTGTGTACACAACCAAAACGCCATCAAAGGACAAGCTTTAGCCGACCACCTTGCAGAGAATCCAGTGGACAAGGATTATGAAACGCTTACTACATACTTTCCCGACGAGGAGGTATTATTTGCCAGATAAGAGATTGCAAAGTCATACCCTGGATGGAGAATGTCTTTTGATGGAGCAGCGAATTTCAAAAGTACAGGAATTGGGGTAGTCCTAATTTAAGAATCAGGACAACACTATCCAGCATCGGCAATGAAAAGGTTCCCTTGCACCAATAATATGGCGGAGCACGAAGCATGCATCCTTGGGATCAGGATGGTAGTTGACATTAAAATCAATGAGTTTTTGGTCATAGGGGATTTTGATCTATTGATACATTATATCCAAGGGGAGTGGTCTACCAAGAACATCAAGATGCTTCCATACCTGCACTGTGTAAAAGAGCTATGCGAAAAGTTCACGAAGATTGAGTTCAAGCATGTCCCCGGGATCCGGAACGTGTTTGCTGACGCTCTTGCAACCTATCATCCATGATTCAGCATCCAGATAAGAACTATATCAACCTAGTCGAGGTAGAGATCAGGGATCAACATGTGTATTGTTTTCATGCAGACGAAGAGCCAAACGGTAAACCATGGAGATTCCTCGAAACAACAGAATACCGAGAGATAGCTAATAATAGTCGGAAGCACGCACTCAGGAGGTTGGAAAATCACTTTTCATAATGGTGAAGTCTTGTACAGGAAGACCCCGGACATGGATTTATTGAGGTTCGTAGATGTCGATGAGCCCACCAGACTATTAGAAGAGATATATGCTGGAACATGCGGACCCCACATGAACTGTTTCACATAAACCAAGAAGATCGTGACAGCCGGATTCTTTTGGAGGACCATGGAAAGTAGTAGTGTGCGGAAGTGTCAACAGTGCCAGATCCACGAGGACTTCATCTGGGTTCCGCCCAATGAGTTGAATGTGATGGGTTCGCCTTGGCCGTTCGCCGCTTGGCACATGGATGTGGTTGGACCAATAGAGCCTGCCACATCAAACAGGCACCGTTCCACCTTGGTAGTCATCAACTATTTCACCAAATCGGTCGAATCATCTACCGACAAGGCTGTCACAAAGAGGGTAGTGACGGATTTTGTCCTAAACAATATTGTTGGTCAATCATCACTGACAATGCAGCTAACCTCAACAGTGATCTCATGAGGGAAATTTTCAAGAAGTTCAGAAATATCCACTGCAATTCCACAGCCTACATACCACAAATAAACGGAGGAGAAGTTCAGAAATATCCACTGCAGTTCCACAGCCTACATACCATAAATAAACGGAGGAGTGGGCAGCAAATAGGAATATCAAGAGAATTCTTCGAAAGATAGTGGACAATCATAGACTATGGCACGAGAAGTTATCCTTCACCTTGCTGGTTATCGAACCACCATGAGAACATCAACTAGGGCAATGCCATACATGTTGGTATATAGCACCAAAGCTGTGATACCTGAAGAGGTCGAGATATCATCCTTAAGAGTTATCCAATAATCCAAGTTAGACGTTGTAGAGTCAATATGGGTCAGACATGAGAAACTCATGCTCATTGACGAAAAGAGAATGAATGGAGTATGCCATGGTCAGCTGTATCAAAATAGGATGGCTAGTGCATTTAACCAAAAGGTGAAGGCTCGCCAGTTTACACCGGGACAATTGGTTCTGAAGAAAATCTTCCCCCACAAAGAAGAAGCCAAAAGAATGTTCGCACTGAATTGGCAAGGTCCCTATGAGGTCCACCGAGTGGTGTGGGGTGGAGCTCTAATCTTGGCCGAAATGGACAGAAGAGTTAGCACGAAGCCCATCAACTCATATGCAATCAAGAGATGCTATGTGTAAAGCCAATAGAGTTAGGGTTTGGATGTAAGAAAACTACGTTCAATAGAGTCAGCACGAAGCCCATCAAATATCATTTTGTATGTCACTTGGAACTACACCACGTCTTGATTTCCTCTAGAAGGAATACGTGGGAAATCCTCATCAAATTCAGCTGTCTTATGTAATTGAACTACGTTCCGGAAGATTCCATTTGTATATGTAGGCAGTGTGAGTCAGACTAGGCCATTTCATTCCTAGTCTCATCATTTTGTTCAAGTTGTAATCGAACTGCGCCGTGACCTGATTCTCTTTTTGGATACGTTGGCTGCCTGAGTCAGGCTCAGTCATATTTATCGTACTTTTTTTATCATCATCCTCGACTACATTCAGACCAGATTCCATTTAGATACGTAAGCAACCTGAAAGGGTTCGGTCATAACCCTAGGAAACCTTTACAATGCATTAGTTATGATTAGGACGTAATCAAAATGGCAAGAAGCGGCATCGTCAGAAGCATCATGAAGGATTGACATCAATGGGGCAGAGTGTTCAAGTGACAATGCTTGCATTTAAAGAACCTTCGAAGCATCTCATAATACAGAACAATGACATTTGCCATAAAACAAAGATTTTCAGAAATGTTTTCTAAAAAATATTGTAATTTGTTCCACCTACTAGGGCTAGGGCAAAAGCCAGCACTACGGTCGACATGAACCAACACCCCTCGCTAAGAATTTTACTTTGAGTGCAGAGCCAACAAGACGCAAGGAAATTCTTGTAATACACTTGGGCAAATGATGAATCCACCATTTTCTCAGGATTATCACCCCTCTTCCTCTATATTACATTTTCCTGGTACAACGAAACTAATTCTAAATCCTTGCAAGTATTCTAGAATCAGACCGATAATGCAAACAAGACATATTGTAAATAACAAACCGGTCACTCAACAGAACAAGAGCATGTTGTACATAGCGAGACGCTGGCTTCACCAATTGGAGCCCTGTATATAGCAAATCGACAGCTCAATCAATCCGAGCACCTTGTACAAAACAAGCCACTGGCTTCACCAATTGGAGTCCTATATATAGCAAATCGCCAGCTCAATCGATCAAAGCGCCTTGTACAAATCACACGTCAGGCTTCCCCAATCGAAGCCCTGTATATAGCAAATTGTTCGCTCCCCTAACGGGAGCGATCTACACCGTCGCTCCATCACATTGAAGGCAAGAATAGACAGTTGCAAACCTCGTCGCCAACGTTCTGTCAATCGATGGCCGTAACATGGCCTAGCAGTCAAGAGTATCTCTTAGGCATCCTTTTCTTTTCGTTTATTGTTATCTTGAATGTTTTGGCGTTATGCTCATGCAACTTACAGGCATGATTACCTTTTTCTTCCAGTCAATCGCTCCCATCAAGCGGAGATACTTTACATTTTCAGTGCAAAGCTCTCCCAATAAGTGGAGACACACTCTTCAAGTCAATTGCTTCCATCAAGTGAAGATACTTTACATATTTTAGTGCAAAGCTGTCCCAACAAGTGGAGGCGCACTCTACAAGTCAATCGCTCCCATCAAGCAGAGAAAATTTCAATGCAAAACTCTCCCAATACACGAAGATGAATTCTACATTACAAGCCATCTACTCCCGACACGAGGAGACTCAATGCTCCGGCAGCTGCGGAACGGTACACAGCCCGGCTAACAATCGAGTCAAATTCAGGTATTCCATCATCCCGATACAAAATAATGGCTCACCGGCAGCCATGCATTATTATTCCTGCATCATTTACATCACATCGTAACATATTCTACATTGCGATATATGGTTATGTGTGCATTTTATTCTTTTCTGCATGAACGAACATCGCAACGTGGAACTCCTTCTAAGCAAGAGACCAAACTACAATGTGATGAAGGGCAAAAAACTCATTAGCGGGACAAGGAATCAAGTTCAAAACGATTGGTGGAACCCTAACTCCTCAAATCTTTCGAGTCAAGCCGCAAATTCAAAGCTATCATGAGTGTCGAATCTTCCATCTCGCAGTATCGTCACATACTGGGGAAATTCCTGCAAGTATTGCTCCCTCAAAGTCTTCACTCTAGAACTACATGAGGCCTAATCCTTGTTAAACCCAAGGTATGTAAGCAATTCAAAGCCAGAATTCGGCTCCAACTCCCCAATAAGTCTTCTTGGAATCCTCCATAACTCCTAATTCCACAACTAATAATCTTCCTTAATCCACATGATGTAACTGCAATGTATGCCTAATAATCGGGATAAAATTGATTTTCGTTCAAAGAGGGGCAGCTGTTGACAGCCAATAATGTTTGGATTTAATGGTTGCAATGAATGTTTTGAAAATATTTTCAATCAATAATACCTATTTTACAAAATTAACAAAGTATTAGTAATTGTAATAATTTAGTATTAGTATTATGTAATTACAAATATACTTACTATTTTAAGATTATTAAAATGACTTTTATATACATCACATAGGCTTTATAATTAATTTAACGAATTACTCCTTATTTCCAGTTAATTAAACTACTATGTTAATAATTTGAAATTATTGTTATAATTCAAAAAATGAAGTATTTATAAATAATTAATTACAATAGTTAGTAATGTATATAATAATTATAATTTTACTCTATTTTTATTAAAAATAATTAAACTTATTTAATATTAATTATAAAAAGGACCAAAAGAGGCTAAAAGCTATAATTACAACACTCAATCAAAGACCAAATGGCTATATTTTAAATCATTTCTAGCCCAACAGCCAAGCCCACTCCAAAATTGACCCAGTCCAAACAACGCCTCCAATCCACCTTGGCAATCCTTGCCACTCCCTTTAAACCAATAGTTGTGCACCATGTCACCTATCTCAATCAGTTACATAACAAACACAACTGATATGAGCCGTCCATCCCATAGATCAACGGCTTTGAATTTGTCCCCATTGTCCCTTTAATTTTAATATCCCAGCTAGCTTAACATTGTCCATTGAATCCAAGGGATTTAACAACCCCCAAATTTCGTGCATAAAAAACGTTTAAACCCCAAATTATCAGGACAGTTGATCTAAAAGTTCAACAGCCCACATCCCTTCCCCTAAGCTTAACCTAAGATATGACCCCAACTATTCTCATATCCCTAATCATTTTCAGGTTGAACGGCTGCCTCTCTTTCCTCTTTTCTTATCTGTTCTCTCAAATACCCCATGACCATCAGTCAAGAAACCTTACACAAATCGGTGCAAAGTCATAAAAATTAGACCCTAAACACTCAATATGCTCCCCTATCCACGAATCATGTTGTCCTCTTTCCACTTTTGACATTGAGATTCAAAATCTATGAATCTGAAACCATGGCCTTAAAGACGAAACCTCAAATCACTTGTGATCTTTCAAATCCACAGCGTGTATGGCCATCCAACCTACTGCTATACTTAAAATCTTGTTGTTCTTTACATTTTCACCGTTTGATTTCAAAAATAAAATTATGGAGTCACAGACCAACACGTGAAACTTGAATTCGTCTAATTTTCTTTCACGACCTTTCAAATGAAAGCAAGCATGAAGATATTTGCTGGCTTCACCATTGATATTCGATATCTAGAGGTCAAATGCAATTACCTCTCGGTATTACGATTCGACTGTTGGTCACTCATACTTCAACGGTCGATATCTCACTTCCCATGCCCAGGTAATTAATTATCACTGTTTTCACCTCAACTCGCCTCTGATTTTTACTCAATCGTGCTAACGTCATCAACTCGTCGTCGTCTTCCACTATCTAGTTTGAATATATGATCCTAGGGCATTGAACGCCACGATAAATGGAGTCTTCAATGCTCTCACCTAACAGACCAAAAACAAGAGCTGAGAAACTTAATACGAGCACAAAAAAACCACACTAAGATTTCAAAGTTTAGGCTCTCTTACTAATTTATGTTTCTCTTTTGTTTCTGAGTTCTTTCACTGTTCAAACCTTGAATATTTGGTTCCTATACGACTAAATAAACCTTTGTTTGGTTTTCTGCACGAAAAGAGTTCAGCATACTCCACCCCTTCTCTTTCGACAGTCTTATTCAAAATCATGAATACATTGTTGTCTTTCTATTGACTTCTTTCGTTTATGATGTTTGTCATTTGTTTATGACTTTTTATTCCTGCTCGTAATGATTTGTTATTGATTTATGACTCACTAATATGCTTTTATGTGTCTAGAATTAGTGTTGATTGAAGTATTATGTGACTTTGCTGACTATTATTCTAAATCAAACAGCCCATACAATTAAGCTCATTGATGTGCCTTAATGACTTCCCATATTTATCTAGAGTTCAAATTTCATTAATGTTCTGATGTAGTCTTCATGTCTGTCACACTAATTCTGTTTAGTGTTGTCTGTTGTTTTGTATTTGAGGTTGTTATTTGATTTCTCTAACTAGAACATACATGAATGCTTAAGGTTTAATGCTTCATCACTTAGTTGGAGTATGTCAGTCTAAGTGTCTAAGTTGTTTTCTTTCTTCACATGAATGTTTGTCAATTATGAAGCAGCCTCTGAGTCATTATTGTGAAAGTGTTGTATCTCTATTTTTGTTAATCACATATGTGAGCCTTATTATATGAAATAGTCTCATCAAGGTAATTACGCCAACTCTAATGAACTTCAGTAACTATTCTTGTATGTATTCTGTCATGATCAAGTCATATCTTATGAATTAGGTTATAATCATATCTGCTATGGCTGAGTATCTATTATTATATTAGTAAGTTGAATATGACTCCATCATGTTTAGACTATTACTCCTTAATTTGTACAGCCAAGTTAAACTTACTTAGTATAATGTATCCCTTGTCTTGAACTTCTTTATTGATATTCTTGACTTGACTTCGTAAGGTTGAAACTCAGCCCTATTTTGAAAGTCATAACATTGGCTCAAACATCTTATATATTTATTTGAATGAAACTTTTGAATCCATCTCTATTTGTCCTACATGCTCATGCTTGTACATCCAGTATCATTAAAACCTGTTGAGTTTATCTAAGTCTACTATAATCCACTATTATAACTAATGAAAGACTTTGAGATTATTTTCTTTGCCTGAACATTGCAATGTGCCTTGACCTTCAAAATAAAAATAGCATGAATGTGAGACCTAGAGCTCTTTGAAAAGAAAGTAATCATGTCATATGCTTAGGGTATCAACCAGCATAAACAGCTCTATTAATGCGCTTAAGAGATTCCTAAATGACGCTAAAAAATCAGCATCTAATATATGTCAAGACATAGTTTACGATCTCTGCTAAGTGCCTTTGAATATGTCTTTTTTTTGTAATCCTGCACTCATTCTAGTTCTTCGATAATTCTGTTTGTCTTTATGATTTCATGCATGTTTTCATTATCTTGAAACTGCATTAAGTTCTCTCTTTCCTTTAAAATGAACTGAACCTAGTCTATGAACTCTAAGAAAAACCTCTTGTTTCTACTGCTTGAATATAAAAACTAACTTATTCCTAGTGAGATTAGTGTGAGTTGAACATTCATAGTGAGAGGTGATCATGTCATTAATTTCAAAGATAGATAAGTCTGGTGGCATGAGATTCTGTTTAGGACTCAGGAGTTCCATTTAAATTTGTAAACATGTTGTGAGAGGTTCTGACTATGACTGTTTTGTCTGAATCCTTATTTGTGGTTTTAAAATCTTCTAGTGGTGTGGGTAACTTGTGTGTGCTAAAGACAAGACTTGAGTTAAACCAATCAGTGCTTAGTCTAATTAAGGGTCATCAAGGCAAATACATCTTTATTCTCAAACTGTTGAAGATTTGAACTTTGTGCTCTTTCTCTATCCTTAAGATACATAATTTAAGTTGTTTGGTTTTTTAGTGGTAGTATGCCAATATCTCTGCCTCTATGCGTGTCTGAAACTTAGCCTTTTGGACATGTTTAATGCATTAATCATCTACTTGGTTTTGGAAATATGGTTCTAAAACATGTAAATAAAACTGCGTTGTAGTCTCATCAAATTTTGTTTGTCCCTCATAAGAAAGGTTACACTTCTGTGGTATCATACTACTGTGGTAATTTGGAATACATTGAAAGTGCCTCATTGACATTTAATCCTGTGGGGAATAGTGAGTCATTAATGGTTAGGGGTATTTGGGAGTAGAGTTTAAATCTTGGTTGGGCTGCTATCCCTGGAACAAGCATTGCCGTGGGCCCTTGAGACCATTGGGAACTTTGAAGGGTAAGAGGATTCAAAGGGGTCTTTGACCTTGAGTGGAGCTTTACCCTTAGCCTTTAATCCATCGATACTCGTTACTCCTTTTGGGTTTAGTGTTTAATGACAACGAAAAGTTATCAACATAAATTACTTAAACATATGTGACCCCATATTAGTATAAACTTTCAATATTTAAGTATTGTTAGCTTGTTATATTTTTTTTCACGTCATTTATTTACACATTCCATGTATGACTGTACCTATAGAGCATTATGTCTAATGATTTTTTCTCTTTCTTTTTTGAACATGTACATTAGGCTTCGCTGAGTTCTTAAAGATCTCAGGCCCAAACATCGTCCCAGTGCATCCGAAAGTCTAGAATTTACTAATGTCCATCTATGTTGATTGTTGGGCCTACCTCTTTCGGGCCCAAACCGTAGTCACTCCTTACCCCTTTACTTTCTCGTTATCTATATTCTCTTACATGTATATAACATTGCTCTCGCCATATTTGACTTAATATTTTTCTTTGCCTTTTGAATTATATAAATAACTTATGCAAGCCTTAAAGAACATAGGGTTAAAAGAAATACCATGTAGTAACTATTTTAATTCATCAATAATATGCTGCTCACGTTGTTAATATGATATGTTTTACTAACATTTTCATGAAGATTCTGAAGCTAAAAATAACTTAGCCAAGGTGACAATTCCTTTTTTCAAAACTAGAAACAGATCGCAAGACTAACCTCTTAAAAGAAATTAACTCTTTCAAAAGTTAAGTGCTGCCGCCCAGCAAAGACTTTCAACTATCCCCTCAAGTCTAAGATTTAAGTAATTTTAGAAGTCAAGGTATACCTTAGTCTCATTTGTTTATAACTTCTTAGAATTATATGAACATCCATTCTTTTAAAATAAAAGTTTTCTACATGCTTCATACCAACCATTCAATTTTAGAACTCTTTTAACTACATCAATGGTAGTTTTTAAGACTCTTTCTAAAATTCATAACCCTTTTAAATCTCGGGGTCCCTTCTAACATCAGACTCTCACTTAGATAAACAGTAAGTCATGCCTTTATAATACTAATTAAGCAGAATACAAACAACTAACACTTTAAACCTAGTTTAAGTCCTATGGAGCTACCTCAGGTAGATTTAAGGGCATGGTAAGGGCTTCTTAGAGTGTTAATTTAGCTTATTTTAGGTAAGTGTCTTGTCTAACTTTGTGTGGAGAGAATTTCCCCGTAGTATTTGGTCCAATTGCATTATTTATATTATGTGGAACATTATTTAGATGAGGTGAAAAGTGTGTGCAAAGGCTTATGTGTGGTAGTTGACCGCATTAGACCTTAGGCTATTAAATTTCCTTAATGGGCTATACCTTATTGTGATATTTGTATCGTTGTTGTGGTGATGTCGAGGCATATGTGCACGTGTGGTGCAGTTGATTGTTGTGTTGTGATGTTATGTGCATGCATCATCATAAGGGTGGTGTGTATATTAATGAGCATGCGGCGAGATAAGGGGGCTTGTGCGCGTTAAACAAGTTAGGGGAAATGTTTCATTGTGATGCACACACGGCGCGATATCAGTGCTTATGCACGTGAAGCGATTTCGGGAAATTGTTTTTAAAAAAAAAGGTGAATCTCACGTAGTGTCATAAGGATCAATTGTGATTTTTATATATGGCACATCAAAGTGACTCTTATTGCTATATTTGTGTTGGAATGATTTATGACTTCTTGTGTGTGTCATGCATTCAACGTGACTTATTGCGTTGTTTCCAATATGCTACTATGTGTCTCTGTTATTACTTGATGATTTTGTTGAGAAGACGCATCTACCTATAAGGAGTTGTTATCTCTTATTCTGTTGAGTTGTTGGTAACATAATATATTGAAGTAAAAAGAAAATTGTTGTTATGCTTTACTTTATTTGATTCTTGATAAATCTCTCTTGAACATGCTATTGCTAACTGATAGGGGTATGACGTACATGGGGACAAGAGGTCTTTGTTGTGTGGGTGTAACTTACATTGTTGCACGAGGTCTTCGCCGTGCGAGGGTGATTGATAATTTGGGCACAAGGTGACATATGTGTGTGATTCAATTTGAAAACATATCATCGAGACTGAACATTTGTTTATTCTAAATTTTTATCACTTATTATGATGAGATTCAATTATTGCCTTATGTTACTCTTCCTATTATCGGCCTTTGACATTTTGCGTATGTTATATTTGACTAATGAGTGTCTTGACTTGAACCTCATCACTACTCCACTGAGGTTAGTCTTGATATTACTGGGTACTTACTGTGGTATACTCATATGATACTTCTGCACATTTTGGTGTAGATCCAGGTGTTGGAGATAGCGGATCCAGGCTGTGAGAGCTTCTTTGATCGCAAGGATTCAGGGTACAACTACTATGTTCGTCATAGTCTCTTGAAGTTCTTTCCTTATATTTATACTAGCAATTCTCTATCCAAATATTACTGTAATTTTGAGATATTTTCATGTATTCGGTTGGAGCTCGTGACTCTGTACTACCTACTCTTGATGATTTGTTGTGATTATCGTCATGTTTGCTTGTATCACCTTTGTTTCTGCATTTATATTAACCTTGGCTTTGTAATATCACATTTTATTTATTTAGCTATTTTTAATGATCGACTTAGCTAGTTTTAGAGACTAGGTGCCATCGCGATTCATAAGGTGGGATCTTGGGTCGTGACAAGTTGGTAGCAGAGCTCTCGGTTTATAGGTTCTACGAGTCGTGAGAAAGTGTCTAGTAGAGTCTTGTGGATTGGATGTGACATCCATAGCCATCTAGGAAATTTCCCTTCTTTCTTTCCCTATCGTGTGACCTTGTTGCAGCTTGAAGACTGTATCTTCAATTTTTTCCTAATCACTCGTAAGTGATGTTGTGCACTCGGTATCAACTATACACTGACGGATTTTGATGCTACGGACGGACTATGGGGGCTATAGATGCTTCATTATTGTTGCGTTGTGTTGTAAAATTTTGGAAGTCAATGCGGAGGTAGATCTTTTAGATTTCCCTTTGTGGGATGTGGTATATTATTGTATCTAGTTAATGAGTACGAACTCTGGAGGATTAATTGATTGCCTAGTTGTTGTGATCGTGGAAAGGTCATGGGGGATGTTGATTTGAGGCTGGCCAGTAGGATTCGAGCTTGTGTGTTTTGTATGTGGCTTCTATTCAGTGGAATGCATATATTATCATCTCAAGGCACTGAGGAAGTTGCCTTGACTGTTACCAGGATGAGTATGCGCTTGGCAGAGTCTTTGGAGTTATTTGTGATTGGAGTCATGTTAGTTTATGAAGTATTCAACTGATTAACAGTGCGAGACTAGGGCTGCTATGAAGGAATGGTACTATGGGTTACAGGCGATGTGTTCTATGGCTTAGAGCCAAGTGGGGGAGTCTTCCATTGACGATCGGATTGCATGGTCATGCGTTATAGCATTTCTTAGACTAGGATCTGCTTGCAGATTGGCTATGATTTAAGAAAGGTTTCATCAAGGATGATTTAGAGGTAGGTCAATGACTTTAGAGAAGGTTCCAACGGGTTCAAGACTCATATGTCGTATTTGAGGATTTGAGGATTGAGCATCGTTAGAACTTGGGCATACATTGGATGGTCCTGAGACTAGCGGTACTCTATATCATTAGTTATTCTACCTTTCGTTATTAAAAAATTGAATGAAACATCTTCAGATTCCTTAAAGGGTTGTTTAGTGTAAGCATTTTGTTGATGAGGTACTCTTAGTTATCGCAGTATACGTTACTTGGTTGATTTAAAGGGGTGTGGTTCGAATGATTTGACTATGTGCAAATCAGTTTCGAAGAGTTTGCGATGGTTTGGCCACGACTTGTGGTTGATCTACTCCACAAGCATGGAAATTTCGTTACCTGTTGTGGTTTTATTCTATGGGATTGAGTTAGTGGAAAGTCTTCGGTGATAAAACTTCTATCCTACTTGCGATTCAAAGTTGAGAATAGGACCCTCGTGTTTTTCACTTGATAGCATGATAGAAGTGGTGCGCCGTGTGGGAATGATATTTCATGGGCAAGTTTGCAGTTTGATTTTGAAAGAAAGGTCATGAGTTCTAGACGGCATGGGAGATTTCTGATGCATAGAGGACGTTAGTACTACCTTGTATAGTCTGAGGTGTGCGTGTTAGGAGACGCATTGAGTTAGAACTTGCAAATGTTGAATAGTATTATGGTAATCACCTAGGTGTTGATCGCTAACGTTCGGGTTTTGTGGTGCAAATGATTTATATGATTTTCCATAAGATGATGGTGTATGTGAGTTGTGTCAGCCATTTGGGTGGTGGAGTCGCGATAGGATATGGAGATTCATGTATTCTTAAGGTTTAGGTATCGGACGTTCTTAGAGGTAGACAATGGTTGCAAACTGTGAAGATGTGTTAAGAGTCAGTCAACTGATGGCATGTGCTATGGACAGGTTACTGCTGACTTTTGGAGGGTTATTTAGCAATTTTAGGATGATTGAAATTGATTTGGAGGCCTATTGATAGGCCTAACGATAATGTGTACTCTACATATGATCGGATTTGCTCACTCTTGCACAACACTTACCGTGGGTATGTCACCGGGCGGAATAGGTGTTAATCATGCCTTGGTTGTTTCATATGTGATGATGTGGTATTGTTTAGGCCCGGTGGCGAGATTTGGAGAGAGATGGCTCTTGGGATGTTGAGGTTCTTATTGCACCTTAGTCATGCATTTTTCTATTTGTGGTATATTGTATTATCCGTTTCTTTATAGTTATGGTCATGTATTTCGCACGTTTGTTGTGAATACACATGTAGTTGTTCTTTGTGAGCCTTATGGTTCGATGGGTATTCCATATGGATCAGTATGTTTGGATCGGGTCATGTACTATAGCCGCGTTATGTTGGAAATGATCTTTTTGCTCGCTTCGTGTGCTTTTCTTCTTCCCTGTGGGGTGGGTTCATAACATTGTGCTTTATGGTGGCATTTGTTGAGCTTGTTGGGTGGTTCTTCTATTTGGCTCTCCTTCTATCTCTGGTTATATTTGAGTTGTTACTCGTTGGAGGCACAAATTTCATCTTGTGTGACTAGACGGAATTTGGCGTGGCTTGTCGGTCGGATCACTTGTATTGGATGAGATGAGATCATTGGACCTGAAGTTTGTGCAATCAGACTTGGATAAGGTATGTTTGGATAAGAATGTCATTAATCAGCTTAGAGTTTGGCAATGGTTATTGTTGAGCGAGAGAATTCCACGACTTGTTGATTGGGTGAGTGGTTATGAGTTTCTACATGTTTATTGCATCATTAGTAGCATTGTGAAGGTTTGGAACAAGGTTTTTATTGATATGAGGTTTGTCACCAGTACAAGGTTTAGTTACGGACAACTACTATGGTCTCAAGGTATTACTCTAAGTACATGAGTTATGAGGCATATCGTGTCATTATATCTTGCATTATGGTTATAGCTAGATGCAGCTCAGTTATACTTATACAATGAATAGATGTGAAAATCAGGTCTTATAAGGAATTTCGGATGTTGGAGATTCGGTTTTGAGGTTTATGGACTGAGGTTGAAGAATGAATCTTGAGTTAGGTTGTGTTGACGGGCTCAAATGGATTGAGGTAACATGGGATCGCCCATGGGTATGTGTATGGTGAGTTTATACAGTGATTTGATTGCTTTGGATTGACTTTTGGCATATTCGAGGACGAACGCATATTTAAGTGGGGAAAATTGTAATGACCTGACCAGTCGTTTTGAGCATTGGCATTCCGATCGATGGTTTGAGTAGCTTCATATGATATATCATAACTTGCTTGTATGGTCGGTTTTGGTTTTTGAGTGGTTCGGGATTGATTTGGAAGAATGACTCTCGACGTCGAAGCTTTAAGTTGGAAGAGTTGACCAAGGTTTCACTTTTGGATAAATGCACTCGGAATCAGGTTTTGATTGTTCCGCTATGTTCGTATGATGATTTGAAACTTGTACGTTTGTTCGGACTTTGTTTTAGAGGTTCCTAGAACAATTCCACTCTATTTCTTGAAAGTTGGTAATTTGAAGAAGTTAAGAATTCATAAGTATGACCAAGAGTTTATTTTGATGTTATTGGACTCTAATTAGCCTTCCGAGACTTTGGATAGGACTATATAGTTGAACTTAACTTGTGTGTAAAGTTTGGAAGTAATCCGAAGTGTGTAAGTGTGTTTCGGACACTCTTCTGGAGGAATGAAGATTTAACAACCTAAGAGAAATTCGATTTGGTTTGATCCTCGATTCTTTGTTTTGATGTTCCCGAGGGTGTTTTGAGGCTGGATAAGTTTGGATAATGGATTTGTACTTGTTGGTATGACTGGATGGGGTCCTAACGGGCTCGCCTGTATTTCGGATCATTGGTTGAGAGAACAGTTAAGTTGAGGATTTGGATTTTGACCGTGGTCAACAACGGATCAAGATGACCTCTATCGGCGTTTTTGAGTGCGGGAGTAGGTTTGTAGCATGTTTTACCAAAAGGTCAAATTGGGTGATTCAAAAGGCTATCTTTGGTGCAATCTCGCAAGGATTATGTTGGGCATATCAAATGTGGGTTTCCGGGTCATCTGGGATCTGATTCGAGCTAGAAGAGTTGCTGCATTTTTTATACTTGTTTTGGAATTTACTAACTTTTCTCACAAGATTATGGAGCTCGGATTTGGGCAATTTTGGAGGAGATTTTCACGATTTGGATTGGGGTAAGCATTTTTTACTCGGATTTATTTATATTTCATGATTCCAACCTTGAATTTAGCAATTGTTTGATGAATAAAATTGAAGTAATTGGGGATTTTACTAAAAACTTTTGTAAAACATAAATTGACGATTTGAGGGTCGATTTGAGGTTGGAATTGGATTAAATACATATATTTGGACTCGTATTGGAATGATTATTCAGAATTTGTGAGTTTTGTCGGGTTCCGAGGTGCGGTCTGAGGTTGACATTTTGTGGTTGACTTTTTTATTTTAGTTAAACATCAAAGCTTTATTATTCAGAATCATTTTCTCTTGTTTTTATTTATGATATTGTGTTATTTGTCTACATTTTAGCTGTCCGAGGTTTATTGGCGCGGGAAGGTCTTCTTAGGGCATCGATTTAGCTTATTTGAGGTAAGAATCTTGTCTAACTTTGTGTGGGAGAATTTTCCATTAAGATTTGGTCTAACTGCACTATTTGTATTATGTGGAACGATGTGTACAGGAACTGAAAAGTGTGTGAACGGACATATGTGTGGTAATTGACAGGATTAGACCTTAGGCTATTAATAACCCTTAAATTGGAACTGGTTCGTTGCTTGAAGTACTCTTATTGTTGATCATTCCCCGTACCTTTATATTATTTTTATGATTCTTTTACACATTTTTGTTGAGCCACGGGCTATATCTTGTTGTGATATTAGTATTATTGTTGTGGTGATGTTGAGGCATATGTGCATGTGTGGTGTGGTTGGTTATTGTGTTGTGATGAGATGCGCATGCAACGGTATAAAGGTAGTGTGTATGTTGATGCTTATGCGGCGAGATAAGGGGGCTTATGCGCATGGTGCAAGTAAGGGGAAATACTTCATTGTGATGCATATGCAACGAGGTAACGGGACTTATGCATGTGAAACTATTTTAGGAAAATGTTTTAAAAAATGTGAAGCCCACGCGGCATCATAAGGATTATTTTTGATTTCGATATACGGCACATCGAATTGACTTTTGTTGTTATTCTTGTGCTAGAACAGTTTATGACATCTTGTGCGTGTGTACGTGATTTCTTGTGTTGTTTCCAATGTGCTAATATGTATCTCTGTTATTACTAGATGATTTGGTAGCCAAGATGAATCTACCACTGTGGAGTTGTTATCTCATATTTTATTGAGTTTTTTGGTAACATAATGGTTTGACGTAAAAGCAAAATTGTTAGCATGCTTTACTTTGTTTGAATCCTGATAAATCCCTCTTGAACATGTTATTGGTAACTAACACGGGTACGATATACGTGGGGGCACGAGGTCTTTGCCGTGCGAGTGTGACTTATGTTGTGGCACGAGGTTTTCACCGTACGAGGTTGATTGATAATGTGGGCACGAGGTGCCATATGTGTGTGATTCTATTTGATGAATTGTCGTCGAGGCTGGACCTTTATTTGTTCTAAATTGTTATCACTTATTGTGAAAATATTTTGTTATTTCCTTACGTTACTCTTCCTGTTGTCGATCTTTGACATTTTGCACATGTTATATTTAACTAGTGAGTGTCTTGACTTGAACCTCATCACTACTCCACCGAGGAGGGTCTTGATACTTACTAGGTACCGACCGTGGTGTACTCATACACACTTCTGTATATTTTTGTGCAGATCCAAGTGTTGGAGGTAGCAGACCCATATTGTGAGAGCTTCTTTGACCGCAAGGATTCAAGGTAGAGCTTCTTTGATCATCACAGTCCCTTCGAGTCCTTTCCTTACATTTATACTGCCACTTCTTTTCACGCCCCGACCTCGGGGAGCGCGACGGACGCTCAACTGAGATATATCAGCCAAGCAAGCCTATTTAATGCCTTCTACCCACCTGAATTTATCCATGAATAATGTGAAGGTGAATTTACATTAATTAGACAATAAGAAGATCACGTGAAGAACGGAATTTCATTACTATTCGTTACTTCATTTATAATTCTCAAAGTACATTATACATTCATAGTTTGAATTGGAACTTGTGATACGAATACAACATTTCTAGTTTGACCTTCCCAACACCAATGTGTCACGTCCCAACCTCGGGGACCGCGAACGGGGTGCTCAACCGAGATAACCCGGTCAAGCAAGCCTGATAGATACTTTCTACTCGAACTTACCCAAAGAATAAAGAGAAGATATAATTCATCAATTACATCATGAGAAGATCATGTGAGCAATACTAATTCATTACCATTAGTTACGTCATTTATAGGTCTCCAAAATACTACATTACACATTCATAGTTTCGAAGTATAAACACGTGATACAATTACAACATCTTGTTTTTGACTTTCCCAACACCAATATACAACCCACACTATGTCTACAAAGCCTCTAATAGAAACAAAAGAGTACTATGATACTGCCGGCGACAAGGCCCCAGCTATATCTCAAAAAATAATACATGATGAACAAAAGATACGCGACTCCGACATGAAGTGGGGCTCACCAAATCAGCTGGGAAGAGGATGTACCACTATCACTGATCAATGTCGCCTGCTATGGAGCCAACTGCATCCATTAAGGATGTAACGCCCCTAGCATAAGGGACGTTAGTACATATGGAATAGCACTAGTATGTAAGACTAAACACCCTCTCAATATAACGAGTAACAAAACAATGAGAAACAATCATAGGATCAATCGAAGCCTCAAACTATACCAAAGCATCAAGTTAGGAGCAAGATAGGTTTTCAAGTAAATTTCAATATTTTACGTTGGGAGAACTTTAGCACCGATATACCACTGTGCTTTCAGTACGGAGTCTGATCATGGCCCGATCAGCTAAGCCGTCTCACCCCAAAGAAATCCAATCACAGTACTACAATGCTTTTAGCTCGGAGTCCAATTAGAGCCCGATCGGCTAAGCCGTCTCACCTTGAGATATCCACCCACAAGACTACCTTGTGCACAGCATAGCGTCCGATATCTGCCCGATCGGCTAAGCTATCTTCCCACATGTTCCGTGTGAGTTGACATCGAATCCAAGGTTAACAACAATCTCATCTCAATCAAGGGGAATAATCTCAACACATCAATCTCGTCCCATTTAAGGTGAACAATCTCAACACATCAGTACGGGGATTCAGCCCTCTATCACACCTACACCAGCACGTGTAGTTTCGGGGTTGGGATGTTTCAACCTACCCCTCCTTGGTGACTCATGATACTCCCATTAATTTATTATATAAAGATGTTACGGTTCATTTCATAGTACTTTCACATATCCTCTTTCATTGCATTCGCACTATTGGCCACAAGTATAATTCTCATTCTTGCAACAATGGCCGCATTCTATATCTCATATTCACTTCTTTCACTTTCAAGCTTTATCGTAGATTATCAACAATAGAGCATATGTAACCACGACTTTTAACATGTATATGAGCAATATGAGTCTTAAGCACATTGAAGTTATAGCATTTTATCACACAAAGCATACTGGAACACATTCCCGAAGGAGAGCATAATGTGACAGGAGCAATTGGAACACATTTTGAGCATATAATTTCTGACACAACACTTATTTGGAATAATCGGATTTCTTAGGAATAACTCGGAACGTGAGGAATAAGAACATGGGCCAATCACACTTGAGACTTACAAGAACATTATGGATTTCGATCCTACAAGAGAATATAGCCAACATACATCACTTTGAGTTTCCTTAAATTACTACAATATTTCGAAAATCCTAGCAACTTCGATCTATTTAGAGACACGATAAAATTGAACCATAACTACGAAGATATTCGTAAGTTCAGCTCATTTAAGCATTTTATCAAACACTAGGTGTGCATTATGATTTCAAGGTTCTTTTATGGTGGATACCTTCATCCCACAACCCAACATTTACCCATTTGAGCTCAACAACCTTCCCACAAATCTTGATGGTACATGCATGCATAATAACACTCTCATACCCAAGAATCACACTCACCATCACCCATCTTCTACCCCAAATTCGAAAAGGAAAGCTAGGGCTGGAACCTTAGCTCTTTAGAAGACAACTAGCATGGTTTCCTTGTGAATTCTTCGAGCCTTGAGCAAGGATTGATGAACAAATAGCTTAGGGATTCCTTCTCTCACTTTAGAGCACTATCTTCTCTCTAAGATAGCAGTTTGAATCTTCTAAAATAACCCCAAGGTTGTTCTATAAAAATGGGATCGGGTTATAAAATCAGAAAATGGACCCTCCAAACTCAACTCTGCAGTCGCAGAGTGCACCACAGATCAGGCCTGCAGCTCGCAAAGTGGACTGCAAAATGGTCCTCCAAAACTGAGCTGGTCTGGTACAGTCTGCGACAGATTTATGGTCCGTAGATAAGTTATGTGGTCGCATATGCACCGCAAAATTTTCCTACGAAGTTTTCTCATGTTGGTTCTACAACGGATGTGCGACCTGCGAAATGATTATGCGGTAGTATAGTTAACCGCAAAACCACCTCAAAAATCGCCTATTTTTCTGCTCCACTCTGCGGAGGATCTGCGGTCCGCGGAGTAGTTCTGCAGTCGCATATGGACCGCAGAAACGCCATGTTCTACAAATTTTTCCTTCAACTCCCTGACGTACGGTACAACCTAAAAAGTCTGCACCGCAGCTAGCAAGAATATTTTCTACAACTCTCAAACAAATTAGCCACCTCGGCACCACGAAACCCCGGGTTCTAAGTAAAATTTTACGTGGCCTTACATAATGTACAACCCACACTAAATCTACGGAGCCTCTAGCAGATACAAAGAATACTATGATAGAGCCGGCGACATACCTCAAAACATTATACATAAGGAATGAAAAATACAAGGCCTCGAAATAATGTGGGTCTCACCAAGTCATCTAGGAAGAGGGTGTACCACTGTCACTGATCGATGCCACCTAGTGTGGAACCACTTGCATCCACTAAAGATGTAGCACCGCCCAATAGGGACATTAGTACATATGGAATAGTACTAGTATGTGAGAATAAACACCCTCTCAATAGAAGGAGCAACATTACAATGAGATATAGCATGGAATCAATGAGAGCCTAAAACAATATAACAATGTCAAGTTAAGAAAAAGATAGATTTCAAGTAAATAACCATGTTTTAGGTTGGGAGGTCTTTAGAACCAATACACCACAATGTTTTTAGCATGAAATGTGACTTCGACCCCATCGGCTAAGCCGTCTCACCCAGAGACATCCAATCACAACACCACCATGTGCGTGGCTTGGCGTCCGATCTCAGCCCGATCAGCTAATCCGTCCAGCCACAATGCCGCGTGGGTCGACATCACATTCCGCTTGCAATCATTTCATCCCACTCAAGGGGAATAATTTCATCACATCAATGTCATACTAATTACGGGGATTTACCCCTCAATCACTCCTACACTGACACATGTAGTTTCGGGGTTAGGTTAATTCAGCCTATCCTTCCTCGGTGACTAAACGTACTCCCAAAACATTTCTTATTGAAATTAATTAAAGCTTATTTCATAATATTACACACATCTTTTTGTTTCGTTAGCACTAGTGGCCACAAGTGTAATTTCGTTCTTGGCACGTCGGACATGTGTCATATTTCATACTCCCTCATTTTATTTTCAAACATCATTATGGATTATCAACAATAAGGCCATTTATAATCACAGTATTAAGTTCATATATGGGCAAAGAGAGTCTTAAGCACATTGATTTTTCTTCCACAATTTGGCATAATAATTTGCAATTGAAACATGATTGAAATCATAATATTTGGACACATTGGTCACATTTGAACACAATCTAGAAGGAGATCATAATAAGATAGGAGCAATTGGCACACATTTTTAGTATATATCTTTCAACACGAGCTTATTCGGAATAGTCAATTTATAAGGAATAACTCGGAACGTGAGAAATAAGAGCTTGGCCCTTCATACTTGAAAGTTACGAGAACAACGAGGGATTCGATTCTAAGAGAGAAGTTTAGCCAACATAGCTCTCTTTGAGCTTTCTTTAAATTACTACAATGTTCCGAAAATCCTAGCAACATCAATCTATTTAGAGACATAACAAAATTGAACGATAATTAGGAAGATAATTGTGGGTACAACTCATTTAAGCATTCATCAAACACGAGGTGAGCATATTCGACTATAGGGTCTTATGGTCATGTTCCTTACCCCACAAGTAATCCCCATCTCAATAGGTCACTCATATATACTCCACAACCTCCCTTCCACCTTCATTGACACATGCATGCATCATTAACCAACTCTTATTCTCAAAGCCATTTTCCCCATTACCTATTCCCAACCCAAATTTCAAAATTGAAGGCTAGGGCTAGAACCTTATCTCTTTAGTAGACAATTTTGCAAGCTTGCTTAGTGAATTCTCCAAGGCTCGAGCAACGGAATGAAGGGGAAGGTATTGGAGCTTCTCATTCTCTCTCTAGTTCCTCCCCTCTCTCATAAAATATCAAAATTCCCCTTAAAAAATGGTCCCTTAAGTCACTATATCAAAATAAGGTCGGGTAAAATTTTTCCAAACATAAGCTTACGAAACCTGGTCTACTGAAAACGTGTATGCAACCAGCAATGGGGAGCACAAAAATGGTCCTGGAACTGGGCTTGGCCTGGTAAAGTCTGCGGCCTGCAGAACAGTTATGCGGCCGCATAAAGCGCCGTCAAGTCTCCCCCCCCCCCCCC